>JWZT01004239.1:0-25452 GCA_000827895.1 Thelohanellus kitauei
CGACGGTGTATTTATAAGTAAATTGATATTTAAATATATTCTACCTGTTGTGGTTGTGATAATATTTATTAAGATTCAAGAGTGGATTAAATGCTGTCGTTTACTGAGATTTGACTTTGCCTTACAGAAAAGAATCTTTCTAACATTTACTTTTTATAATAAACTAATGTCGGAACCTTTGAATGTTATAATCGGAATGTCGGCCATTTTCGACGGCAAACGGTGTAATAGCTTAAATTATATTTCTGACTATCGTTCTAATGAACTAATCAAATACAGGACTTTCATCCTAAATCGCATATTGGAAAATATTCGTGAAATATGACTAGAAAACAATATATTTCAATCATAAAATAATTTAAACGTATTTTCTATTGTGAATGAACATCATGAAAGTACAACAGCGAAAATAATATGCAGAAAATATACTCAAAACTATTTTGGTATATTTTGAACCATATAGCAAACCTTTCGATCATATTGATTTTGATATACAGACTAGCATCTTGTCCTCCTTGTCAGCTGGAGAGAAGTCTAAGTCGAATCAGAACCTTTTCGCCTTGACGCAGATTCATTTTAAACTCTGCAGATAGGCTCATTTAACTCCATCACAGATGGTCACGCCGCGTCGCTAATCCACACACCTCGCCCATGACATAGTCACTCAAAACAAGATTTAAACTTTACCTAAAGCGTTGTTAAAAATTATTTAAAAAGGAAGCTCCCACCTTGTAAATTTTTATTTATAAAGTGTGAATAAATTAAACCAGACAACATAATTTTCGATAAAATTTTTGACATGTCAATTTAGGCCTTCGTTTGAAGGAATTAGTCGATATAATCCTACAAAGTTGCCTGATTTAACCCGGTATTTAGTGTATTAATAATTTTGCATTTTTCGTTTGATATACGGGTATTCATCTTAATATTATGGTAAACGGTGTTTTGACATGCATGGACTATACTGAGAACCTCAAAAATATATTGAGTCATAGTTTCGAAAAAAATGTGTACATTTCTAATGCAGACAGACAATGAGATTTGTTCGATTTACGATGAAAACCTTGTGTACAATTATAAACGGTTTCATGAAGTAAGCAGCTATTATTTTCGGATGACGAAAGGTTTCGATCTGGAAGGATTCTAACATACATATCGATATTATCTGTCTGTTCTTATTGGTCTAAATAACCTCGAAATCTCATGATTTCGTAAGAAAATGATGAAGGCTTTTCTTGAAGGATTCTAATTACCCTACAGGAATGTAATTATAAATTTTCATCATATTTAGGTCTTGTACAAGCCATTTATCATGGTTTCAGGTTCTTCGTCTTATGTATTTTTTAACAGAGATGGGTTCTTTGTACCTAAAAACGATTTTGATCTTCAATTATTTTTCTTTCATTTTAAAGACCTTTTAATATTTTGATAAGGATATTCCTTCTTGATTGTCTCGAACGGTTTTCACCGAAATACACACCCGGTCCGTGATGCTTATAAAGAAATAGATATTATCTTTCGATAGTTCACTAAACGAATGTCCCGGTGATATAAATATTGTATTAGTTCACATTTTCCATGATTAGTTATTCGTCATTTTTAAGACTCGATATTTTTTGCTGATGGTTCTATTGATAACCTGAAGGCCATCTCAGATAATTACTTGCATAATTTCCACGTGCCCATATCCTTCGGCTTTTCCGAATGTTATCTATGGCTCGGTAGACTTTAAATAATTTCTCGTTTCACGAATAGTGGTAATGGGTAATGACAGTTTTAAAATTATACCTATTTGGCGATTTACATTATTTTTTTGATGATTATTTTTAAAGTATAATTAATACATCCTTGTTACAAAGTGATTCGCAGTAGAAGGCATTAACTTTGGAAAATGCGTAATAAATTAAACTCAAAATACAACCCCGAATATTCAGAGTATCAATGGTAGTTTGGTGTATTAGATAAATATTCATTTAATATGTATCAGAATTCCGATCAATTATTTTAACATTAAACTCTCGAAAGCCTGATAAAAAACTATTCTGTTCAAAATGGAGATATACCCTAATAAAAGGTTTAATAAACAGGTCTACTCAAATAAAAACATGCAGCCGCGCAATGTGCGAACTGTTAACAGAAGTTGACCCAATTAACTTAATGATTAAACGGATTTATCTGCATAAATCCCAAGACCAGATTCAAGACCATGACAACGGGTTATGTTTGAAAGGACGTGTTAACAAAAATCAAGAAAAAATTACGCGTCATTTGTAAATTCAGATGATGACTATAGGCTTGCTATTTTTGAACATTTCTTCATTAATATATTTTTGTTCAACATGTATATTTTAACGGATTCCAATGATTTGTCTTATTATTTAAGAAAAACAGTCAACGCCGGTTAAGTGCAAAGCCTCGGTACCGGAGAAAAACGTGCACTTAACCGGAATGTGCGCTTATCCGGAGTGCACTGCACCGGAGATGACCGTAAATTGAAATAGAGAATACGAGGTTGAATATTACATGAGTTTTAGTTTCGATTTTTTTTGAGGAAAAACATGCTCTGATCTAATGAGATCCCAATCCTACACCATTTTCCGTTCAAAATAGCAAACTTTCTGATGATGACATTCAAAGTTCTGACGTTTTATTTATATGTAAATTGATATTTATATCGATTCTACCCTTTAGGATTTGAGAATATTCATTCAGATTCAAAAGGTGAATATGTGCTGTCGTTTATTGAAATTTGATTACGTCTAATAGCAAAAAGTCTTTCTAAAATTTATGTTTTATAATAAATTCATATAGGAACATTTGAATGCCACCATCTAAAAGTCAGTCATTTTGGACGGAAAATGGAGTATTTTACAAGTTTTAAAATTGAATGGAACCAAAATGTATTTTTAGATACTTTTTATATCTGTTGACATGGTTTCTGGCGAAACGCATCTACTGTAGTATATCAAGCGATGTGTGTATATATTTTTGGTTATAAACAAAATTAAAGTTCCTTCCAATCATCAAGAGATCGAATCGATTCTTCTTTTGGAGTATACCCGAAAAATACTGCTTCTTGGGGTTTTAAAACATTAGTTATTAAAATAAAATCTATCGTTCATTTTCAGATATTGTTCCAATTCATACAAAAGAAGACTTAAAAACTAACATATAACACATCAGTATCAGGAATACTCTTTCAAATGTGTAGATTTCCAGATTTTAATCTTATCGGACTATCAAAAACATAAACGTTTACGATGCAATAATTTTCGTGTTTGGCTAAATATTAATCGTAAGATCCTCGTACACAGAAAATGTGATTAATTCAAAGGGTTTAACAATCATAATTTAATTTCTTACACGAACGATTAATTTAGACAACATAAATCAAACATTTTCGATTGCCTCTCTAAAAATCATAAATTGGCATGTAAAATAGCCTTTTTTTGGAAGATCACATTTTAAAAACTAAATTTTAATAAATCTGATGCATAATTAGTAATACATCTGAGTTAATAATCGTTTCGTGCCAATCATAACGTCTTATTGTTTAAGAAAAATATCCCTATCATTTTTTAAACAAATAAATGATGATCTTAATCAACATATTTCTTATTTGAAAATATTGGTTTGATTAAAACTTTCGAAAATAGCTAGAAAGTAGTTGAGAGGACAATAAGTTTAATGAATACTTAATAAGCGAGAGATTTGATGAACTTATTTATATGGTACGAGTAAGAATGTTTAAACACGCCATCATATGATTATTATTTTCATGCCACTAATCCCCGTGATCTCATGTTATTTTTTGTCAAAGTAATTTTGAGATTTTAAAAATAACAGATTGAATATCGCGCGCTAGTTTGAACGCAAATATTAAATCATTTCGAATAATACCTCATTACCTGGGATTTTTTTAAATGTAAAGACTGATCTTTGTTATACTAATCCGTGTTTATCAGTTCTCTGTATAATTTTTCCGCCCGTATCTAACAATAAAGATTGGTTTTATATGAATGTTAAAGTTAATCTTAATAGAATTTGAATTTAATAACTGTTAAATACTATTAAGATATTAATAGGCAAATAAAATTTAATCAAATAGTATGATACTTTTTCTCGTTGGCCTACTGATCAAAAATGTATTTCTGACGACCTCTGAAACGGAATATTTTGATAACTATGATATTGAAACTGTTACTCAAAATGCATCTGATCCAGCTTATGATATGGTAATAATTATAAATTACTTCTTCATCTAAACATTTATTCCCAATTATTTGTTTACAACTCGATTTATTTTACATTTTAGTGTTTCTCATTAAACACTGACAACTCTGTTAAACCAACAATATATCCAAAAATGTTAAAAACTTTCAAATTCCTTATTTTGTTGAACATTTTTATCTCATTTATNAATTAGATAAAAATGATTTCTTTAACACGAAAAATATGGAAGATTTTGAGATTGAAATAACCTATTTACCTCATTATATGATTGTTGATTTTTTGGAACATATTATTTCAAAACGTGGCGTGATTTAATGTAGAATATCGACCATAACGACTTGAAAAACTGAGTTATTTGAAATTTATTAGTCAGAAATAATATTTAGGTTAAAAATATTATTTATGTAAATATTTACTATCTGTAGTATCTGAATCATTTTATTTTATTTAAATTAATCATCATACTAAAATTTAGATATTTGCTCAATTAACCTTAGAAGACGTGATACATCTTAAAGATTTACCGTATATTAATGATTGAATCAGATGCCATTCTGGTATTACATTATCGGTCATCGATCAAAAAAAAGGAATTTATGATAGAACGCACAATATAACAAACGATATTTGTTCTTTCACTGATAATTCATATGCAAGTTTCCTGTACAATAAAAGTGAGACGGTATGTTTTTTGAACATTTATAACCTCATATTAATATAATTAAATTTTATGGATTTCATGCTCGATATTTAGATATATTAAAATTTAAAATATATTTTACCTTCAGATTATAAATTACATTTCATTAAAAATCATGGTAAATGGTGTATAATATTACCAAATTTTTTGTTAAATCTATTCACATTATTTAATAATGGCTAATGTTATAATTAATCTGTATGATCATATTTATAGAGCTTTTTCTATAGACATTATAGACATGAAAAAAATAGGTTAGGTAAGTTTTGTTGGCAACAATGAGAATAGTTTGATATTTTGAGGATAAGTAAAATATTTAATTTTTGGATGTTCATAATTCAAAATCTCATTTGTTTATCGAAGATAATGGATAATTTATACTCAAATAGTTCATGTTTTCTAAAAAGTTGTATTATTTCGAAAATATAATTATGTTGATTCTTAATATTGCACACAATCGAATATGATAATTCCAACTGAATTAGTATTGATTTCTGAACTGTATTATCATCAATTTTCAACCACAATTCTTTAATTATATTCATTGCTTGAATAAGTAATCCAGTTCATTCTGCCATTCTTAAAATATAATTCAAAGGCAGAAGTTTTAAAATAACGAGTTTCATAGAAAATAATGTATTGATAACAGACGTCAATTTTTAGATTCTTACATATAATTATATTCACAACCTATTTTGATTTTTTTAAATCTGAACATAATTACCCAAAAGAAGAAAGTTGATATATAGCAAAATTTAATACACATATTTTCAATTACACAATTTTACTGTCCACAATGGGTGACTATCTGATGATCACATTCAAAGGTTCGGAGATGAATTTATTATTAAAAGTAAATTTGAGAAAGATTCTTTGCTGTTAGGCAAGATCAAATCTTAGTAAACGACAGCACATATTCAACTCTCCAATCTGAATGAATATGCTCACGATCATAAAAGGTAGAATCTATTCATATAAATTTACTTATAAATACCACGTCGGAACCTCTGAATGTCATCATCTGAAAGTCGGCAATCTGGGACAGCAAATGGTGTAATATCAGCATATTTAACAATAAATATTTGGGATCAACCAAAATTATTATCATAATTGTTCCAGGATAACATTCAATCTTTATCTTGAATTTTCTAAAAATCCGTATATGTTTGTCCATTAATAATAACTCAAATGTTTTTCGCCGAATCTTATCACAGTTAATAATTTTTGACAATCAAATTGCGAATTATACAATTTGATTAATTTAACAACTTCTAAACTTATATTACAATCCTTCATTTTTTTGGCTGTTAAAGATCGCTCAAGTGTCATTTCATTCATTTAATTTTCAATATCTTGAAAACTCTATATATATAATCCCGTATCTTGCATTTTACCAATGTTTAAAGTTTATCTCAAAAATAGATGATTAGAAATAACGTATATTTATGGGGCTTTATTGTATGATGATCAAATAAATAAGAGAAAGTGTATATAACTGATTTGAGAGAATACTGATATAATTTTTATATTAAGTTTAAATTTTTAGGATAATGTGTATGTATCATCGATAAAAGATCATATTAGTACAGATTTATTCACAATACATTATTTTGAATCATACATTTATGATAAGAAATATTTTTACTCTGACGATTATAACTATCTGTTTGGTATAAGAATGAGGTAAGAATATGTGTATAATCAGCCATTTCTCTAAAACCCATCAGCCATATATATCGATTTCGTTTCAAATTTTTATTCAAGCGTTAGTTCCAAATATCACGTAAATTATTTTGCATTATACTTAGTTATGTCGATTTTCTTATGCTTGTAGATGCAAAACATTCATCATTATTAATAGAGCAAAGCCAAGACAGTTACTATGATCTAGAAGAAGGTGAAATATATTATTGGTGGACGACCTTAACTAATCTCCAAAATAAAGTACAACAATTTAAAAATTAGACAATTCCTTACAGAGATATAGTAATGGCGATTATCTACGAATTTGATGAACAAAATTTAAATCTTAAATTCGAGCCTGAAAAAATATATGATATAAGTAATTACATATATCATACAACTTCCGAACACTTCAACATAACCGTATTTACAAAGTATTTTGGAGTTAATAATTAGAATTGAATGTGATGACGTCATTGGTTTATCAACACCAAAAAACCGTGACGTTCCAAGATGTTGTAATAACTTTGGCTTCGAGTTGTATCCACACCCAGATAATAATTCAAGATGTGATAAAAGTAAAATAAGTTTTATTTAACCTCTTTTATCATCTAATAGTTCTAGATTTGTCAGAAACTGAAACAAAGATTTGCTTGAACAACGGAACATTGACAAAATTTGCGAATATCGTATCAAAATCATGTAAATTAGACCACAAATGACTATTTTTGTAATTGTACCAAGGGATATTTTGGAGAGAGATGTCAATATTATAGTCGATGCGCTCGTTGTATTCCAGGACACTGTTTCGAAAATAAATGTCTGAAATGTCAACCTGGCTGGGACGGTGAGAATTGCAGCAATAGATCATGTCTAAATTATAATTTGTGCCAAAATAATTGTATTAAATGATTTAAGATCAGCAACCTGTGTGGCAAACGTAACCCATCGTGATTGTATATGTCAGAATAATTTCTATGGAAAATACTGCCAATTTTCAAACACCACTACTCGAGGTAGATTGATAAGAAATTTTTAGTTCAAAAGACGAGTATTTCTAAAACAAAATCTATTACAAGTACTCCAGGTAATTTTGATTTCCATCAATAGTTGAAACTCCAATATCCTCTCATAAATCCCATTTGAGCACTAATAAAAGTAATAAAAATTATTCAACACAAGCCGAATCCACACGAATTCCAACGAAGTTTCTATTCAACACGATATCAGGTACATTTAAATGATGTAAACAGGTGGGTCATCAGAAGGGATAAAAACACACAAAAATGAATTCTATACTACCATTACTGACAAAACCTTGAATTCATCCACACCAAAAACCATTTCAGATTCTATTGAACTGAAAAGCAGAAAATTAATGGCTCATGTGACCCAGATTTTGACTTTAAAGCAGTTAAATAAAACTTTTTCAGATTTAAAAACAGTTACACATTTCTTATATAGAATTTCTCATCATCAAAACAAACTGAAATCTTGGTGAGGATTCAAGGATCAATAACCAAGGACTTAATGGTTGACAGACCAAAAATTCATGTTTCATTAACTGAGGAATCAATAAAAAAGGGCATAAGATTTCCAGCTTCAACAAATAAAACCTATAAGAGTATGAACATAATGAGGAACAAGTCAAAATTTGACCATTCAACGATTCCAGGTTCAAAGATTATCTCTTTAACAACTCAAGACCCAACAACTAACAAACAAAAGACTAAGCAAGAAACAAGAACGGTTAAAACGCCTCAGATTTCGAATATTACCAACAACTCAAAAACTGAAGGTTCAAAGAACATTATCTCCCCAATTAAGGACTCAATGACCCAAATTTCAGATACTGTTAACTCAACCACAAAAATACCCACAACCCACACTTTTGAACATAATGAGAAATTACAGTCTTATGCCGAATCTATCAAACCTCATATAACTCAAGATGTTAGAGTTTATTTTACCTAGTCTGTATCGATAAAGTACACTATTCCAAATCGCGTATTACTTCGAGCTAGCAAAAACAATAAATGTACGTATTAACTGATAAAAAGTTGTGAAATCTGTCACACCGTTATTATATACATTTCTTGGATTTGTGATACTATCTATAATAGTCGTAGCCGTATACGGCCCAAGATACTTGGACTCTAGAAACGAAAACGTAAGATTTCATTATAATCTTAGAATTCGTTTTTAAATTCCAGTCGAATGGCAGCAGGTAATTCCTACTAATATATGAAGCAAATATCACGAGTTACATTTCATCGAGCTTTATGAGTAACTTTGTAAATTAAAATAAGATAAAAAGAACACGTTTGTCGAAAAATGTAGGAATCGTTTACAAGTGTTCGATTCTGAAGATATGGAGTTTTCCCAAAAGCAACTTTGGACGAAAACATTTTTATGATCATTTATCGATGAGATAATGCTTATATCATACGCTCTCTTAAATTATTTTTTATTTGAATCAAAATGATGCGACCAAATGAGTACTGATAAACATAACACATGAAAAATATAATTACAGGGTTTTCGGTTATAACTAGCATTTTCAAGACCAATTTGGTGCGGCTGTTTTTTGCAGCGGGTTCCAGTAAGATTTGGCGGACGAAAACCTTACAAAAACCGAACCTAACTGGAAACCGCAGCAAAAAGACAGCCGCACTAAATTGGTCTTGAAAATGCTAGTTATGACCGAAAACGCTGTATCGTTTGAGAATAAATCGTGATCATGGAAACTAGACTCCTGGCTTTTGTTGAATAGAAGGTCGTTTATATTGTTACTCTCAATTCCCTTAGTATTTAGCATTTATCATTTTTGAAGTAAAGGAAATAGAAATGTAGTTTGCTTTAAACTAAAACAATTTTTGAATAGCCCTATAAACTCTGACTACGATTTGAATCTTAAATTCTGAAAGATTTAAAACGGTTAATTTACCGACATAATCAATGTATTTGATGAATCGTAACTGCAATCTAACATCATTGATATCGTCACTTACAATTCATTGCAAATAGTAGTCTAAACTTATTTCCATCTTTGGAATTTATTCAGGTAACACAGCTCTAGATTTAAGAGTATTAAGACAGTGACTTTTTATATCATATGAATAGAGGCATGTCCCAACAATTTAGAGACGGATCAATTCTAAACTGGTGTATGATCCAAAAGATGATAGATCTACTTTTTAAAACGTCAGCATCGCATTGAATTGATGTCCGCTTAGAAATATACCCGTCTGAGATAAAACTACCCTCATGGAATAAACTATAAAACGATAAGTAATGTATTAATAGGCATTATTTTAGTTTCTTTAAGTACCATATTATTTAGATCAAAATCGATAACAAAATATTTTTTTTCATGCCTGAATATCGATATTGGAGATCTGCAATTAATTGACCCATTTAATGATAAAATTCAACGTGTTTCATTAAAAGATTTAAAAAATAGACTATAAATACAACTTTTTTACTCAGCTTATCATATTCTGACTTCTTAATTAAATCCTAATCCTCCTATTTTAAACATTATTCATCAAAATATGCAATTTACTATTCAACTTGTGGTATCATTAATGACTCGATGATAGAAACTGATTTTTGATAAAATTCAAATGTGTTCATAACAGGAGTATTCAAAAAAGCCTATGGATTATTGGATGAGATCGAAGATATCCTACAAATCATAGAACGACATTCGGATGTTCATCAACTAACAAATGAGTGCCTAAACAAATTAGATTGAATGATGAAATATTTTTGTGTTCACATTCTTTAGTTTGATTATTTGTAGTATTGTTTTATAATTTAAACCTGAGAAATATTACACGATGGCCTAAAAATACTGTGATTTAGAAATGCGACCAACTGTCAACAAAGGTTTATGTAAGCATGATAGGAATAATACAAACACCAATTTGATTAAATATACAAATACTTATATACTTCATACATGTTACAGGCAATAACCTTGTTAATAAACCCGTACAATTTCCAGACACGAAGAAGCCACCTTTTTCGCCCAAAACTAGAAATAATTTTTTAAATCCCAGATTCATTTAAAATCATTTATATATTATTGTCTAGGCTCATCCGTATTTTTAAAGTTAAATTTTCGTATTCATTCCACAAATCATGTTTTCTCGCTTATGATGTTTTTATCGATGGTCACAAAATCGATTTTATTTGATCATTAGGAACCCAAATTCATTCATTATTCTGTCAAACTATTTTTCACGAAAAAACCTCTCAGCTCATGCAATAGCTCGGTAATAATTTCAAAGGTTTTTATGTGAAAAGGTTGTTTTTAAAATATGACTTATCGAAGAGAATAAGCTGAAATTGATTTAAAATGAGTTTGAATACATAAAAACGGTGTATATTAAGTCACCGCGGAGTGCTGTTGATCCAACAGAAAGCTTTGCATCTAATATAGTTGAACAGTTAATAAATACCTATATAACTCAGCTAAATATATGTCGAATAATATAATATAACCCTCTGCTGCACCAAACCAAATTTTTCCTTAAAAATTTCTCATGTTTAGGATAAGTGAATGCATGAATAAATCAGTTAACCAGATTCAAACTAGTTTGATTTATTTTAAAATTTTTAAACCATCCCTCAGAAAGGTATTTAATATACAACGATGTAAGGTAAATATCATTAACACGATTTCAAATGTTCATCATGTCAGATTTTAATACTATTTGTAAATCAACGACTTTAAATTTCTGTTGCTGTGCCATTCAATGCAGAGAGGCGTAGTTTTGTATATTTTAATCGATAATGGAGGAAAAGAGATTAAAATGTGGACATAACGAATTTTTGTGGACAGACTGCGTATCAACAGGTTATTTGAGAGTAAAATAACGGCTTCAGCTGAATAAATCCTATTTTGACAATTTGTCAAAAACCAATATGCCAAAATTAAGTTCCATTTGCATATGAATCGATATGAGACCCCTAAAACGTCTGATTGTTAATATAACAATTTTTTTATTAAATATATGATAATTAAATAACGTACGATTAATATTAAAATATAATAAAATGAGTTCGTTGATTAAAAAGGTTCAAATAAAATAAATTTTAAATGTCGATGAATGGTATTTTGCCCATTGATTTCCCAAAAAATCTTAATCTCTAAACCGAAAGTTTTGATTTAAATCGTACGATAATTATTATTATATGATACGATCATAGGTTGAATATTTGCACTCTGTTACAAATTATCATATTTGAGAGTTTTTGACAATAAATCATTGGAAAGCGTAAAAAACTGGAATGAAATTTGGGGATGGTTTAAAACAAAGTAAAATTGTTATGGGTTTATAACGAATCAGTTTAGAACCAGTTTAAGTTATTAAAAAGTCATTTGAGTTACGATTCCTTCATATAACAATGAATACACTATTTTGAACCCGAAGATAAATAAATAGTATTTACTTGAAAATAAAATTCATAAAAACAGGATTTATGTGAAATTTATGAACATTCGATCACATTTATAATGATAATATGCAAATACGATAAAATCGAGAAGATATGTATCAATTGCTTGCTCTTATATTTATTACGAATTCGCTTCTTGAAGCCAATGGAAGAGGATATGATACTGATCTTACTCATCAAACAACCACTCTCATGTTTTCTGACACTGTAAGAATTTAACACTAATTTAATAACTAAAATATTTCATGAAACATTTTAAAGAAAGAATACGTATTTCCTATATGTTAATATTTATCTTTTAACCCCTCATTTAAAATCAGACGAAATAAATTTTGAAGTTTCCAATAATTTTGCACGGATGATTGTCCATTTTTCATTATTTTGACACCTGTATTTTACGAAGTTAACAGTTGGTTTTTATTCTAAATAATCAACGAATGTTCTTAAAACACACAGGTTTGTAGATATGTCAAAGATTATCTAAATCATCCGATCCGAAATTTACGCCATAAAAAGTGGTTTTTATATAGAATTATCTCTTTTAATTTCTCTGGGTAATTTAAGTCCTTTCTTTTAATCCTATAAGTGATCATTCTCTAAGTAATTAAAGATTTGACATAGCTGAAAATATCCTGATCCGATATATCAATATTTTCAAAAAGATCGATAGTTCTCGGTCATTATAAAACTATTTCTAATCATCATAACTTTTTGACTAAATTTTTTGTTTTAAAATTCTTTAAGATCCTTGACTATAGATGGGTTGGATATTTTCAATTCTTAAAAACTATCCACATGTTAAATTTTGATCAATTTCACACAGTGTCGTAGCTGTCGTATTCTTCTGATTGGTATTGATCTAATTTCAACTTTCTAATGTCTCATTTTCAGCCTGTTCATTTTATCAGCTCAGATTCGAGTTGAATGTCTTGGTCCGAGTTCAGATAGTTTAACATTCATAACCAGAATTGCGTGCGATTATTCAGGGAAACTTGACTGAAAATTATTTTCTTTCATCAATAATATTGACCAATCAATACAAAGGCATACAAATACCAAACCACAATGTTCACGGAAAAGCGAACGATCTAATCATAATAGGCTGACACACTTTGATAAGTTGACTAAATATTAATAGGTTTTTACTTTCTCTTGACAGTTCAGCGCAGATTCTGACATATTCCGTTTCTTTCCATCTAATCAAAAGTACATAAATCATTTATTCCCAAAAGCCTGTTTGATATTATTATTTGGTTCGTCTCTGATATTATGACAAGTATTTTGAAAAGTAGCTACTCTGACGAATTGAACTAAATAGCCTTTCGCGTCGAATCTAGTTTTTTTTAATATGATAATGTAAGATTTCTCGAAACTACGTTAAAATTTTTAGCTGTTTTAACAAAAATGATTCAAAATGCTGTCAGGTGAAATTTTACCATTTTTCATGATATTTTTGTTGTTTATCACACAATTTCTTTATTGAGAGACTAATATCATTCGGTTGTCAGGCATGATAAATTTCTGGTCCTAAAAGATAACTATTATACAGTATTTTCTCCAGATATTGGTTTTATCAAAATCATATTCATTCAATCAATTACGCAACCTCGATAACATTTTATCTTTTCTTTCAAATCTTTGATAAATTTAAGAGAATTTTCAATCATTGAATCAACCGACGATGTACTAATGCAGACAATGTCTAAATTTTTTGGGATAAGATAATTTTCATATTTCCCTTTTAAGTATCTAAAAAGTTTTTTTCTCTGTTATAAGGAAAAGACATTTGAATGAAATATATGGCTCGGCCTCTTNAGTGAAATTCAGCTAATTCTGAATCCATCTGTATGACTATTTAAGAATTCAACTTTGTTTAAGGATAGAGGAAATGAATATTTTAGTACATTTTAAAACTCAATTAATATTTATCGAAAAAGTTACTATTGAGTCGCGATTCAGAATAGAAAATAAATTTATTTCTAACGAATTTAAACATTATTTTGGATTATTGATGATGCTGATTAAATTATTTTAATTTAAAAAATAGGAAAATTTGAAAAAGGGCAAAAAATTTGGGGTTCACAATATGTTTCGGATCTTTTAGATCATATATCCTTTTCAATATTTAAATAGAATGACAAGTTCATCTTTTTCTAACAAGTAATTACAAAAATATTTAATCTCAAATGATCTAGTCGTTAAAACCGATGATAATTATTTTATTTTTTAACATCCAAATGCTAAAAAATATTATGTACAGTCAATATTTTTAATCCGGACTTGTTAATTTTTATCGAATGACAAAGAAAAAAAACGTTAAGAATGGTAAAATGTTTCGATAAACAGTGAATCGATTAATAATACATAAAAATTGCTTTGATTATCGTTTTAGAATGTATGTCTTAGATTATGTTTTCATTAAAATGTCAGAAATAATCGACACTTGAGAAAATCAATATTTTTTAATTAAAAACCTGCTTGATTAAGAGTTATTAAGCAGGTTTATTTATAATTTATCTTTATTTAAATAAACGACTAATATTTAGATGTTTGCGCAATTCGCATTAGAAGAAGTATTATATCTGGATAAACCAACAAAGTATATGGATATATAAAATAGATGCCCCGGTAATGTTGCACTATTGGGCATAGAAAAAACAAACGATTCAGCAAATAAACTTCATTTTATAACAGAAGATTTTTGTGATTTTAAAGAATTAGCATCATCAAATTTCATTTACCCTAAAAACGAAACTGTATGTATATTATATATTTTCATAAAATCCCTTAAAACATTTCACATATATTTATTTTATACGATTTAAGAGAAAAATGGTTGGATAACACAAATAATTGTAAGATACTGTCAACTAATTTTTACATATATCTCCATTATCATTCTTTTTATCAAAATTAGATTCGAGTGGTTATGTTTGCATCTGCAATAATTAAAAATCTCTCTTCTAAAATTTGTAATTCATTTAGACGTTTTATACCTTTTAAAATGTGTTTAAAAACAACTGGCTTAGAGAATAAATCTGATGATTTTATTTCATGTAAAAAATTTGATATTTTTTGGTTTGTTTTTATAAAAATATTAATAAAAATGTTTTATAACATTTTTCCCTTATATAGTTGAGATATTTAATCGAAAACATGACATGGCCTGTTTTTTTACTTATTTCATTAAATATTCTATCAAATTATGTTTCCATTTATAAAAATCTTGTCTTGAAATAAATGTCAATGATTTTTGATTCAGGATTGGAGAAGACGTTTGTTAAGTGAAATTAACTTTTATCGACCTGAATATATTAAAGGGTATTGCAATTCTATATTCCCATCCTTGCATTTGTAAATTTCCTATCTAGAAATTTTGTACTGCTGCTTATCAGCCTTGTTTAAATCCATGGAGGGAAATGTGGTACTTGATGCCATTCAAAGAAAAGAATCAACAATTGATGATTCAAATATGTAAAGCATAAAACTTTGATTACGGATATTAAACCAACAAAAGTCATTAGATAAATGGTTCTCGTAATCTGGTAGATTCTATCCAGCGCCTCATCCTTCTGAGTTTTCACGATATTGTAGCCGTAGATACACCGGTATTGTTATACTCTCTAATAATATCTTGAACCTCCGCCAATATTAAGGAGTTTTCACATGCGATTGCATGGTAAATTATTTGCTCCTTCTTTGTATACATGGCGTTTAGCTGAACACACGTGTTTCTGGGTTTCTCCCCAGCAGGTAAAAACGTATGATGCTCTTCATTAATTTTCAAATTGTTGGCTACCGACTTCCTGCTTATTTTTAACGTCTCTGCGATAGACTTGACGGTATTTCAACGTTCCTGTGCAATTGCTATTATAAGTTCGTGAGCTTAATTCGAAATATATTTGCTGTCTTTCTGTGGTATCTTCTGTTTGTGGGGATGTTTTACAGTGTGAATAATGGTATTTCAACAGTTTCGATATAGAAGTTCAATGATTGGAATACAGAATTGCAATTCCATGTAATACACAATAAAATATTCATCTCATATCACCTTAATTTACTAGTGTTGAAAACATCAAAATTTTTAGTTTCTAAAATCAGAAAATTATTGATTATTTTTAAGTCTATCAGATATCAATGAAGATAATGACAAAAATATTCTCGGTAACTCTAAAATATACAATATCTGATAATATGAAGTTAATATTTTTTTTCATAGTAATATTTGTCTCATACCAAAAGATACGAGTCTATTCTACATTTATATACGAATTATTTGTTCTAACGACGAAATATATCTAAAAATAATTTCATAAAACCAATATTCCTAACCTATAAAATGAGTGTTTAAAAATATACACGGGGTTTCTTCAATATAATACGAAAGAATCAAATTTACTGCTTGTATTTTTACCATAATTTAACTCTGATTTACATGGATAAAATTCAATATTATTTTTGATCGATATGAAATTTTGTGTACACTAGGGATGCACAAACTATTTTTGGATCATAGCTGCATTTGTACAAGAAATTCGTGAATAACAGCAGGCAGTATCTCGCATGCATAACTCAGCGTAATAAAAGGCAATCGATAAAACAGATGTAATTAAAGCATATAAATTAAAAATACAAGATCATAAATTCGTAAATATATGAGATTGCGCAACCTTAAAACTCTGAAATCATTTTGAGCCGATCAGAACACTTCTCGGTTCCTATGAATTCCAGGGATCACTTTTTAAATCGTTGGTATGCATAGATAGATATATATTTTTACCCCTAATGTTGATATAGTAAGAATAATAATTCTTTTATATCGAAAGGGGTCGATTGGTTATAGATTCATATTATTTCACCATTTTTTATCTTTTTTAGGAAACTTTATTTATCGCTTCGAAACAATATATTCAAACTGATAGCCTGATAGGAATATATGATTTGGATCAATATATACACGATAAAATATATCTCTACTTGAAGGATCAGAACTTTATGTTCGGTATGAGAGTGGAGTAAATAATTTTAATAATCAGTTCATTTCCGAAGAAACCCGAAACATATGTTACCGTCTCTTTTCATATTCTATTCAAAGCTTTATCTTCAGACATTTCGTAAATGATTCATTATCATACATAGTGAGGCTTATTTGGCGGTGGATGAACCTGAAGTTGATGAGCGTGTATATGTTGTCGAAAGCGATGAATCATTCGAGAATCTTGAAGAGGGTAAAATATACTATTGGGTGGTTATCATAAAAAGCACCAAAAATAAGGTATATAAATGATATATTGAGACATTTTCATACCAAGATTTTGGAATTTCGTTAAAATATACATTAAACGGAGACGAAGGAGATGAAACTACCCTCGATATCAAGCCCCAAAAACTATACGATGCATATAATTATGAATATCATTTTAAAGATGATAACGTCAATATTACCATGTATACAAAGTTTCACTTTATTCTAACAAGAATTGAATGTGATGACGTCACCGCTTTTTCAAAACTAAAAAATCGCGACGTTCCAAGATGTTGTAATAATCTCGGAATTCATTTATGTCCCCATCCGGATAAGCCTTCAAGATGTGGCAAAGGTAAATTTAGTTCCATTTTATTTTTATTAGTGTGTAATAATTCTAGATTTACCAGTAACTGAAAACAAGGTTTGCTTAAACAATGGAGTACTGACAAAAATGGCCGATTCCGTATTGATAGCATTTAAATTAGATCACAAATGACTATTTTTGTAATTGTACCCCAGGATATTTTGGGGAACGATGTCAGTATGAACATCGATGCCTTCGTTGTATGCCAGGCCAATGCACTAAGGAAAACGTGTGTCTGAAATGTCGTTCTGGCTGGGAAGGTGAAAAATGCAGCGATAAATCATGTCAAAATTATAGGTTGTGTCAAAATGATGGTACTTAATTCTTTATGATCAGCTCATTGCGTGGCAACCCCAACCCTTCGTCAATGTGTATGCCTCCCTGATACCAGTGGAAAATACTGCCATATTAAAAAAAACGCTCTTTTAGGTACATTTAATTAATAAATCAGCTCATGGACTTCTTGCTATCAGACATAAGAGTAGAAATCCTCATAGTAATTCTGATTATTAATTCCAGGTCATTCCCTGAAAAATCCATCACGTAGACCAATTGTTACAAAAACATGTATATTTTAATTTATTAACAAAGTTGGGACCTCGGAAGATACCGAGACGTCTACCCACGATAAAGAAATCTCAAAAAACAAAGACAATCAAACTGTTATAACTGAAACAAACACAACTTCATTAAAAACAATTTTTGAAAATAAAACAACAATACTGAGGTCGACAGAAACTAGTTCGAAAACTTCCATAATCATTATTAAAAGTTCCAAACAGACTGTATTTTCGAATAGCGAGTCATTTATTGTGAACGATGATGATTCTGACATCAAATCATCAGTTAATTTATTTGTTATTCAGAAGCCTTCATCGTCTGACAAATTTCAAACAAATGATAAGAATAGCGAATTACAATATAAATCTCGTGTACTTTTGGAAAATGGTAAATCTCTAAAAATATCAGATACAATTTCCACGAATGAAGGAGATATTAATGAAGATTTCAACACGACAAGTTCGAACACTAATGAATCGACACCTACGAGTGACCAAGAAGTAACGCGTTCATTTTACCTAGTTATTACTGACCAATATCACAAATAAAAATGATGAAGTTATGAGATACAGTATAAATAATAAACGTATGTATTTATTGATACAAAGATACAAGTTCTAACCAATGGATGATATTTATATTCCTTGGATTTGTGATTATCTCTTTACTTGTCGCATTTATACTCGTCCCTAGAAACCTTAACTCTGAAAATAACAGCGTAAGTTTAAAATTCCGAATTTAGAATTATTGTTCCAATACCACTCTAGATAAATCCGTAGAATATGAAGATCCCACAAATGATGCTCCTTCCAGCCTGATCAGTAATTATGTAAAATAAAAGAAGATGTTAACATGTTTGGTCCAAAACTTGGGAGGGAATTACGAAATCTATATTCAAAGAATATGTCGCGTTTCTACAAACAGGCTCTTTATGAATAATTTTGATCTATGATTTTTCGATGAGTTATTCTTACATCAACTTCAGTTTTTTGAAATTTTTTGAATTACAAAAACTTGATTCTTGAACATAATTATAATTAGACATAAACCGTTTTAGGCTTTCACAACACTATAATCTATACATCATGAGAACAAGAAGCCGCATCCGATAAACATCCTCCGCAAGTACATATATTGACTCTCATCAATGATTTTCCCTAACAATCATTGGTAGGATACATATTGAATCAGGAATTCATCTTTCGATTTCGCAACATTTTGTTTAAAGTAGATTTTCTGAATGTTAAATTCCAAATCGAGTAAAATATATGATTTTGACGTGATCCAAGCTATGCTTTCAATTGAAAATTATGTTTGAATTTTACGACTCAGATAGAACTTATGCCAAATATTTAATGGCTTTGTAAATAGGTTCTATTAATCCATTGAAAACACTTAGTTAAAATACCTGCTTTTTAGAACATAAACAAGAATAAGTTATGACCAGATTTTGCCCGAAAACCATCATGGTTCGGGTTTACTAGAGATCTTGATAAATTTCGAACAAATTATTAAGGGTTCCAGATATGCATTTTTAGATTTAGCTAACCACAAACGTTTTGCCTTTCAATTCAACTATCAAAAATATGTCTACATTCTTATAGTTAATGAACACTTTTATAATATCCGTTAAAAACTTAAGTAATGTTTTTCTGTGAACCATTTCTAAAACGGCGGGCATTCAATCAGAAAACATAGTTATATTTATTTCCTTGACGAGTAAAAAATAACACAAAATAAAAACTACAAAAATAGTTTTACAATGCCTCCCTATATTCAATTAAACAGATTTTAACTAAATTTGATCGTAGATATTATAGTCCAAACATATAAAAAAACAGAAATTGTAATCGAGATTTGGATATATAAAGTGGAATCAGACCCAATAAAACTATATTCGATTTGTAAAATATTAGCTCTGATATTCTTGGTAGATAAATTGTTGCGGTATACAGGTAAATGATCGATAAAATCCCAATAAAATGATATTACTTATCTAATTAATTAATCGCAAATTCCAGGTGCATGGCCACAATTGTCCCATAACTGTATAAAAAGAGAATCAAGTTACACATAACTCTATAACTAGGTATGAAAATTGGTACTTAGATCAAATAAAAGTTGACAAAAGCACTTACTGCCTTAATGAATAGCAGAAAGAGCAAAATATGATATGCATAATGACAATTTAATTTTTTTTTGATCGAAATCAAATTTTTCATCATGAGGTGTTTCCAACTGACAAAATAATAACTGCTGGTAGGTAAATTACTTAAACTTTTTCATTTATAATACGAAATAATAAGCAAAAGTCCCAACGATATAGAGCATTAACTTCTATGTACACGAAACGTAGGGCAACATATCGAAGAATAACTAACTCTTAATTTAATAATTACGGTGAGAAAACCGCAGATATCCATCATATACTATTGATCTAACACTATATTATCAAGTTATACGTTTAGATCCTTAAATATTTATGTAATATATTGAATAAAATAGACAGTTTCAAAACCGAACATGAAAATATTTTTTCAGCTTACAATGCTATTTTTGATTAAAATTATCCACAATATTTAAATAAATTTGAGAATGTCATAATAAGGCTAAAATTATATCATAGATCAATCATAAATATATATTTTATCGATTGGTAACGTTGAAACGCGAATTTTTATTCATATAGAAAATATTTCAGAAATAATTCACTATTAATAGCAATTTAAAATATGAAGTTCATAGGATTTATCCTAGAACATTTCTCAATATTTCTGATTTTCGTAAACGGCAATTGATTTAACATGATTTAAAACAATTTTATTTCAAAACCAATGTCTAAGATATTAATTAATTTTACGGTGATGTAATCTCAATGTGATTTATGGTCCAGAAATCGACCGTTCAGATTTAAAAAATCTTCAAAACTTCGCTTTAAATGTTATATTGTCAAAAATACATATTCTAAATTAATCTTAACAAAGAATTAGATAGTAACTGTTATTTCTTTTCAAATTAACAGCATTCGAATATTCTTATGCTAACGATTGGCATAATCATAAGACAGTATATGTTGCAGATTCATACCATTACTTTAATTCAATACAAGTATCAAGGAAATTAACCAGAGATGCATCTTAGAATTTGTCGTAAAATTAACTGTTTCAAGATTCTACTTTATTACAAAATTCAGACTACCATTTACTTAAATAAATAATTGATAAAAATTCATCGATTTTGCCTTTCTATATTAGTTTAAACTTGTTAAAATATCACTCGAATTTTAAAGGAGCGATTTTGATAACTGTTTCGTTAATTAATTTCGTTTATATATTTTTGAATGAAAAATCGCTCAAAATCTGGTAAAACCATTAATTGTAAAACTAAAACATTTAAGACATTACAAGAAAACCATAACCCACATAGAGGGATTAATTTAAGCTTTTTTTATAAGATTTCATATCAATCAATTAAGGTTTAAATTATCTAATTCTTAACAAATATTTTCTATTTAAATATTTGTAAACTGTCTTATTTTCTATCAGTTTTGAGCTGTATCATAGTTCGATTGATTATAAAATCGTTCATTCTCCATAAATATGTCACTGTATTAATTTATCTTTAAATCGTGTTAAAAAAATATAGAGCTCATGAATTATTTTCTTTTGTATTGATCCGATGAAATATAATAAAAATAACATTCATTTTAAAAATCATGCATATTAATTTACAAAATAGGAAGAAAATATCATAATTAGCTACCGTCAATTTCAAACAAATCACCATGTTCCGCAAAGATTCCAAAAGTTGTAATTTTCGATTTAATTTTATTGTGGCAATACCACTAATCGTGGAAGATCGGGGGCAGAGAGAATAACATAGACGAGTAGACTTAACATATATTTATATTTTTAATGAGTCAAGAATGCCATTTGAACGAAGGCCAGACACGGGAACCGCACCGATTGGATGAGGGTCAAAGACCCCAAAGCTGATCGGTGTTTACGGTGTTTTAGTTGATGGGCTCTATCCCGCGACGGTACCCCAAATTTATTGAATGATATAAAAACATAAATTCTTATATTGATATACACTCAACTCCGGTTAAATACAAAAACTCATGACATGACAAAAACGTGAACTTAACTAGAGTATCCAGATATTTGAAGTCAATACACATATGCGTATTGAAAGGGGACTGAAATTTTGGGTTCCATAGACCGGAGTTTGCGCAAAAAAGGTGTAAAGTTAACCTGAGATGACTCGAAAGCTATTTAAATATTCTATATTTCTGTCTCAATTAACCAATAAACTAGCTGGTTTTTAAGAATAATCAAATGAAGAATGTGTCGTTTTGGATCGACGTTAAAGAATTCTTTGACCGTGATCAGACATGTAAAAGGTCAAACAACTGCTTTGTAATTTAAATCTTTTATTCTTTTTTTGACACGATATATGTAGCTATTATAAACTTTAGTAAGTACCTTTACTGTATCAATAAAAGTTTATGAAATAGACGGATTCTCTCCGCTTATATCTAACAAGATTCAATGAATCGTTGATATCTTATTTGGCCATAAATAAACCGAAACAAATTAATGTATAAATTTCAACAAATTCAAGATTTTCATTGTACGAAACAATTGAAACACTAGTTATCTTTCCTAACTTTGAATTTTATATCCTGTTAGTATTTAATTTGACACAAATCATAATAATTTTATATCTTGTTTCACTGAAATAGTAATGCTTGTTCTGGTTTGATTAATTATAAAACACACATGCGTTTTTACTGACTGTGATACTTTTCATCAAAAATTTCACCAAAAATCTATCTAGCCATCTCTATAATAACATTTTTCAACAAATTAATCTTTTTGGCCGAAAATTCAATTTTAAATCACTTCATATATATCTGTAAAATGAAGTCTAGCTTAGTGTAAGGGATATTTGATTTTATCGGCAGAAAAAGTATTGAAGTTCCTTTCAATCAGACAGTAAATAGTGTTATCTAAAAGTTAAAATTCTGGTATTCTTACTGATCAACATGTGAAGCACAAATAAATTTAGGTACCGTTCTCAAAATTTTAGTTTTAATTCAAATCAAATAACCATAATGTTATATTTAGGGGTCCCAATAATTTATCAAACGCACAAATCAATATTTTTCAATTATTTTGATGATTTCCCTCCTTTATCAATTTCAAAACATGATTTTCAAAATCTACTAAGGTAGTTTTTCAATGTTTTAACCGATAATAATTGAGTATATATAAATGTGACGCATGTGTGATTAATAAGATGATGTTCAAGATATATTTAATTGAACTACTTTATAAATTAAGGTTTGATATTATGCATGTGGCTATACCACCAAGCTTTATATGCTGTCCCCTGTTCTATACTAATGGGTAAGTGCTTCTGGTTGTCGTATGGTCTGGCCTGGACAATCGAATGATGTGTAAAATCTCCCATGTTTTTGCACCTATGGGATAACTTTGGGCTGGTCAACCTGAAGTATCCTTTGTGGGCGATAGACCTAAAGGCATATGCGGCTGGTTTTTACGTAAACCTCTAAGGTTGACCCAGAAATGTATATATGTCAATCTGATCTTATGCGACCGGTTTATGTCACATATCATCTAAGGCTGATACCAATTTTTTCAAAGAGAAACTGACAGCTTTAACATGTGGAAATTGTTCTTTGCAGGGCCAGTAACTGTGTCATCGCTGCTCAAAAACTGGTTTGTGGATATTCGGTTACATATGGGTGAGTGGCGTTAGATGTCCATATCATTCATAAATTCATCTAGTGTAGATATATTTTATTGTTTAACATCGAGTTATTGTCCATATGGGTACTGCAGGGAATAAATTCCTAGAGGCGTTTGTTTCTGCCTTTAGGCTTTGGTTTTTTAGTCGTTTTAACCCAGATATGGCCTGTCGGCGAGAATTTCAGGTTAAACCGTTTTAGATACCTGAGCGGTAATCTCATTTGAGATGAGGGCTCTTTTTGAAATTATTAAGCAATAAACACCATAGCAATATGCCCTATGTGGCTTATTCGTTTTATTTGATCTGAAAAATTCACTGCGATCCATAATAACACTGTTTTTATGAAATAGATTTAACATGAAACATCTTAAAATTAACATTCCAAAAGCTATTTTAATGATTTGTTCAGATTTTGAAGATATTAATTTATGCAAATGAATTTCATCATCATTTCTCATTAGTACAATAGTGATAGACCTTCTACTTTTCACTAATTACCATTCCTTATCGGTCCCTCAAATCAAATACATTGAGGTTAAAAAAGTTAGTACATCCAATTTTTTCGAATATTTTTAAAATTCTTGCGATTACGTTCATTTGAATGATTAATATTTTCCCCAAAATCACGATTTATACATTTTTTAGAAAAATTATCTAATGCTAACGAAAAAAGGCTGATACGCATGCATAGAATCACATGCATCTCTTTTTCATTTTCACAAATATTCACGTCGTACGATTCTAATTCTTATTTACTATGCAACATTTTACACTTTTTTTCTGAGCAATAACTTGCATACTGATTATGTTCATGAATCATATATCAATTGCTTGTTTCATACAAGTTAGATAAAATAAAAACTAGTAGAGTAAACTCATATCGTAACATTAAAATTTGAATCAAATACTCAATAGATTCACTCAAGACAAGAGGAAATTCGATACCTAAAACTGATAAACTTAATTTAGGTAGTATCATGGATCATAAAAACGTCCGATAGTAAAGAATCGTCTTATAAACGATGAATCACAATTATCACCAAAATATTTAATACTATTTATATGAGCCAATAATGATTCAAAGCTTAATAGGCAATCATTGCAAACCAATTTGTATTAGAAGCTTGAAAAATCTAGACTATATATAGTTTTACATCCATATTAAACGAGTGAGTTGACATCTAAATGAGTGCATATTTTACAAATTTTCATGCAAATATTCCATAAATAATTATGAGATTTTACCAATTTACTCATTATCGGGCATGATGTTTAGAATGTAAAATATTCATCTATCGAATTTCATATGCCTCCATGTAAACCATTGTAATTTATTGAAAAATGTATTACTTTCGAGCTCGTGCAAACTCATTTTTTTAGATTATTTGATATTTATGATCATACGAGATTATAATAGAAATA
>JWZT01004244.1:44270-85854 GCA_000827895.1 Thelohanellus kitauei
CAATTATACGGTGTCCCAATTAAGCGGAATCGACTGTATTATTAAAAACCAATTAATATTTATTTTAAGCGATATATTTTTAATATTTTGGAAGGGCTCAGATGCTCAAAGCTAACATTTTTCTGTATTTATCATTTAAATATCTCAAAAAATGTGGTTTTTTATCAATACACCTCTTATTATTCAAAAATTATTAGATGATGTTTATTTGAGTGTATATCCCGACAGAGCATTCATATGTTCCGATTCAGAAAAATCTCATTGTGATAATAACATTTATTTATTTTTGAATTGTATAATTTGATCGACCCTAAACGCCTTGATACATTCCTATTCACGTCATCAACCAATTCTCGATTGAGCATACATCACACAGGAGATAATTTAACAATTTACATTCAGCGATTTATAAGGCATTGTTTCAGAACTTGATAAAATGAGAAAATGATATTAGTTTGAACCGCAATATGCGTTACCAAAGTGCTAGATACCCATGAGAGGCTATTTATAATGATGGCCTATTTTACAGGATTTTTTTTATTTTCAGATGTAAATTATGAGGTTATTTAAGATAGCAGCTTATTTTTTACTGTATCGCATTACTCTTCACAGCTCATCAAAAAAGGAGTGATTCGTTTTAGAATCACGACAAATTTCAATCCTGAGGTGTCTGATTATAAACATAATGAATATCTATGATCGTTTTTGTTTTCTTTTCCGATTTCAAAGAGTCTACAAGTATATTTAAAGTTTTCAAAATTGTAATAACTGACTGTGATCAAAAATGACCGAAATACTGTTGGTTCTTTATCAAAATTTGACAATAAACTAAAATTAAATAAAATTTGTAAATATGAGTTGTCATCATTGTTATTGATTAATCAACAGACTATTATTATAGTGAAAATTATAACCGCTATTTTCAATTAAAATGATGTAATTGGATCCTATCTCATTGAAAATGGCTTTCTATCATTAAATACTTTTAATAAACTAGGCGATAACATTGTTATATGATCAGTAATAATTGTTTGGTTATACAGTTATTATTAAAGAACTCGCATTTTTTACCATCGATTATGACGTTTTGACAAAAGGAGGGCACTTAAAAAAGACAATTAAAGAGTCTGGAATTCTATTTTGGATGTCGTCCATCTACATTATACAAAAATTTATTTCTAAAATGTTTGCATTAATTTGCAATACAATATGAATTATTATATCCACAGGATTAAGGCACTAAAATATTGATTGAATCAATTTGTTGGTATGATAATCAGAATATCAGATCAACGCAGGAAAATACTTGACAGATAAATATCGTTCATAATTATTTATTTTACAGTATTGAAAATGGCGAATCGGTTCACAGATATCAAGAACGATGGTTTTTAATTAATTGATTCCTATGAGTAATTCAAATACAGATAATAGAAAAATAGATAGATTGAATAATTACTAGATTATTTATGTTTAACATCATTAATTGGCGTTATAAATAAATGATCAATACAATAATTCGAATTTCCATCGTTATAACTAAAAATTAAGGTCGATACACTCTTGCGCATTCGATACATTTTTTGTTTCAAGTAAACGTAAAACCATGTGCAATACACTGGATATAAGGACATGGTTATGCTTTAAACGATAGTTTGAAGAAAAACATTATTTACCAGTTATAGTCATAATAGGTCCTATTAAATACATACATAATTAATCGTATTCATTAATCTGAAATACTAAATGGGCGAGAATGAATAAGCATTATTTACATCGCCCTTTTATGAAGGATCTGGATAAATCGGGTCACCGAAGCCAAAATCAAAGAAACAAATCATAAAATAAGAGTTTTACAAAATAATGATCAGTCAGGTTTCGTTTACGACTTAAAAAGCAGACCTATTTAATAATAAGTAAAAAATATTGTTGGATCTTTGGTTAAAATAATTTAAAAGAATAATAAATTATCACAAGAATCAATTTTCATTATTTCGTAATTCCAAATAACATATTTATATCGATGATAATTAAAACAATAAATTCTCATCACAATTAAAATTCGTCATCCGTTTAAAATATTTAAAATGCTGTTTGTCAGACTGATTTTTCTGCAGATTTTGTTACAATTCTGTGAAAATAGAAAAAAAATTGACGGGATGAAAATTTGTTGTCGAATAGTAAAGCAATTTTTAAAAAGCTCAATATTAAGAAATACGAAACCATAAAATTGAAGTATAGAAGACGCGACCCTGAACCGCCGAAATACATGGTCATGACAGTGCATGCTAAAATATACGATGAATTGAACGACACATCACTGTGGAATGAAACACAACATTATCACCTTAAAAACTGCCACAAGAATTTCCAACTACCCTCAAATTTTCATCCACGAATAATAGAAAATCAATTGTAAGTAAATGTTAACTAAAAAAGGATATTGTAATTTATCTCAGTGTTTCGGCATCGGAACAGCCTTTTACAGTATTTTATTTCACTTAAAAAAATGCCAAAGCGATGGAAATTCCGGAGATGTTCGATCAATATTTGATTGCCTACGGTTGTTTCTATTTCTCGAATGGCAAATCAAAGGTAAATATATTTGAAACAGATTTTACCTGTGCCAATGAATAATTTCAAATTGGATATTTTCAATTTTAAAGAAATTAATGCAATCAAATCACATTTTCGCAACAGTATTTTTGTTATTTTATCTAGTATCTGTCTCGAAAATTCATTTTTTCATTGTAAAATAAAAAATGGCGAATCCGCACTAAAGTCGCCAATGTTTGCTATTTATATTGAAGTTTTTGACAACGAAATATCGTACCCAACAGATGAACCCATACACAAGATATCATTAAGTGGCTGGAAAATTCCTATTTCTGATAATACCTTATCATCGCTCCATTCCCCAAATATATTTTATGATAAAAATTGGACGGTATTTCAATTAATAAATATAGAACGTTAGAATCAAATTCACAATAAAAGATGTTATTCAAGGGGGATCCGAGTTTGGTGTGATAAATTTGAAAAAACACGTCCCTAGATACTCAGAGAAGGAAAATAATTTAAAAATAACGAATATTAAGTATTTTCCATTCCCAGGTGTTGATCTATCTCCCACAAAAAGTATTACCCATATATTAATAGGGGATAACATCTTTTCGATGAACGCTCTTCCCTATTTTGTTTTTAAAAAATCAGAGACCAAAATCCAGGTTAACAACACGGTATTTTATTTATTGAATAAAAGTTTGTTATCGAATATTCGTTCCAAAATATAACATTTGAAAAGTTGATGTCAACTCAAAGGTTGTGTGGGGAGAACAATGACCTTGTCGCTTATATTATATTCCGAAAATATATTGAAGATACTCTTCAAGATTCGAACTGATTTAATACATTAGCTTGCCTTTTAATTGCTAAATTTGAATCCAAATATGACATATTTTAAATGATATTAAATATTATCACTATTTGATGTCCTATGTGTAAAATTACAACTTTTTGTAATTTTTACGTTACAGGGTTTTCATTTACTATCGCGTACCTAAATAATACATTATTGACAGCTAAATATGATTTTTACCATTATTTCTTTAAATTCTTACTTTTATATCACGGGAAAATGTTTAAATCAGATTTCCATTACCGCAAAGCTAAAACGCAGAAATTATTTAAAAATTATTCAGATTAGTTTTGAACAATCAACTTTCTTGTCCATAAAAATAGATGTTTGAACGCCGTTTTTCTTTACACGCATTGCAGAATTAGTTTTCCCAGAAATATCACATATGAATTTAAACTTTATGATGAACGCTTTTTAGTAATGCTCTCAAATCATCAGAATAACCAACCCTTCATCAGATAATTTACTGGTAAATGTAAACAATTTACATGTAAATAATTTAATATTCTGTAATTTCTGCTTTTTTGCGTTATGTTGATGGAGACTTTTTTTACTGATTTGCCCATGAAATAAAAGTATCAATTAATGAATCATGGGTAGACACATTTTTAGCTGTAAATCACGTATGTCGTTTACCGGGGCGCAATAATGAATGTTGGGATGCGTAATGTTGAACGCTAGAGATGATCGAACGTAATGGATCATGCTCGATAGTAAATGAAACCTCTGTCATATGATATATTTTTCAAATATTTTTATTTTTTTTGCCCACAAAAAATTCATAAATTTTTTGGTTGACGATAATTAGATGGAGATTTTGTTTACCCAGCGGTAGATACATTCACATCAATTCAGTACTAATCGAATGGATATGAAGGTTATCGATTTTCAACGAATTTTTGTGTTAGTATCTATTCATGTTTTTTCTAGAAAAGTCCATTTTTTTAGAATTGAATTAATTGCGAGAAATCAAAATTTATTCATGGTTTTGATTGGTTATTTTAAAAAACACGAGATTTAAACAATTTAGTTTCATTGATTCCTAATTTTTTTTCTAATTGACAAGAAAGATTTTATGGAAACGAGAGGAACTATCGATACGATATCGAAAAATGAATTTCTTGACGACTATAGGAGGCTCTCAGATTTTCAAGATATTAGTCGTCAAATCAGGACTGTTAATAAATTTATATCCCTTTTTTCTTCAACAGACAACTTAGAAGTGGATGAAATGTTTATTGAATATTTTCCAAAGGATCTTCTACTTGAATTTAATATGATGATAGTTGGAGGAATGGATGATATTAGTATTACACGCATAGAAATTCTATTATTTGATGTCTTCACTTTCATTTTTCGAAATCGAAATTTGGTAACAAATTCATACGCACAATCATTCATCAAAATCTTTCTGAGATATATCAAAAATAAAGACAGAAAATCTACAGTATATTCTAAACGACTTGTGAATTCAGTCATACACTGCGTATCACATGAACAAAATAAGGTTATATTCATTGATGAAAATGGGCTGCTTAGTTTTTATTTCGTTATTCCCGCCATCAAATTTTCAAAAAAATTTTGGAAACTGTGCAAACAAGTTTACAATTTGGATCGTGAATATGTTTCTTCGTTATCCCGATCAAAACTGAGAGATAACATAAACCAAATTATTAACAATTACTGCCCAACTTCAGAAGAATATAGAATGCTAGTATTCGCGATTTTTCGGATGTTACATCGTTTTAGATTGCTAGATGAAGTCGAATTCATTGTCGATCAGTTGTATGACATGACTGAATCTACCCTACTAAATCATATTGACAAAAGGGACATCTTCTACCCTAAATATTTGCCGTATCTCTCCAAAATATGGTCTGGTATTTTAAATGCATCCAAAAATAAAATTCAAATCGACACATTTGATAGGTTGGCTGTGTTCGCAGCTTTATTTTCAATCGACCTTTCAAAAAAACTGAACAAATTGAGTATTTCTGGCAAATTTGTAATTACGAAGAATACAAAACAGAGATACTATGTTATTTACTTAACTTTGATTGCTTTCCCTATAATTGATCATGATGAAAAACCCTGGTTATTTAAAGCATTTTCGGACCTACATCATTCATTTCAACGATTTATTCAAAAAAAGAAAATTAACTTTCTGAGGACCGAAAATCAATTCATTATCATGCAATATTATGTCAAAAGTCACGAGATTCTAGATTTACAAATTTCAATTGATGATTGCAATGTTCTGGAAACCTTCTACGACAGATTGGTGCGCATTCCACTACTTAGTAATTATTATTATCAATAGAACTTCATTCCTGTTACCTTGCGGTTCATTGCATCTTCAGATTACCAAGGAAAGGGCAGTCAAATGATTCGCACACGCCGGAGAATTTAAACAAAATTAAAATATTTTTACATTGGTTAATTGCGTCGTTGAGTGACGAGAAGTACATCAACAAAATTCAAAATAACCAAAAGTTATATTTGTATGAGCATATTAAGACTTGCGCCCTTTCAGGTGTCAATGATGATCTTATCACGATGGTGTTTTCTAAGCTTGAATCCAAACTACTGAATGATGTCAAAAAGAAATCATCTGATGATCTAAACCTTGTCCAATACCAAATTTACAAAGAAATCATGTCTATGGTTGTAAATTCATTAAACGAATCGAATTTTTTAGATAAAAAGATGGCCGAATATTTTGTAAAATGTTTGAAGGAGAATTCAGACCATCTGTCTCCGAATGAATGTAATACAAATAAATCTGATTCATTGGCTATTTCAACGTCATCAACCCAAGAAGATAAGCTTCAATACCAACCCATTCGATTACTTTTTACTTGGTTTAAGCTTATTTTTGAACTTAAGTTTATGTTTGGAGATATTACATCAAAATCGGTCAACTTGGAATGGAAACTATTAATCTGATTTTTACTTAATTTTTTTTACCTTTTTTGAAATCATTTTTTTACCTCGTTAATTTTTAAATTTTTGTATCTATAAATCGTTAAATTGATACTTTTAAACCATTCCATTCATTTCTTAATATTTCCTTGATTCGATTAGAATAAATTAAAAATGCGATGCAGATGTATGAATTCGCGAATTGCGTTTATATGAAATTACGCCAATTCTCATTTTTGCCGCCATAAACTATCCAATTCAGTAGACTTCATATGTCCTATAAAGCCATTTTGATGTAATTAAAACATTATAAAATATTTACTCCGATGCTTAGATAGCAATTTATAGGAGAAATATACTAGGTTCGTTTCCAATATCAGAAAAGACACAGTATTTGATCGAATATTCGTTTGAGAATATGACATTCGAAAGGATTAGATTACACCCTGAGAGTTTGGGTAAGGAAAAAGATATTACTGCTTATTTTGGCCTCAGAGAATATATAGTGTGAAGAATAAAAGTTTTCAAGACTGCTTACATTGACATGCTATTTCTATAAAAATACTTTCTGATACTCTATTTATCTTTTTTTTACATGTCTACACCGTGACATGATATGTGAAATTTTTACAGGTTAAATACACCATATGGCGTCAAAAAACTCTCATATGGACAATCAAACATTCCCGAGACGACGTTATTAATTTGTTCACTTAATTCTAAACGCCAAAATAACTTTGTCATCCAATGTTACAACAACGCTCCTACGAGAGGCCATGATACGAATCATGTATATCCTTTCATTCATCTATCAAATTCACTTCGGGTAATTCCTCTTGATGCCCTTATAAGAACTTCAAATATCGGCCAAGTTTTGAGTACTATGAGAGATCTTTTAATTTTTGTTTTAGATATTGAATAAAGTAGGTCCATTAGGTAGTATTAGGAGGGGTATACTGTTGTAAATATGATCAGATGCTCTTGATATTGCAAATAAATTGCAATTTCTGTTGACTGGCGAAATCTGATAGCGTTATGGATAAATATTTTTAGATTGCAATCAGTGATGTTACAAAACATTTCCTGCAGATATACTCAAATGTTTTATGTGATACTGATTTATTAAATTTAAATCTAGTGCGAACTTTATAATGTCGGCTGGAATTTATATTAGTCACAATACAAGGTCGTGGTCGTAGATGCGAAATTGATATATACTCATAAGTATTTTTGAGCGCTAAATCGTATAATGTTCATATCTGATATGAAACATGTAAAAACGCGGGTTCACGAATTTTCATGTCCATAGTACGGCTCCATAACATGTATCTATGTATTGATTTAAATCTGCAGACTTAGACATCTTGGAATAAACAAAAACTGCTTAATATTAACCTTAGACACAGTATAAATGTTATTGAAGAAAGAAACAGATCAAGAAATTTATTTTGAGTGGAATTAGTCCGAAGATGAAGTGTTTTATCCAAATTTCAAATTGATAAAATCCTGGAAAATTGATTAAATAAATGGTAATTTCTATTATTATATTGTAATTGAATAAAATGTGATAAAATAATTGATCATTAATATTTCTTTAATTTCATTATGCGATCAAATTACGTAAGATTATATTTATATTTACAATGAGTTTTACTTACAATTAATAAAATTGCCTGTTGATATCTTACACATTTTTATTGATTGTTTTTTTAATATTTTATACTAATTTAAGATGCAAAATGGTGGAATTCCGATGATCATCTATAAAAAAATTATTAATTCGAAATTATTGGGAACATGTACCGAAATCCTCTTTGTTAATGACTTTAAAAACAAGTCATTCATTTTCAAGAAAAAAAATCATCAAATGTATGATATTGCACTTGATTCGGTAATGTTCTCATCTTTGTAGTTAAAATATTTAATTGTCTTCTTTGTATAAACGACCAACAAACCTGATTCAGGGATCTCTAGGAGATTTTTCCACATTTCTCGTTATGTTTCAACATCCACGCGTGTTCCAAGCAGGCTTTTTACTTCTGTAAAAACGCCTAAACGCTTTGTCGGTTAGAACAACCCATTATCTTATTTCTTTTGAAATTGTAAATTACACTTAAAACAAAAAAAAATGTTCAGACTGTGACGATTAAAGGATAGACAAATAAAAAGCAATGTCTCTGTACGATAAACATTTATCGGAATGGAATTTTCACGGGTTGATATTCGTTTAATGAACACTGATAGGTACTAATGTATGATTCACTCATTTTTCCGAATTTATGAGCGATATATTGAATATTTCAACTTTTTTGTGATTTGTGAACGTTTTCTGGTTTTAATTAATTTAAAGATTTATTTTAAGATGTATCAAAATGGAAGGAATAATGTTTCCTTAAAACCGATCATGAGATTATTTAAAAAGACACTTTTTAAAGACATGGATGAAAATCAAACGGATTCTCTTCAATCAATTGAAAGACAGATTCTATTCAAAAATATGAATTTCCACACACTGCAAAATATTTGAAAACGGTTCTGTATAATTATTTAGAAATCCAATTTTTGATATCAATAATATATTCGTTGATCATGCAATAAATATTGTAATGTCATTATCAAAATAACTGTTTACCAAATTTCTTAATTTATTTTGTTTCATGATATTTTATCTTTCAAAATTATCAACTGTTTTACTAAACCCCTAAATAACATTTATCATGTTAGGTTTGTCGATATTCAATGAATATAATAACCCTTACAAAAATTCCAAATAATCATATTGTATCTTAATTTAATCATAAAATTCTATTGTAAATATGTTTATAAAAAGTCACAGAGTCGAAATTGCAGATTTATCTAACTAGACACTAAAAGCTATAATATTAACATTTGATTAATATTGTAACCTTTGATTATTTTGCTTAACAGCAGCAATATAATTTGTACATTATTTGTCAATTTACTCAAATAACAATTTTTCTATCAAATTAGCCTTGATCGATTTGAAATCGATCATATACACCCTATTTACAACGATTTTCAGCTTGTTATCCGCTCTTTTGCGAGGCAATTTCAATATAAAAATCATTCATATGGTTATTTTAGTGTTCAAAAACGTAAAATATTAACTTATATTATAACAATTTGACTTAATCAATGGTCATTTGATAAATTACTGCATGTAGGTTTCCATTGAGTGATAAAGGACATTTCCATTAGCTAAGATGGCAGATTTTGCATTAAAAAATGGTCAAGATGCATAGAATAGAGTGATCTATGATTTGTTACTGATTTAACTGGAATAATGTATCAATAAATTGTTATTCTGTCCGACCTCCACTTAATTCATGTACCACAAGAAAATTATTTTAAGATAAACCACATCATTAAGCATGACTGAGACAGCAGAATATACAATAACGGATTTAATCAATATTTGAAATCATCGTGAAGAATTCTTTTAGGAATTGATGAATGAAGAGGAAATGAAGTTGTAGTATCAACTAGTTATATGTTCAAAGATACATTTATAAGCACAAGTAGTGAATTTGTGTATACAGAACCGAGTGAACCTCAAAGATTTTTATGGAAGATTATAGCTATACGGAAATTTATTGATAGAGGTGTTTCGTATAGCTATCAATATAACCTCTGTTGTTTTAATGTTTTCTTGTTAAATTAACGCTTTTAAAACTATAACATATCCTGTAAATTACTGTAAAATCGCAGTGGTACCACGCATGCCCGAAAATTGGTTTCACAAGTGTAAAAATTTTCTGACCAAATGGGTAGAAGGGTATAAATGAGATAATTACAATTCATATATACGCCTATATTTATTGTACTAAATATTAAAAAAAATATTTATAAAAAGAAATAATTGGTCATTTAATGATATAAAATTTCTATTAAGATAATAGTTAAAATGGATATTATTAATTTAAGATAATAGATCAATCATACTCTAGATAAATCCTAAAATGGTTCATATTTATGTAAGACTGCTGCTATTGCTCTCTCTTCTCATTTCTGTGGATGCCCAGATGCACTTTTCTGGCTGGAAAACCTGTTATAGAATAGTAAATCAGAATTAAGAAAGATGAATATTCCAAACAACATAACTATCAACATCAAATTCAAAAGATCATTATTTGTGGGGCCGAAATATATGTTCATGACGGTGCATGCCATAATATATGATAATCCGAAAACCCACGAACCCAGGAATGAAACTCAACATTATCATCTTGAGAAACTATTACATAAATGTAACACTACTTTCAAAATATCATACACTAAGAAGGGAGCAGTAATCGTAAGTTAACCTCAATTAAAAAAGGATGTAGTCGTTTACCTCGGTGTTGGACAATTTCTGCCACCTTTCACTGAATATCGTTTCCATTTAAACAATACTCAAGAGAGTAAAACAAGGATTTTTAAAGATCAATATTTGATGACTGAAGGTTATTTCTCTTTCACAAATGGAGAGTCGAATGTATGAATATTTTTTACAGGTTTTATTGACGCCATCTAAAGATTTCAAATTAAATATTTCAAAATTTGAAGAAGTTTATAAAGATGATATTTACATATTGGCAACGGTATTTTTACTATTATTTTCAGTATCTAACCCGCAAATTTGTTTTTAATTTGAAAATAATAAATGGGACTTCCAGACTCAAGTCGTCATTGTTCGCTATTTCTATTCAAGTGTTCGATAACGATAATCCTCACGCTAACAAATCTTCTATCAATAAAATTTTAATAAGCGGCTGGAAAATTAATTACATTGTAAAAAAATCATATGCGATGCATTACCCGAAATTATTTTATGATCAAAGATGGACGGTATACTAAATTAATGAATAAAGAACATCACAATAAAACTTGTGGTCAACGATGTCATTTTTGGAAATTATGAAATCTTGGTTGTAAATTTACAAAACCACGTTTTAAGTGCCTCAAAACAAGGAAGTAGCATTGAAATTACTAATCTTGAATACTATCCATTCCTGGGTGTTCAAACAATGGCAAATAAAGCAAGTATGAGCAAAATATAATAGTGAATATATTGAGAAATAATGCGATTCCCTTATTTGTTCACAAAAAGTCTGTGAGTCAGAGATTGTGTAACGGCGATGTTGGCGTTTTTGTTTATTTAGCAATTCTCTATCATTGAATATTCATATATGAATTTTACATTCGATAAGATAAAGATCGTGCCTAAGTTATTGGGGATGAAAAAAGAATTAACTGCCTATTCTGGCTTCTTTGAAAATATCACGGATGACTTTAAAGGCTGAGCGATTCCGAAAATTGAATCTATTTTAACACGTAATGTAAAGCGATTTTCCGGTTAATTTTATTTTTTTAATAACTGATTACATAATGTCATGATGTATACCAAAAAGCAGCTTTTTTTAACTTACGAATCATAGAAATTAAAGTATTAAGAATGACAGATTTGGTGTTGAATTAATTGTTATAGATGATATAATTGATTACTATTCAGCAGCTAGAGGTTGTTAAATGGATTGAAGGTCAGAAATTCAGTTTAACAATAGGACAAATGGATAAATGCTAATCTTTTCAATTACCGTACTTTCTAGACTTTTAGCTATGGGTTTTGTCCATAAATTTGAAATCTGAGTCTAATACATCATGGAGGCTTATAAACCAGTGGATTCCTTAATCAGATGAGGAGTTTATATGATAATATATTGTCTGATTCATCATCATTTAAAATTCAATCAAATAATAATCGACTATTTTCACAAATATCATAATATACTCGATTTTCTTTTTAACTGAATGAATAAATTCTTTGAAAACAGCTAATATTTGTTTTAAGCAATATAATATTAATATTTTTTAAGGGTTAAGATGTTCAACGCCCATATTTTTCTGTATTCATCATTTAAATATCTTAAAATATGTGGTTTTATCAATAGACATTTTATTATTCAAAAAAGTCTTTTATAATATTATTTTGAGTGTAAAGCAGCGGTTCTAAACCGTTTTGGGCGCGACCTCCCATTAAAATGTTTATATGACCTCATAATTAACGACAGGTTTTTAAATTTACAAATTGTAATCTTAGTATATATTAGTGATACACACGATAAAATTTAAAATTTGAGAAACCGAAATAACCTCATTTAAGTGTTTAATGTCGAAATTATATGCAATTATTTTTTTTCAAAAGATATTTATGCATATACTCTAAACAAAAGTTGAGTATTTATCAATTGCATTATTTAATTTTCATTTAAACCTAATCACAGTATTAATACTGTATATTTATGCATAATTTTAAGTCCTTAGCTTAGCCTGAACAAAAATGTAACCTACACCTACAAAATATTGTTTTTACAATATGTTCTATCATGTCTACAGTACTGAGATGATTGATCTTGTTGTTGTTTTACATTATCTGGAATTCTTGGGATTGTTTGAGCAATATCACAACGCACGTCATCTCATACGTCAAGTATAATACTATATTTAGGCTTGATAAACAAAAGGCCCGAAAACCCCGTTTCACAAAGATATGTGGGTGAACATGGTAGAAGAAGCCTTAAAACGGCTCAGATATAGCTTAATAAGACTTCAAACCATTTATCCAGAATTGTGAAATTGAAATTGAGGAGAAATCGGTTTTGGTAACATCGCTACTAATGAGTTCAATAAACTTTCCTTGTGATGTCTCGAGAACATCTAGGACAATGACTGTAAATGAATTACTTGAAAGTGAAAAATAGGTATGAGTTGGATTTTGAAAAAAATAATGATATTTAGTAATCCTGCCAGTGAAAATGTTCTTCCAGCATAATTACAATAATTTTTCTTTGATCAGGTTAAAATTCATTTTTTGATAGAACTCAGATACGGTTGACAACAATTCAATATTTTTAAACCCAATTTTGTTTGCAAAATCTGAATTTTCATTCTGAACTAGTCAATCTATTTTGGATAAGTCAAGACGAGTTGCACATGGTTCTTGTAGTGATAAATATAAGTCATTTAATATGGAAAATATAACCCGACAAGCTATTTTCTGTACATCATATTCTTCACTCTGAAGTCATCCTAACTGTCGTTTTTCTTTCTGATTAAAAAATAGTGTTAGTTCTTGACGAAGATCCAAAACACGTTTAAGGAATTTTTCCTCTGAATAACAATATCACTTCTAGTGAAAAAACAAAACATTGTTGTATGCATTAATAATGTTACTACTTTTTTTCAAACAGTCGACTGTGCAAAGAATTTTATACAAAACTAATCACATGTATCATTACCTTTTATAATTCCTGTCGCAATGTGTTCGTTGCTTATATTTGTCGATGAATTATACAGTGATTTCCAATGGTTTTCGTCGATTCATTTTGTGCCGAACATTGAAATCCAGACGATACCATGGCATATTAACAGCACCATCTGTGCACACATCACAAATATTTTTCATGAGATTTTATGGATTTCTAGAAATGAATAAACTTTTCATATATATCACATGACATAGTAGTTGTTTCAAGACGTTTAGAGAAGAGATATCTATCTAAGGAATACTATCATGTATATACCTAGCATAGACCAATAATTGTGAGCCATTTTCAACGTTTGTGGATACATCAAGCTGAATTCTAAATATTCGAAGTGTTGTGGATTTCATTTCCTGAATCATTTGATCGAGAATATCTGCAGATATATCAGCTATTCTCCCGTGTATTGTGTCGAGGGATATGCAAGTGAAATTTAATTTATTTACATATTCCTCTCCAATCATTAATCGAACAATATTTTTGGCTGCCCGCACAATAACTCCTCAGCCATTGTGTGACGTTTCATAGCTCTGGCGATTCTGATCGACACAAAATACGATGCAACAACTGCAGGTATTCTTGGATTATTTCAAATGCCCCAAACGTCAAGCTCCATTTTCGAGACACCATGAGCTTTCTTAATAGAATAATTTGTGTCCTTGTTAAAAAGTTTGGATACATGTCCGAACGGCGTTGAAGTTTGCTCGGCTCCATAGATTCATGTGATAGAACCTTTCATCAAATAATGTATTGGGGGTTTTCAATCCTATATTTAACTTCTGAATTGGATCCGAGACGTAAATAATCTTCATTATAACCTTCGCTTCTTCACAATATTTTAATTCATATTCCTTTCTATATACTGATATCTGTTGTACTTGTGATCATGCATTTGCTTAAACTTACGCATCTCTAACGCGTTTAATATGATGTACTATTAATGACTAAATATATTTATGGCGAAACAATCAAATTGTTCCAAAAAAATTTAGTTAGCCACGATATCTTTTTGTCAAATGCAAGTGAAGAACAACTATTCTAAAAACCAGCAGAAAAAATGAGTTGATTCATCAATTTTACTTGTTTGAACATAAAATTACGTCAAAGTTTCATAATTTTTGTCGTCCCCCCCACCCTCAAAAATGGTCATTCAACCCCAAGGTTGAGAACACATAGTATATAGCCTGAAAGAACATTCATTTGCTCCGATTCAGAAAAACTTGTTTTGATAATTACATGTATATATTTTTGAATTGTATAATTTGATCGACCCTTAACGCCTAGATACATTCCTATTCTCGTCATCAACCAATTCTCTATCGAGAATACATCACGCATGCGATAATTTAACAATTTACATCAATATATTTTTGGGACATTGTTTCAAAACATGATAAAATGAGAAATTGATATTTTTTAGAACCACAATACGCGTTACGAATACCCTAGATACCCGCGAGAAGCTATTAATAACAATGGCTTATTTACAGAATTTTTTTGATTTTCAGATATAAATTATTAGGTTATTAGAGATAGCAGCCTATTTTTTACTGTATCGCATCACTCTTCAATGCTAATTAAAAAATGAGTCGATGGTTGTAGCAGCAAGACAATTGTAAATCATAAGGTGTCTGAGTATTAAAACATTGAATGAAAATCGGTGATTGTTTTTGTTTTCTTTTCTTATTTCACAGAAATCACAGGAATATTGAAAGTTTTCACAAATTAAATTAAACTTACTGTGATCGAAAATTACATAAAATACTCTTGGTTCCTTGTTAAGATTTGACAATAAACTAAATTAAATAAAATTTGAAATGAGTTGTCATTATTGTTATTGATTTATCAACGTAGACTATTGTAAGAGTGAAAATGTTAACCGCTATTTTCAATTAAAATGATGTAATTTGATCCTATTTCATTAAAAATGGCTTTGTACCATTGAATAATTTTTATGAAAAAGGCGATCAATTAGTTATACGATAAGTAATAATTGTTTGGTTATACATTTTTTTAATAAAGGGCTCGAATTTTTTACCATCTATTATGACGTTTTGAAACAGGAGCGCACTTAAAAAAAGATAATTAAAGTGGTTAAACATCGATTTTAGTTATCGTTTACCATCATTTATGAAAGTAATTTCTAAAATACTTGCATTAATATACATTTCAATATAAATTCATTCTGCACAGGATTTTTTTGCGTTCGGCTGGAGGTGTTTAAACCGGTACCGGTGCATTTCTGCAGGGACATTACGTCGACCGCCATTGCGACGGTGTACACGTCCTTGTAGGGCAGTACTCCAGTTAGGCACCCTTCTGCACGCAGTTATGTTAGTGAAAGACTCACACCTGCTAAACATTCCCCCTGTCCTCTACCCACTAGAGCTACTATACCGAATCGGCATTCGTTCGCTGGGAAGTAGTACATAGGATTAAGTCTCTAAAATATTGATGGACATCAATATGTTGATATGAACATCACAATATCAGATATACGCAAGAGAATATTTGATTGATAAATATCATTCATATTTATTAATTTTACAGTATTGAAAATGACCCATTGATTCACAGATATTAAGAACGATTTTTACTGTTAAATTGATTCATTTGAGTAATTTCAATCCAGATAATAGAAAAATCGATCGATTTGAATAATTACTAGATTATTGATGTTTAAGATCATAAACTGGCGATATAAATGATCAATATAATAATGAGAATTTCCATCTGTATAACTAACAATTAAGGTCAATACACGCTTGCGCATTCTATACATTGATTCATTAAAAGTAAACGTAAAGCCATGTGCAAATACACTGGATATAAGGACATGGTTATGCTTAACACGATAGTCTGTAGAAAAACCATATTATGTATCAGTTATATTCATTAAAAATCTTTATAAATAAATAGATAATTTGTCGTATTCATTTATTTTGAATACTAAATTGAGGAGAATGAATAAGCATTAACATTTACACCACAAATTATGATGGATTATGATAAATCTGGTCACCAAAGCTAAAATCAGAGAAACAAGTCCAAGATAAGAGTTTTACAAAAAAATGATAATAGGTTTCGTTACGTGTTGAAAAACAGACCAATTTATTGATAAAAATATAATTGGGTTATTGATTAAAAAAATCTGTAAGAATGTCAAATAATGACAAAAATCAATTTTATATTATTTTGTAATTAAAAATAAAATATTTTATAGATGATAATTTAAAAAATAAATTCTAATTAAGATTCAAAGTTGCCATCCGTTTGAAATATTTAAAATGCTGTTTGACAGACTGATTTTCCTGCTGATTTTGTTACAATGCTGTGAAAATCGAAAAAAAATTGACGGGATGAAAATATGTTATCGAATAGTAAAGCCATTTATTAAAAGCTCAATATTAAGAAATACGAAACCATAAAATTCAAATATAGACGATGTGTACCTGAACCGCCGAAATACATGCTCATGACAGTGCATGCGAAAATATATGACGAATTGAACAACACATCACTCTGGAATGAAACACAGCATTATCANCTAAAAAACTAGCCACATGAATGTCAAATACCTTGAAATTTCAACCACGAATAAGAGAAAATCAATTGTGAGTTAACATTAACTGAAAAAGGATATGGTAATTTATCTCAGTGTTTCGGCATCTGAACCACCTTTTACAGAATTTTATTTCACTTTAAAAAATGCAAGAGCGATGGAAATTCCGGAGATGTTTGATCAATATTTAATTGCCTACGGTTGTTTCTATTTCTCGAATGGCAAATCAAAGGTAAATATATGTTACACAGATTCTACCGGTGCCAATGAATAATTTCAACTTTTATATTTCACATTTTAAAGAAATTATTGGCAATCAAATACACATTTTCGCAACAGTATTTTTGTTATTTTATCTAGTATCTGTCTCGAAAATTCATTTTTCATTGTAAAATAAAAAATGGCGAATCCGCACTAAAGTCGCCAATGTTTGCTATTTATATTGAAGTTTTTGACAACGAAATATCGTACCCAACAGATGAACCCATACACAAGATATCATTAAGTGGCTGGAAAATTCCTATTTCTGATAATACCTTATCATCGCTCCATTCCCCAAATATATTTTATGATAAAAATTGGACGGTATTTCAATTAATAAATATAGAACGTTAGAATCAAATTCACAATAAAAGATGTTATTCAAGGGGGATCCGAGTTTGGTGTGATAAATTTGAAAAACCACGTCCCTAGATACTCAGAGAAGGAAAACAATTTAAAAATAACGAATATTAAGTATTTTCCATTCCCAGGTGTTGATCTATCTCCCACAAAAAGTATTACCCATATATTAATAGGGGATAACATCTTTTCGATGAACGCTCTTCCCTATTTTGTTTTTAAAAAATCAGAGACCAAAATCCAGGTTAACAACACGGTATTTTATTTATTGAATAAAAGTTTGTTATCGAATATTCGTTCCAAAATATAACATTTGAAAAGTTGATGTCAACTCAAAGGTTGTGTGGGGAGAACAATGACCTTGTCGCTTATATTATATTCCGAAAATATATTGAAGATACTCTTCAAGATTCGAACTGATTTAATACATTAGCTTGCCTTTTAATTGCTAAATTTGAATCCAAATATGACATATTTTAAATGATATTAAATATTATCACTATTTGATGTCCTATGTGTAAAATTACAACTTTTTGTAATTTTTACGTTACAGGGTTTTCATTTACTATCGCGTACCTAAATAATACATTATTGACAGCTAAATATGATTTTTACCATTATTTCTTTAAATTCTTACTTTTATATCACGGGAAAATGTTTAAATCAGATTTCCATTACCGCAAAGCTAAAACGCAGAAATTATTTAAAAATTATTCAGATTAGTTTTGAACAATCAACTTTCTTGTCCATAAAAATAGATGTTTGAACGCCGTTTTTCTTTACACGCATTGCAGAATTAGTTTTCCCAGAAATATCACATATGAATTTAAACTTTATGATGAACGCTTTTTAGTAATGCTCTCAAATCATCAGAATAACCAACCCTTCATCAGATAATTTACTGGTAAATGTAAACAATTTACATGTAAATAATTTAATATTCTGTAATTTCTGCTTTTTTGCGTTATGTTGATGGAGACTTTTTTTACTGATTTGCCCATGAAATAAAAGTATCAATTAATGAATCATGGGTAGACACATTTTTAGCTGTAAATCACGTATGTCGTTTACCGGGGCGCAATAATGAATGTTGGGATGCGTAATGTTGAACGCTAGAGATGATCGAACGTAATGGATCATGCTCGATAGTAAATGAAACCTCTGTCATATGATATATTTTTCAAATATTTTTATTTTTTTTGCCCACAAAAAATTCATAAATTTTTTGGTTGACGATAATTAGATGGAGATTTTGTTTACCCAGCGGTAGATACATTCACATCAATTCAGTACTAATCGAATGGATATGAAGGTTATCGATTTTCAACGAATTTTTGTGTTAGTATCTATTCATGTTTTTTCTAGAAAAGTCCATTTTTTTAGAATTGAATTAATTGCGAGAAATCAAAATTTATTCATGGTTTTGATTGGTTATTTTAAAAAACACGAGATTTAAACAATTTAGTTTCATTGATTCCTAATTTTTTTTCTAATTGACAAGAAAGATTTTATGGAAACGAGAGGAACTATCGATACGATATCGAAAAATGAATTTCTTGACGACTATAGGAGGCTCTCAGATTTTCAAGATATTAGTCGTCAAATCAGGACTGTTAATAAATTTATATCCCTTTTTTCTTCAACAGACAACTTAGAAGTGGATGAAATGTTTATTGAATATTTTCCAAAGGATCTTCTACTTGAATTTAATATGATGATAGTTGGAGGAATGGATGATATTAGTATTACACGCATAGAAATTCTATTATTTGATGTCTTCACTTTCATTTTTCGAAATCGAAATTTGGTAACAAATTCATACGCACAATCATTCATCAAAATCTTTCTGAGATATATCAAAAATAAAGACAGAAAATCTACAGTATATTCTAAACGACTTGTGAATTCAGTCATACACTGCGTATCACATGAACAAAATAAGGTTATATTCATTGATGAAAATGGGCTGCTTAGTTTTTATTTCGTTATTCCCGCCATCAAATTTTCAAAAAAATTTTGGAAACTGTGCAAACAAGTTTACAATTTGGATCGTGAATATGTTTCTTCGTTATCCCGATCAAAACTGAGAGATAACATAAACCAAATTATTAACAATTACTGCCCAACTTCAGAAGAATATAGAATGCTAGTATTCGCGATTTTTCGGATGTTACATCGTTTTAGATTGCTAGATGAAGTCGAATTCATTGTCGATCAGTTGTATGACATGACTGAATCTACCCTACTAAATCATATTGACAAAAGGGACATCTTCTACCCTAAATATTTGCCGTATCTCTCCAAAATATGGTCTGGTATTTTAAATGCATCCAAAAATAAAATTCAAATCGACACATTTGATAGGTTGGCTGTGTTCGCAGCTTTATTTTCAATCGACCTTTCAAAAAAACTGAACAAATTGAGTATTTCTGGCAAATTTGTAATTACGAAGAATACAAAACAGAGATACTATGTTATTTACTTAACTTTGATTGCTTTCCCTATAATTGATCATGATGAAAAACCCTGGTTATTTAAAGCATTTTCGGACCTACATCATTCATTTCAACGATTTATTCAAAAAAAGAAAATTAACTTTCTGAGGACCGAAAATCAATTCATTATCATGCAATATTATGTCAAAAGTCACGAGATTCTAGATTTACAAATTTCAATTGATGATTGCAATGTTCTGGAAACCTTCTACGACAGATTGGTGCGCATTCCACTACTTAGTAATTATTATTATCAATAGAACTTCATTCCTGTTACCTTGCGGTTCATTGCATCTTCAGATTACCAAGGAAAGGGCAGTCAAATGATTCGCACACGCCGGAGAATTTAAACAAAATTAAAATATTTTTACATTGGTTAATTGCGTCGTTGAGTGACGAGAAGTACATCAACAAAATTCAAAATAACCAAAAGTTATATTTGTATGAGCATATTAAGACTTGCGCCCTTTCAGGTGTCAATGATGATCTTATCACGATGGTGTTTTCTAAGCTTGAATCCAAACTACTGAATGATGTCAAAAAGAAATCATCTGATGATCTAAACCTTGTCCAATACCAAATTTACAAAGAAATCATGTCTATGGTTGTAAATTCATTAAACGAATCGAATTTTTTAGATAAAAAGATGGCCGAATATTTTGTAAAATGTTTGAAGGAGAATTCAGACCATCTGTCTCCGAATGAATGTAATACAAATAAATCTGATTCATTGGCTATTTCAACGTCATCAACCCAAGAAGATAAGCTTCAATACCAACCCATTCGATTACTTTTTACTTGGTTTAAGCTTATTTTTGAACTTAAGTTTATGTTTGGAGATATTACATCAAAATCGGTCAACTTGGAATGGAAACTATTAATCTGATTTTTACTTAATTTTTTTTACCTTTTTTGAAATCATTTTTTTACCTCGTTAATTTTTAAATTTTTGTATCTATAAATCGTTAAATTGATACTTTTAAACCATTCCATTCATTTCTTAATATTTCCTTGATTCGATTAGAATAAATTAAAAATGCGATGCAGATGTATGAATTCGCGAATTGCGTTTATATGAAATTACGCCAATTCTCATTTTTGCCGCCATAAACTATCCAATTCAGTAGACTTCATATGTCCTATAAAGCCATTTTGATGTAATTAAAACATTATAAAATATTTACTCCGATGCTTAGATAGCAATTTATAGGAGAAATATACTAGGTTCGTTTCCAATATCAGAAAAATCTCTGAGAAATTCAATTAATATAAATTTATAGGATTCATGTTAAAACACAGTGCAGTGAAAGGCGTCTCTATGAATCAAATCACTGAATCTTGTGTTATAATTAATGTAAAAACGGCTGAGAAGACTGACAAGATTATTTGATACAAAAATTATTCACATCAAAAATTTTAACGCTCTTATACTCGAAAAAAGAATTGTGTTGTGTTGAGATGTGTTTTTAATGCTCTTTCTGATCACTCAATAAACATCTAAAACATTGTGAAATCTAGAGAACCCTACAATTATTTATTTCATCGGTAAACATAAAAAATATTCGATCAGGTGATCTTTTCTCTATAAATTATTAAAAATATCAAATTATTTTTATTCAAAGCATCATAATATTAAAAATGAATTTATTCAAAAAACATACGAGTAATAGTGATCTTGTACGAGAATTGATTAAAATATAGATATAGAAATACTGATATTAAATTGATTTACATTTATATGTTGAAATATTATTTTTTTGCTGGTAAGAGAAACTAAACCATTCATCGTTTTTCTGTTGATGTTTATCCGAAATCCCTGCTTCAGCTCAGATATTAATGCGAATTTAATCATGATGGGCGTTCGGTAGAATCCTAATAAACTCTTATACTTAAGAATAAATATCTGTTATCATAATTTTATTAAATTAAAAGAAATTTAGAGTAAAAATTCTAGATAATCGGCTATGTTTTAGAACTCGATTGGTCAAACAACTCTAATTTGTTCTTTTAAAAGGTTAAACGTATTTACAAAGCAATAAATCCTACCAATCGATACCACAGGCGATGAAGAGTGCGCATCACTACTTTTATTTATTTTCTAAATGTCCCATCTTCAAAGACTGCACGCTCAATCAAATTATATGAGATTTAAAAACATTTTTAAAGATGATGACCTCCATATTTAAACTTCAAATATAAACAAATCAAGATTTTTAAATGTCACTACCTTAGTATTTGTACTGGTATTCTTATTCAACCAAAAATTATTCTTCGAATCGTTTAAGATCCAAAAAATCAAAAGTTTCGCAGCTCTGTTATCCCAACAGTGTGTGAAGAGGTTTTGGAATCTCCTTCTAGTTTTTGCCTATATTTATGCCCAGAAAGTTCAAAACAGATTAATACAATATAATTTAAGTTAGCCTTCTTACCTTATATTAATAACGAAAAACCAATTTTTATTTATGGGAGTAAAGGAACAACACGAATTGTATCAGGAATACTCACATATATATTTTATTTAAGATAATAAATGTAAAGATAATTCGGCAGCAGAAAAATGCATCATCAAAATTATAATTATATTTTTTCAATTTTCGCTCATTATATCTATGATTTGCATCTTAATTTCGCACTTAATTAAAACATTTACAGAACGAAAAAATATTCATGTAATTATAAAACATATACTTTTATTTTAAACGGTTATATATTTACAAAAACAACTATGTCGTTTGATTTAACAGGACCTAAAGTTGAACCTAAAAGTAAAATGATTAAAAGATTAATGTATCGTTTTCTCACCTAACTATCTGATGAGATGTATATTATAAAACTTCAAAAATGTAATTATTTATCTCTGCCAAGATCTAGAGCAGCCATCATACAATGATCGACGATGATCTCCTAAAATATTTAGGTTCAAACTGTAATATACTCGGGTTTTCCCTCAAATTGATATTTATGATACTAATCATTAGTATTTAATTTTTAAGAGCTATTTGAGATGGAGTAACATAATAACATTGTACAAATTTCTATCACAAAAATTTCAGAAAATCAAGAAAACAATCTGAATCAAGACGAGAGCTGAGTTTTATTTTAACAATCGATTTAACGCTGATGGCCCTTCAGTTGATCCTCCGCCATCTACAAAATGAAAAATAAGCAACCGACAACGAGATCTAATACATGAGTTTTCTTTATCATTTTTGTTTATATTCCATTCAACCTGGCTAAAATGAAGGGTAAAAATTTTCGAAAATTAACAAAAAAAATATAGACTAATTGTCCATTCTTATGCTGTATGAGAATAATGCGAGATTAACTGAAGGGTCATGTAACGTATAAGATGAGCCCGGAACGAATCGAACCGACCCCTCATCGATGCTCACCGAGTGGTCGCCTGACTGTACAACTTAGCGCTTTTAAGTTAGTAAGTACATAGTATTTGTATGTCCTTACAGGTCTTCTGCGTTAAATCATCATTACAACAAAACTAACCTTTCGTCTTGATTGAGATTGTTTTTCTGATTTTCTGTGATTGCGTTGATAGAAATTCGTATTTTGATATTGTGTCAATCCATCTCAAATAACCTTTAAAAATTAAACATGAAAAACATGTATCATCAAAAATACCAACTTGAGGGAAAAACCCTGTAAAATAAAGCATTAAACTAAATATTGGGGATATGAATTTTTTTGAAAATCTTAAATACATATAATATAAGAACATCTTGACAATTTATGTGCTTCTTTTGAATCAATATAACTCTGCCACAAAATATTGACAAATATTATATGAGACTGTTTAAAGATAATTCGAATAATTCTTCATGATTCGAATTCGAACAAACGATTCTGACTGTGTCTGACTCTTCGATCACGTCTAATTATTCATGTAAATAAAAATATATGTATTCAAACACTATTAAGGTTAGATCCCTGATTTATAAAATAAGGTATATTTTTGGTTAACTTACTGAGAAAAACATAATTCCAATTTCGTATTCATAACTATCCAGACTTATTTTTTTCTGTTTAATCCCTGTTCTCTTATTAATCACCCAAACATATTTGGATATAATAAATCTACACCTCTAAAAAATCATTTTAATCATTTCGATTGGCACAGTAAATTTTTAGCGCGTCGACAGTTTGATGTTTACTTTTAAAGAGCGTAAGATTGACAATAATAATAAAAAAGTTATTATTATTCATTTATTTCAGATATCACAGATCATTTCATCTAGCGATGGTGTTTGACATATCATATAAGGGGTCGGGAGATTATAAATATTTTTTTACGATGAGTAATATATTCGACAAAAAACGATTTCAACTATAATAGAAAGATGAATTTACATTTTAATTTTTATTACAAAATCGATAAAAATGGTTAAAGTTTTGATCTAAAATGTATGCTATCTAATAACGAGTTAAATTCCATAATATTGTTCAAAAAAGACGAAATATATCGAAACATCCACAATAGACTTTACATCAAATTTACTTGCCGAATTCAAACATACAATTATATATTCGATTAAAATTCATTTCTATATTTATGCTAATATTTTGGAATGCTAACCACGATTTCAGATATTAAGAAAGGCATAAATAGGGTGGTATGTAAGCCACGAATTTAATTGTTATAATATCATGTTCCTATATACAAAAATATTTTTATTTACAGTAAATTACAGCAATATATTTCATCACAAATCTGTGTAAATGATTTTAGTAAAATTATGATCTTAGATATTGATTATGAGTTATGTATGAAAATGATAAAATAAAAATAATATAGAATAACTACATCCGGCAATTTTTTTTATTTAAGTTGTTAGAAAACTCAAACCAATTCTCGAATTTGTGGTATCAATTAGATTATAAAAATAGGTGGAATAACCAGATCGCCCCCTACCATTACTTTCGAGATTGTGCAATACGAGTTTCGTTTTAAACTTCTTTTCTTGACTTTTTCGATATTAAAACCCTTATATCAGGTATAAATAATAATAAGGATAGGCTAAAATCCAAAAACGTTGATCGTATAAGAAAAATGTGGTAAAAATTTATATTTATAACGTTTATGCTTTTTTTTTTACATATGTTTGTTAAAATTCTATGGAAATATGATTAATCTATAAATTCTACTTCTCAGATGGACTTTATAAGCCTTTCCTAAAGATTTCCAATATTTTTTCTTCTCAAGAGAAACTCTCCCAAAAATTGATCAATCGTATTTTCCTCTAGTTCTTCATCTTCATTAAAAGAATTTGTTCGATTTCGCGGCGATATCTTCATTTTGAGAGCTCTCCAGGTCCCCTCGATGGTGTTTGTACACGCTCCATTTGGCCGGTTGATAAACCATTGTGAATGATTCACTATAAAGCGCTCATAGTAGGAGCTTAGCTGACTGTAACTTCTGAAACAATCAGTAATTATTTTTGATCCTGGTAAAACATACCTTCTAGTAACGTTAATTAAGGTTTCGCGCAGTTCGATCAGAAACTTCAACTAGAAATGCTAATCCCTCTCTTGTCTTCTCTTCCCCGCCCAGTACCCAGGCTCCAGAAAAAAGATGTCATCGATGATATTTATTCTTGCCCAATTTTGATTCATCGATTTTCAACCGTTATGTCTTGTCCACCGATAGTACAGTCCTCAAAATACAAGCTCGCCTAACCATTTTTCTCAAATATCTCACGAGGGAAGTGATAGTTGAGTGGGAATGACCCGTTATTAGGCATAATTGTTTATTCTTTGATTCCGTCAGCCACAAATAGATTAAACTTATGACCTCGTTTATTTTAAGTTTAGTAATTGAGAAAGTGGTATTCTTAAAGATAGAATACTCTTTTCTGCAATATTTAGAAGAGCATCGCCAATTTCTAACTATTCTTTTTATATCAGTTCAATTGCAGGCAGGGCATGTATTTAACGAGGCTACGATATTTTTTCCCATCAAATATAATATTGCCGTCTCTTTGTCTTGCAAAATCGCTAAAATCTCGTAAAAAGTAGGCACCATTTTGAACACAGAGCGCATACTCAAATGTAATGGTTTGGGAGGGGGGCGATCTTGTTTTAGCGCTCCGTACCTGTTGTCCAAATTTCATTAACCAAATTGCTGTTGTCATAAATATACCAAATAGTGTCCCGAAATAAATGGAAATAACAAAATTAGTGTTTACATATCGCGAACGTATGTTTAAATGGCCTATGATTTTATCGGCTAAAAATATGTAGGTTTTGTCAAAAAAGTTTACATGATGTTCCAAGATATGTTCAAAAAGAATGAACATTTATCTGAAAAAATCAACATTTACCACGTCTAACTACTGTTAATATATCAAACTGAATTTCACTTATGTGCCAAACGAGATGGAATCGGTGCGATAATGTTTGGAAACTCAGTAAGTAAGAAAAATTAGTATCATCGAAAATACCAACTTAAGGGAAAAACCCTGTATAATCTTATAATGCTAAATATTGATAAAATTTGAGTTAAAAAAATGTGACTTACTTGATCGGGAAAGTAACGGTCATTATCGACATACTCTATAATATATTGTAAAAAACCACCCATTTGATCATAATTTTCACCGTTTCTATCATCAACCCGCACACTTTTGTTTGTACAACCCATTACCGGCAATTTTATCTAATATCATTAAACTAGTAGCTTTTTTCGAACTACTTATTTCTTGGCAAAACCCTTCAAATAAGCCTGGATGTATCTAGAATTACCTGTTGAGACGCAATTTTAAAAATATATCTCCACTACAAATTCGAAGTTTATACGTAACTTTGAAATTTACCCTCGAAACGTGAGAATGTTTATCGCAAACGCAAATATTTATTGATATTACATTCAACTCAGCCTGGGTGCACAACTTTGGGACCCGACAAAAACGTGAACGTAACCGGAATGTGCAGATATCCGAAGTCAATACACACAACCAAATAGAAACAGTACCGATAATTTCTGTACGGTTAACTGAATTGGTACATTATACTGTTTGCACTTAACCAGAGTTGACTGTATTCACAATATTGTGGCATATATCAGAAACAAATGTCATGAATTTATTCGTGGAATAATTATGGTTATAATTATCATTATACAATTACAAAATACGCCGTAAAAATTACTAATAAGATACATAATTCTCATTAGGATTAACCACCAATAATTCGATACTCAACACGAAACCTCACAATTCGTGGTAATCGTTTCAAAAAATGATCACATATTTCTCAATAAACAGTAATAATGTAATAAACGTAAAGTCAAATTCGTAACTATAGACAGAGGAATATCATCATACAAAATTGCTCTTTGGGACCTAGATTATACCTGTCAATCGAGTAAACATTGGCTTGTTGACATAGCCTGTGTCATTATCAAACGGCTTGAGAGAAATCGAATTTTTAACGAGGTCATTTGAGGAATTTATTTGAAATAAACAGAGCTCGATTTCGGTAATACAAAAAGGTTAAGAGTCGAAAAGGGATCCGAACTACGTGTAATGTTTTGCGATAAATTCTTTACAAATTAGGATATTTTTGAAGGTGGCATATAGGAGGGGATATCATCTATCAATGACTATCAAAAAATATCATGTGTGAATCATTTGTAATTCCCCAATTTACTCCGCGCACTTGTTATTATCTGTTTTGTTTTTCAACATTATTACCGGATTTTACAATCAGCATCAAAATATTTTGCGATGAAGATTGCGCCAGCCAATATATATAATTATTCTGAATGTGGTTTTTATATCTACTTTGTTATCCTTTATATATACTTAATAAATGTTTTCAAAATATCAAATTTCTTGAACGAGTGGGATAATAAATATCAAATTAGTTATAATCTGAATTTTCAAGACTTGCTGTTAAGATAAATTTGGAGCAGTATTTAATTGCCAAATACTGACAAAATTGTCAATTTCAGTAAAGATAAGGTAACGCTGTAAAAAAAGTAATAATAATGAATATCATATTTTCAATAATTTTCAATATTTACCCCATATCATCTCATTTTCTCTAGAAAAATTCTTCTTTTTAAGGGGTTATTTAGAATACTGTTTATTCAGGGTAATTCTTTGCTAGATAAACAGCTTTTTACAAACACAGAACAGCTTCTAGTTTGCTGGAAAAATACCGTTTTTTTGTGTCAATAACCCTATTGTTATTTTGAGGGTAGCTGATTGTAAAATATTTTTATATCTAGTCTCGTTTACAACTCGCTCTGTTATTATTACAAGTATCCTAAGTGTTGATTAATGTACGCTAACTTTTATCGATTTGTGGGGATGATTTCAATTTATGGTTCGGATTGACATTATATTTGAGAATTTTCGAAATTGACTGAAAAAAATCAAAGTTGTATAAAATGTTTAATATCTCCTGTACAAAAATATTTAAATTTAGGGCAAATTTTTATATGTTGATTTCAGGGTTTATAAAGTTGATTGCAAGTTGTATTTGAGTGTTGATCAATCCATTTTATCATCCGCAGTGAACTGGCTGACATTTGTCAATCAATTTCAACAATCTTTCAATCGAAATTCCCATCTTAAGTAGCGGCTGAAATGTTACAGGAATTTATGTAATTTTTTAGCGGTCCTAAAAAACGGTTAAAAAATAAACTAAATAACTAAGCTTCTAATAGGTACTCCTTGATTGTATTCGTATAGACGACTTTCTGGTAATAAATAATGTAACATTCCACAAAATCGAGATAAATTACTATACACCTACTGACTTCCGCAATTCCCCTGTATTTTGGCGACGTTACTACGTATTTCTCAACCGGATTGAAAATTTATTTTCGAAATAGAGTTGGTTGTAAAGCAGCTTAATTTAAGGAATCCAGAAGAACATTTCGAATCAATTTCAAGTAAATAAATATGAATTACTTCATCATATTATTTGGCCTTTTGCACAATAATGGAGTCATCTACCAAAATTTGTCCAAAGAGCACCTATTCAAATTTAGTGATTTAGTTTAAGATTTACGTTTTTAGAACCTATTAAAAATTGTAAAAAATTCTGCTAAACATTTTTCCCGCTACTCAAGGTGGAAAAATAGATACACTCTTGTGAAAATAGACTGATCAACTTTGTAAATTGGTTAAGTTAAGCAGGTAATGTGCATTAACTCAAACTCGTCTTATCTTTCATGATCATTAATGTAATTACCTACAACAGTTACGAAAAATATTAAGTTGATTGCAATCGCTATTAAATTGAATGCAAAAATTATAAAGTTGGTTGCAACGATTAAAGTTGATTGTAGATATTATTACATCATTTTTAATATAAGTTCGTCATCTGATGACCTACAGAAGTTCTCAAAATTAAATGTGAAAAATACCATTAATTATTCAGATATATTAAAAATGTTTTTCATCCTCGATTCCATTGAAACGAATCTAAAGCATTCTCGGATCTATCCTTGACTATTTTCTGGATTCATTCGAATGGAGGTGTTTGGATATCTTTAAGGCAATCTCAGATACTAAAAACCGTCAGATATGTTTTTAAGAGGTTTTTCCATTTAGATAATAAAAGTTCTAACGACTTTAATTGTGAGGTATGCGGTGGCAAGAACATGATATTTTTACCTATACTTTCTACACAATTCCTTAAATTTGTTTTGTGATATAATCTGATATTGATAACAATGTATATTTTACATTTTCCGGTTATTTGACCAATTGAGACTAATATTTATGCAATTTTACTGATTTGTATTCTCTGATTTGAATCTACAATGAACCAGTTCGTCGTTTTACATATATTCACAGAATCTGATATTGCAACCTTTTTAACTCAAGACGGGTATTATGACCGTTTTTCCGATATGTGACCGAAAAATATTACATATGATGTGTAATTTAAAGCACATCTCGTCGATGTAAATTGAATCTAGTGACGTGTTTAAAGACCCAGTTATACAATTTTAATACACTTCAAAACCTAAATCGATAAATCATATAGTTTTTGAATAACTTCATCGAGGTTTAGGGGTATATGAACCATTCTTTATGGTTTATAGGTAATTCCGAGTTGTGAAATAACTCTTCTAACTGTTTTCTCAGTTACCGTAAAATCGAATTTTCGAACTAACCGAATTTTAATTTCATTAGGAGTTATGGTGAAATATGCCTCAACGGCGTGATCAATTCATTCATAATGTATATGATTTACTTTGGTTCCCCCAGCACCTCCACATTTCTCTTCTTCTATTTCACTAGTGGCCATTTTTTTTAATGTATTTTTGCCAGGGCCCTTTTATTGATAGAGATAGTTTCAGAAATGTTTTGAAATATTTTATTTGATTTTTTCTACTACCGTCGTCATTCTTGGATTCACGTCTTTTGAAACCATATATATTTCTTGTTTTCTGAATTTCGGGATGCACTGAGACGATAATCAACATGTCCTCCAGGTAAGCATGTACGAAACATGAGAATTCTGCAGTGTCTTAAGACAAAAATTTGCACGATAAATGGTAAAGCTGGTTGAGAATTTTATAAGGTCGGTTGTAACAATTATTGAGTTGATTTAAGTGTTTATTAAATTGATTTCAAAGTATATTAAGTGGATTGCATTGATCATTACGTAGATGTTAAAACCCTATATTATGGAACTTATAATTGATATTCACTGTGAATGTTAGCTTGGTTGTTGACTATGATATATCAACTATTTCCCGAAATAATTATGGATAAATATAGTTTCGGTATCCCGCAAAATCGTTAATATGACTTTATTCGATCTACATACACCATTTCCGTTCAAAATTTCTGGTTCATGCATTATGAATTTCCTTTGTGCTCATTCTTCAAAACGTTAATCGCTAATTTTTTTAGTGTTTGAATGAAGTAAAATTGAAATTTCTTTAATTTATTTCGAGTATATAACCCGTTTGAAATTGATTGTGATGTATAAGGATGAAATAAATGGAGGTTATAATCGAGAAATATGACCACTCCAAGAATCTTCCGTTATTAAAAAGAACATTTTTTTTCTCAATTTACACGGTGTAAAAATGTTCTGCTTTAACGAGAAACAGATTTTGAAATTGCGCTTGAATACTTTAAAAACATTCTTGTCGTCCAATCTCCGTGTCTTAAGCGAATCTAAAGAAATAACTGTTCTCCTTAGATTTGTTAACGGATGCGCAACCTCAAAAGCATGGTAGCGGCAACCTATCTAAAAAAATTTGAAAGCTAGCAAAGAATAAAAATTGTTTCCTCATCGTTTATCAAATTTTAAGTCAATATACTGCCGTAGTAAATAAAAATTTTGAAGTATTTCAAATATATTCTGTTGCAAATAATTTTAAATTCCGACTATTGTCATTTAATAGCATGGGTGAAAAAAAGAAAATCGGAAAAATATACATCATTTTGCTTCCAAAATGGCCGACTTTCCGATGAAGACATTCAAAGGTTCCTATATGTAAGTTATGATAAAAGGACAATTTTAGAAACTTTGGTTGCTGTTATGGAGTAATCAAAGATCAGTAAAAGACAGCACATATTTCACTCTTTATTCGGAAGGAATATGCACACAACCCTTAAATGTTGAATCTTTATAAACATCAATTTATTATAAATACAACATTGGAACCTTTGAATGTCATAAGCGGAATGTCGGCCATTTATGACCGAAAATGGTGTATGGCACAGTAAACATTACATGTAATATACAAACCTCGCTTGGAACCCAATAACATTTTCCACAAATTAAAAATTTCTTTTTGGGTAAGTATTATATACCCGTTAATGAACTATTATCTTTTAGTCAATTTGAAATATGCTAAATATACTGTTAATGGTAAACCATAAATGCATCTGATATCCATGAACAGATAAATGTTGGAGTAATTCTACTGGAATAATGGATAAAATAAAAAAACAATGTGAGTGTTATAAACGTGCCCCGATTTAATAATATTGGAGGAACCACTCAATGTTATAAGAAGACTAGGCTGGTCTAACGAAGTCCAGAAAATGGATTGTGGCGAATAAACTAGATCGCTTCTCTGGGTTTGTAAAAGCCTGTTCAATTGCAAGTAATCAGAGGAATGTGAAGAATGATATAGGAAATTCTTAGAAAAGCGGCCAATATTAAAAAAAAACATGAAATTAAATGGTGTCAAAATCGAATAATATGTGGCAAGTATCATCTGTTATCTAAAATTTTAGTTACCTTCTACTTAATTAGAATTCACAACTTTATTCGCCATTCAAACAAATTCCGTCTGATGTTTTCTCACGCAGCTGGTCAAGTGAAAATACGTTAGAGATAAAAATTTAGAATATAACTGATGTTACCCCTATTGTCCGATTCATTCCAGAAATTTTTAATTTGAAAAATATGTTAAGTTGATTGACTAGATCAAAAAATCTTATTATAAACATACCTTGACGTGTTTTGCTCCAATTTTCAAACAGTTATGCGTTAATTCCTCTATAGACACTGGGTTATATTTTGGGACAAGACGCAATCAAAGGTTTTGGTCAGAAAACGCTAATCTTTGATCCTTAATATGCATGAATCTTATATACTTTATATTTTGAAATAACGGTCCTGTTACTGCAGTCGGTATGTTTCTCCGTCCGATGGTTTACGAAAAATAACTTCCATTTCATCATACATTCCAAAACTGAATTATTTACAAAAAACAACAATACAGTAGTGAATGAATGCAAATATGTCAGCGATCTAATGTTTAATAAGCTTCAGGTTTATCTAACGTATACCTTTATCTAATGATCATCTCCAAATAAAACTAAATAAAATGATCTTTTTGGCATAAATGCTAGTTCATTACTCAATACGAAAACAGAATCCTATTGAATACATATCAAGAGGATTGTAATTCTCCGAGGAGGTATGTAAAAAGTTCCTGTTTTTTACGCTTAAGAAATACCTAACCTCCATCTCAGATGAGAATAAATCAATTCAGACAATGTTTTAATTTGTTATTTGTGAGGAACATTAGCTACACATTTGGACACTTCTAGAATCAGTTTTCTTGTATTGAAGAGAGAAAAGTAATTGGTGAAATGATATATACCGTAAATGCCGAATATGAAAGAACCCATAAACAAATAAAAAAAAATTATAGAGCATATTCTTATGTTTTTTTCTGTTTAATCCTGTCAAAATGGGTTGTCTCGAATTTATCGATGATTAGGAAGATTGAGTAATATTCTCATAATAAATAGACCAAAAATAAATCATCAAAACAGCATGAAATATTTTGAGCGAATGTGTAAAATTTACTCACATTCGGATCTAAAAAAATTGTTCTTGATTGTATTTTTGTGACTGACAATCGTTGATTCAGATGTCGATTTTTGATGAAATAAAGGAATAAATGTATATTCATATATGTATTTACCTTATTCTCAAAATAAGGATATTATTCCCTTTTTCTGTCCAAATTTTCCGACATTTGGATGATGACATTTAAAGGTTCCGATGTTGTATTTATATGTAAATTTATATTTATATAGATTGTAAAATTTTAGGGCTCTAAGAATATTCATTCAGATTCAAGAGTAGAATAAGCGACGTCGTTTATTGAGATGAGAAAATGCCTAATAGTAGAGAATTATTGTTAAATTTACTTTTTTTAAATTCAATGTCAGAACATTTGAATGTCATCATCGGAATGTTGGCCATCTTCGACAGAAAATGGTGTAATTATTGTATAGTAATTTTACCTGAATGCCTATCTGATCATGCGGGTGTCACAAACACGTAAAAGTTTAATCAAATCGTTTGTGTCGGTATACAAAGGCTGAGCTGTTCCTAATCAAACTGCAGAATGATAATCGAAGATATTTATTCACCTCACTTTTTTGGTGGATTTCAAATTAAAAAGCGAATTCGTAAAAACTGGATGAATAAAATTCACGAATCAATAATTCTGTTCAAATATGAACAATATAAATGAGAACAAATTTGGAGCAACAATATTTAAATTGTTGCCCTATGAGCACAAAATTACGCTTTTTAGCTACCCTGGTACCAGATAAATACTGGTATAATTTAAGAATGATCTGAATCCTGACATCACTATTTATACACGGCGCAACAAAAATGTAATATCCACAGACTTCACACCTCGAAAACAACTATTTATTTTGAATAAGAGAACAAAATGTAGCGATGAGCGAGTTTCATTGTATTGTAATCAGAATGATATTTGAACAATTACGCATAAATATGTGTATAGGATATATTAGATATCCTGTGTAGCGTGACAGCGTTGAGTAGTCGAGTTAGTAACCGTTGGTTGAGCATTGATGAGTCGTGTGTTTGACTATAGCTGGACTCGATTTTTACGTTTACATGTGGAATCGTTTAAAAATGTATTGAATGATAATTTATGATACGTGCCCAAAAATATTGAATGACATATTATTCAACAAAAGACAAGAAATTAAAGCCATTATGTGTCTTGTATTCACATTTATCCACTTTGGAAATCACTTGTAGTAGGGTAAATTTTTGATAGTAAACATTGTTAACATGGATTTAATTAGTTGAAACGGGTTATTAAAAAACTGTTCAAATTCCATGAATTTCAATGTCCAGGTTATCAACTATTAACCGAAAATGTTTCGTCGATGAGGAACAAAGATCTCCATTCTCCAGCTTAATAAATTTTTAATGGTGTAGAATTTTTCCTAGTGCTAGTGAATATGCTTATTTCTAGACGATCTCGAATGCTAAATTTCGTAAATCTTAAGAATTTATGAATTTTGTTTTTAAAAAGAATGCCCAAATCAGACATTTATAAATTCCCAGGCATCATATAAAAATAACGGACAATTTTGTAAAATTAAGGAATTTGATTTTTAGCAAAGAAGTTACATAGTTTTTCCCTCGAATTTGTATTTTTGATGATATTAATTTTTCGTTTTTAATTTTTAACAAATTTTGAGATGGATTGACATAATATTAATATTCGAATTTTTCAATACAATTCGAGAAAATCACCGAAAGAATCTCAATCCAGACGAGAGATGAGTTTTTGTGGTAAAAATCTATTTAACACCTGTGGCCATTTAGTCAAGCATGTGCGGTTTTCCTAAAGAAAAATAAGCAAAGAACGAACAGATCTAATGCAAGTGTTTTTCACACAATATTCGTGTCGATTCAATTTGGAATGGCCGAAATTTAGGGTTAAAATTATCAAAAAAATAAACTGACAAATATTTTATTAATTTGTGGTCAGAATTTCGCGCGTGATCAACTAAGGGGCCATCTGCATTCAATCTATTGTTAAACAAAACTCACCTCTCATATTGATTGATATTGTTATCTTGATTTTCTGAAATCTCGACGATATAAATTCGTAGATATTTTTTGTATAAATCCATCTCAAATACATCTTAAAAACTAAATTATGAAACATAAAATCATCAAAAATACCATCTTTAGGAAAAACACTGTATGTTATCAACCACGCAAAATCTAATGATATATTCACAGACTTTCTGGAGGACTGTAACAGAGAGGGATAAATTTTACATATGTGAAGGTTTGTAGAGATTAGAATGAATCACCACAAAAACAAAAAAATCAATATATTAATTTTTTCAATGTCAGATGATTTTTTAAAATGAAAGAAAGGTTAAACGCGTTAGCTGGTTTGAGAAGCTGATAAGTGAGCGTAAAAAACACCTGATACAAGAAAATTCGTCTAATAAATATCCTATATTTGTTATAATTACGATTTCAGCCAAAAGGCATTTTGAATCATACGCACGGTAACATTTTCTTACTGATTGCTGGTTGATACCAATCGGGATATTGTCGACATACGTCGATCATTGACATAATAAAACAATGAGTCGGAGCCCTCAGTATTAGATTGACTATAGCTTGACTCATTTAATCTACTTTGTTATGGTTTGTTCTTAGAAACTCAAGAGCTATCATTACTAAGTCGAATCGACTGTTTGAAATTAACCAATACGGCCTTTTAAGCTGAATAAGATGCAAAAAATAAAGCTCTATTTTGAATCAAAAACAGCATAAAACCAACAGATTCAATTAATTAAAATCGAAATACTTTACTGTCGAAATAATAATTAAAAGAGGAAAATGAAAAATGTTCCTTAAATCTTTAACTGTCGTATAATATATTTAGTCATGGATTTTAGGAGGAATTGATGTATTTTTGAGACATAGAACCTTAAAAACATAGAGAATAGAAAAAATTTGTTGCATATTATTTTTATTATATCTCTTTAGCGTAATTATTTCTCAGCATCTCTTAATATCATCGTGATGACATTTCGCTTTGCAAAATAGTACGTCTCTGATTTTTAGTTCCCTAATTATTGACGAAAAATACCATTAGTGATGTGCGCTGTTCCCTTTCCACTTCAGTCGTTAGAGCTCTGCGCTTTTTCTATTTGAATAATGACACTACATAATAGCGATAAATGACGCACCCAGTCACAAACAAAACGATGGTAGAAACAGAAATAATTCCAAGCACAATCAACATAACCCTTGTAAAATTAAGACTTTGGAAGCATTCTGGAACATGCATACCTCTTACTAGTGCTAGGATATAACTTTTTGACGGATATATGATCAATAGTGGTGCCATCCGTGTTGATGTGGATCATAAACTCGCGTTGACAGTTTTTGTACATCTCTTGGCAAATCGCCGTAAAATAGGCTTAAATGACATGTAATTTACATGTTGGCTCATCCAGTTTGTCAACAATAGTGAAAGGTTTGTGGCATGCAGTAGGTTGTGTTCCAGCAAAGTAACCTAGCATACATTCCCTGACATCAGAACATCGAACGGTAGGAAGCTAATTATGGATCAAATATTACTTTGGTATTTTCGCAATACTTTCCCGTGTATCCCTGATCGCACCAACAATTGCCGCAATTACAGATTCCATTCCCTGAGCACTCCTAATTCAGCTTTATCTAATTACATTTGATGTCAATGTCCTCCGACATTCATTCGCTTTATTCAGATTAGAGCAGTATAATTGCGAACAATCACTTCCTCCAACGTCGGTATCACATTCGCATTTTCCATTGTTGCATTTCCCTTTATCATTACCAAATATATAAAATAAGAAATACATAACCCAAACTGCGTGAATGGGCATAGGAGATCGCTGCTTTTACACTCAGGCCCGTAGAATTGTTCAGGTGACTCGATTATGGCATAATTACATTCGGGCATACACATTTTCCGCAAATACACTTGCCGTGTGGCCCACATGTTTTCTGTGCGTTGCATTCTACAGTTTGGCTTAGAGGCAGATTTTTGTTTTTTAGACACTGGCATTTGTCTCCTTCCCTGGGTTAAAATAGTAAAACCAATCATCATCACAAACACATTTTCCACAAACAAGCTTGCCGTGTTCGTTGCACTTTGGTTCACTTTGATGTAAAAATTATCCTACCGAGCTGGCAAGCCATCAGGAGGACAATCACACGCGCACGTAAATTTTGATTTAATTAGAAATTTGAAAAAACCGTTGACTTTTATATAAGAACTCGTTATCCAATAAAGTTACATGACAGGATCGGGAGAGCATGTGGTATTTAAATACTTGATCGTGACGGCAAGCCTAGCAGATTGTTTATGGCCCACTTCTGAGCACTCTAAAGAGTCTTTTTCAGAGATTGAAGATTTAGGGCTACCTCAATCGAACAAATACCACTTGAGAACGTGACTAACATCGAAATCGGTTTTCAAATAATCGATATTGAATTTAATCGTTCGCTTTTGCTGAAGATATATATTATTATACTTTTGTTAAAGCTGATTTGATTTTAGTTGTTAGGGTATCAGATATGAGATCGCCGAAATCTTCAATTCCGATAACTTGATGTTTAAAGCTCTCCGTTAGAAGCTGTTTATCAGAAATAATGTCAATTATTATAACGAACGAATCTGGCCACAATTTAATAAAATTACGGCCAACTTAACCAAAAATAACAAGGCTTGAAATAAAATGCATGGAAAATGTTTATTATCGTTCCATGTCGTGTTTTTTATTAGAACAAATTTGGAATAAAAGAACAAAAATTCCACTGATAACCTGCTTAGGATTAATGACAAAATATGACAAAAATATGCGCCAAGCCCATTTCGTAAATTTAATTTGTTTTCTATGGATCGAACCACAATAATATTTTTGTTCTGCCTCAAAGACTTAGGGGTCTGTAAATTAGTAACACATGTTGATAATATAGGTGAATAAAAGTTTTCCTGATAATATCAATCGTGTTTGAATAATCAAAACGTTCCGAGGTTTGATTCATAAAGTTGAAATTCGGAAATTGATCAGGGTTATTTTTGTTAGACCGTGTCTAATAAGAAATGACAGAAAACGTAAATGATTATCCCACGTGTTCATTCACCCCCATATTGACTGCAGATTCATGAACGAAAGAAATCGGCGTTTTTCGTAATCAATCCATATTTATGGTTTATATTTAGAAAAAGTTGCAAACCTTGTAATTTGGAACTTTTGTCGCATCGGTTAAGATTAACAACTTGATGTTGTTTTTCGACAGAGACTCTTCTAGAAGATGTGGATGAATATAGTCCTAATTTATCGTAACTAATAAACTGTGTCTATTGTCTTTAATGTTTGTTTGTCTGTGGTCAACTTGCATTCTCCGTTATTTGGACGAAAATGACCAATGATCTTCATCAAACCTCCAATTACATTTCCATGGCCTGCGCGCTTAGAATCGCTCTCAGTAATCACAATCAACAATCGAAACACATCATCATCCTTGTTCCAACCAATCTAAATTGGATGTAAATAATACCACGTCTTGGCATTCGCTCACCTGGGCAATGGCGTCAAGCACACTCTCAGGTTTATCAATCGCCCGATTATCACTTCCTTCGAAATGTTTCTTATTTATTATCATATTTACTTTAAATATAGTCAGGTCAGCAGGAACTAGAGCCAAGGATTGCAAGTTGCTGAAAACGTATCCGGGCATTTCATTTCTTAAAATAAATATATCAAAATTAAAAATAACCAAGATTGTTATGTCGATCACTATATCCTGTTTCAATCTTTAAAAATCGGCAGATTAGTGTCATGTAGCGACATCACTACAATAAATTATTATTATTTCAAGTAGTCAGGAATCTAGAATAATGGTCAAAAATATTCCCCTATCATAAATCTTTAATTCTCGGGGCTAATTTTAAATATATTGCTTATTGACAGTTTTAATATCTGAGGAATAGTAAAAATCAGTTATGGCATAATATCTTTGTACTTACGTATATTCGTAGGTACTCGGATCAGATTGTATATCCTCAACTAATTGATGAATAGATTTTCTGTTAAATGCTATAGGTGTCCGATTTACTCGAGGCTTATAACAAAAATAACTTTTAAATTACCAATTTTATTGATATCATTCTATCAGATAAAATTGCAACGAGTTGAATCTGCTGGATACATAGGCCATGGCAAATAAGTTGGTTTCGATAACTAAGTGATTGAATACCCACATTAAGTCATTCACTTTAACTATAATTTAAGTGCTGATCTTTTTAAGTATACATCCACAAAAGCATGATATATTAAAGAATTATTACCAAACATTTTGAGAGAACCTAAATGATATTTTGTTATTATGTTCAAAACTTTGTGCGAATTCCTGTATTGCGCATTAAATTTGATATAGCTGTATTCTCGAGAGAATAAATCCTTTTTGCAAATTTTATACATGAATTTTGAAAAAAGCCGCGAATCTAGGGAAACCAATTGTACTTAAGAAAATTTTCACGATTATTCTAAGCGATATTACCGAACATCTTTCTGATGTTTGTATTTGATTGTGAATTATTCGTCGAAAATGACACCGATAATCAATCAAAAGAAATATTGGTAACAAATATCCACTCGGTATGCCTAAATATCTTTAATAGTAAACATAAATATTTATATGCCCAAAAAGGAATTGTCGAATTTCACTGGTTTTGCCTGCAAAATAGTACAGAAGAATACAAAACGATTCAATATTTTACATCATCGTCCCTACAATATATTACCCTCAAAAACGTGCCATGTTATCTATCAAAATCATGAAGACCATTGCGGTTTTTAAAAAGGTGATAATTATTGGTATTCAAAATCGAGAAATCGCCAATCAATATTTCCAATCACATCCACAAAAATTTTCCGTTAACTTTATTCTTAATCTGATAAGAATCTAAACGTCATAAAGCTTAATTTTCAAAACATATTCTTTGAAATGATTCAAAACAAATTTCTTTAATGACGCCTGCAGAAAATGAGATTTAGTTTGATGATTATTTATTACTTGATTGGATTCAAAATTATGTTTTACGATTGGCATGCGCCTAAGCAAAAAGAAAAAAGTATCATATAATATTACTTATAAGAATACGCATGCCTATTAAATCCAAACAGATTAGATGTGTTAGTTCTAGTTATTAATTATATTTATAAAGTTATCTGTTAAAAAAAGTCATTTTGATTGAGAAGATTTAAATTCCGAATCGTATCAGCAACAGTTATATATATCAAACAGGCCTAAAATCATACTCTGTTGAACCCGACACCGGCAATTTTACGAATGGAAAAACAGGTATGTCAGAGAATTTCCCGATTCCAATCATTAAATTCCGGTCCATTCCTTTCAGATCTCTCACTAATATCTAAATTAATGCCCAAACGTGTAGCCTCTAGGTTTTCTACTATGTTGTCTGTTACAGCCTTCAAATTTTCCGTGAGATGAACCAAAAAATAGATGTTCAGTTTTGTTGTTTTGACAGGCTTAACCGACATCTGAAATGTGATTTCCTCTCCTTTTTGTAAAATGAATACAAACCTATTGCTGATTCAGACCTCCAATTTGAAGGAAAGATGTTTAAACCACCTTGTTTGGTAACTTGACCAGGCTTAAAATAATGTATATCCATACCTCGTTCACCAAAGCCACTTGATGGACATGCTCAGCTAAGAATTCTGTTTTTGAATCTCGACGAACACAGTGCTGCTTCCCTTTTTGAGTGTCCGATGATTGCAGGTAATGATCAACCTGTTTGATGAAAATAGATACCATTTTGGTGATCCATTTGCAATGGGGATGCGTAATGCACGAATCGCATGTATCAAAATCGAAGCAGGGGTTTTCTATCGGTTAGAACAAATACTCATTA
>JWZT01004244.1:87519-104142 GCA_000827895.1 Thelohanellus kitauei
CCTGTAATTTTCAAAAGGATCATGCAATAGATCTTAGCGTTTAAACAATATCTCAGTCAGGATCTACAACTGAAATTTGTCAAATTAACTTAATATAATTTATCGACGATTTCGTGCCATTTTCAACGAGCTTAAGCGTTCATGATTCAGATTTCGTGTTAGAATTGAAGCAAAATATTGAGGGTAAGTTTTACTTTTTGCATCAAAAATGGATTTGTTACATTATAAAATGGATTTTTAGCAATAATAGCTGTGGTTTTTTGGGAAATGAGTTTTTTCTGTTCTTTTCAGAAATCTGTAAATTATACCTTAAAACAAATAAACGATGATAAAAAATCAATATTTTGTCATCCCGATTTAATGAGCTTTAGATAAACATTTGACATGATTTCAGTAGTTTGCAAGATATGTCTGTATATTAACAGAATTATTGAAATTGAGGTCTTTTTAAACCTGATTTGTAAAATCTCATTACAATCTTTTTTATCGAGAAGAAAAATATTCGCAGAGATATGCGAAAAATCTATTTCATCAGCCTCTTTATCAACTATGATTATTAGTTAGGGTCCAATCGTGGTCACATCCACGATGATTGTCACGATTTCTCACAGAAAGTTTTATCCAATAAATGATCAGTATAAAACTCTATTTATTTATCAAACTAAAAGATTATCCACCACCTATTTCTTCATAACAAGATGATTTAATTAAAACGTATTACCATGCACATTAATTCTTACCATTTTATACTGAAAATTTGAGCTAAAATAATAGTAATTAACAAAAAAACTGATTAATAAGGATACATATTTTTTTGGAGTGAACATAAGGATCCTGTTACCTGACCAGATGAATATTTACTGACTCATTCAAATTATCCAAAATAATGTGGCGGGATATTTTCGACAAAGTTTCCCACATATACAAGTTAGATGACAGTGTTTCTTAGAGCATACTAATACTGGAAAGCATTACATGCACACTCACTAGAATTAGTATCTACAACTATTTGAGAATCCTTGAAAGTTTCATCATGGATTACTAATGAATTAGTATCGAATCCGTTGATATTGTTACAGATTAAGAAGCAGGGTCATTTATTGTCACTATTTTGAGATCTAAGGATAATTATAATCTATAACAGTCCAGTATTGAAGGTTATTTATCATTATGTTAAATGCATCTTCTCATTTAAACCAATAAATTTTTATAGACGAGCACGTTTTGTATTTTAGAGCGGTTATATCGATAACTGTCAATTTTTAAATAATTAATCATCAAGTACTGGATTCATAATTATTCCCCTAATATCTTCTTTTTTTAATTTTAATACATATTCTAACCAATAAACACACTATTGCTGGCTTGCATGTACCATCCATCTGTATTATTATTTTCTTGATTCATGGTAATCCAAATGTATCAAAAAGGAAAAGAAATTTGTAAAAAAACAGAGTGTAGTTTGACATGCGTAACATCGTATACGGACCGCAACAATCATTTTAGTGGTACATTTAGATTTCATCGATCGAGGAACAAAAAATGTACAGCCTTTTGAATATTTTATGAAGGTCATCTGCGGTGATATTTAAAATTTTGTCAATCCGGATTAATGCACAATCAAGATCCAGTTTTTTGAGTCATCATCTACGAGATTCTACCCCTGCAATTTTCTTCATGAGATAAAAGGGTCGATTTGAGCCATATATATGAGTCAATATAGTCGTCATCATAATTGTAAAATATATAAGATCCTAAAAAACAGTTATCTTTATTTACCCCCTTCCTACACCCCCAGTTTGTGCCCAATAATTCGTGATTTTTGTCATTTATGGTAGAAATGCGAAAAATATCCTGCTTAAATCTCAAACCGTTAAAAGTGATGATGCTGATGGGGTATATAGATCCTCATGTTTGTTCTTAACGATATTGATATATTTTTTGATTTCTATTTATTGTGAATTATATTTATAAAAATTAAGCGAAAATATTAATAACAAATATCACCCCTATCTCAAACCATATTTTCTGTTAACCTCTTAAGAACGGTGCATTAGTGTATTCCAAAGTCTATTATCAGCAAAAAATCTTACACTCGAAATAACTCGGACAAGCTTTATATGCGAAAAAAACACTTTCGAATAATAAACTTCGATTTACGCCGCGTCAAGCACAGATCGCTCATTAAATGTTTTGTAATATGTACATGATTTTTTTTAATTCTATTTTCACATACATGCTTTATGTTTTAATGTTACCCAAATTAAAAAGTAGAACAGATAACTATGAGTTATTATTATTTCAAAATTACTTCTTAAGCGTCAAGAAAACCAGTAAAAACTTGACAAAACACACCAGCTTATATCGTAAAACAGCGTTTGTTTGTCCCTAAAATGTTGTTTATCTGGCGTCCTGTTAGGTAAAGATCGCAAAAGACAGCAGTGATGATTTAAACGAGGCACTAGTCTCATATCTCTGACTCTCCTCAAATCGGGTGACATCACGCGACGTTAGTACTGACCAGTGTTTTGAGTTGTAAGGTTGCGTAGTATTTGTTAGATTTAAGTGATTAAATATCGATTGATAGTATCAATAAACATTTTAAAATTTTATCATTTTATAGACTATTTGTTGATTTTTGTTATGTGATCTTGACGACTCAGATTTTGAGTGGCATATATCGCTGAAAGTGGTATTGAGTACAATGTTGAAAGTGACACATCGCCTTTTGATAGTTCTCATAGATTTAGACGATGATCAAAGTGTTTGACGTCAAGTAAATATCGAGCAGACAGATTTCCCTTCTGAGCGATTCTCGTTTTTTTTGGTCATAGAGATTACATATTTTGTTTAGAAGTAGGGTAATGAGATACTCCAGTATTTAAGACTCTTTATCAATGATGAATTGTTGGATGAATTGTTTTTGGTAACAAATAGATAGGAATAACTAAAATCAAGTATCGCATCCTGTCAACGGAAACGAGTTTCAACAAATGAAAGAATGATTAATTTGACTATAAATATATTCCAGCGTATTCTCACTTTACCATAGGAGAATATGCATTCGACCACAGTTGAATTATTTTAAACGTTAATTTTCCCACTACTGATAACCAGAAAAATATATTTTGAAATAAACAAAAATTTACACGTTTACAATAATGCTTAGTTAAATGCGAAATTACACCAAAAACTGCAAAAAATTTAGACAACATCCAACACCAAATAAGACCTTTTTCATACTGTATATTCCTTATGAAGACGTCTCGATTGATGAGAGCCTAGTGATACACAAATGACTATCAGTATATGTCCAATATCATACCTATAGAAAGGGCTCGATAGCGGTAAAGTAATACATGGTTTGCGAGTCGAAGTCGGAATGTTTGTTTTCTAGCGTAATATATACTGCGAAAGGGACGGGGATATCCGAAAAATATAAAAATTTGCCAATGACGTACAAAGTTGTTTAGTCACTGATGGATGCCTTGTGAGATATACGATATTGCTGGAGAACAGACAAATTAAAAAATGCCCTCGGATCTCTCTGGCGTCTTGTTTTAGCACATGACAGACACTTATAGTACACTTCGAATTAACCGAAAAGGCTTACACCAAGAGCTTAAAACCAAAAACTGAAAAAATAGAAATAGAATCTTTTCAGAAAGAAAATATTATGCTTATGAACAGGAATGATAAAATAAATATATATGCTTATTATCAAACGTACATAACACCTAAAAATTAACAATACATTAAAATGTTAATGACGTAAATTAAATATTCAAGCAAAAACTCGTCGTTGATTACAAAAATATAATTGGAGGGCGGGTGAGTATATCATAAAGACAACAGAATCACCAACCTGAGCTCGCGAGCAAAAAGTTAATCGCTGGCTGTTTTGAGATTTCTCGCAGAGCTCACAATTTATTGAATTCATATCAAATAAAGATTAATTATAACCACATTTTCAGAATACGATTGTCGTATTTTTGTGGTTTTGAATCTTATAAAAGAAATTTCTCGAAATTCTTGATCATAAAACGTAAAATAATTCCCCATTTTCTGCCGCCTATACAACTCTCAATAGGCATGACTCGTTATTGCATGATATAACTATTGAGGCCTCAGCAAAATGGGTATATTTATTGAGAATTACAATTTTCTAACTCCAAAATACTACTAATAGATAAAAACATGAACTTTAAATGACCAAAAATAGAACATTTCAATGCAGCAAAATGTGAATATTTTTCTTTATCGTGAATTCGATTCAAATTGGAACAAGTTTGTGTGTCATTCTAGCTCATGTCGAAAACCTGTTTACTTGCAAAATGAATTTTTATTCGATTGCAAAATAATTGAATCTGATACGTCACTTCACGGGAAACATTTAGAGAAAAATGTCCCATATCAACTCAATTCGGATTGAAAGTTAAAGGCTTCTTATATAAAATAGAATGTACATTATAAAATCAGCTGTCATTTTCCATAAAGTCTAACAAACATAACCAGAGTGCTGTCTTTGTCTCATTAATTATTTCTTATAGGGGCTGGAGAAAAGAAGGCGTTCATAGATGTAGACGAAAGAAAAACACCTCTTAACATAGTTACTAGAATGCTTAGTGATATAAACATATGGAAAATATTTAAGAAGACCCGATTATCTAATCATATTATGACCAGACGAGTTCAAGAATTAGATAGCGAGGTTCAAAGTCAATTTTGTAAATTGTAATCACAACCCTTAATCGTGAACTAGTCTAAAGAGTGTTTGGCATGCGCAGTTGTTTAATGACGTATTTTCCGGGCATCTTCTTGTCTGCTAATGTGGTTTCGAGGATCTTGTGTGAAATATTTTTGATTTGACACTTTGGGGTTCCCTTTCAGTCGTAATGATTTTTATGGTTCGGTAATCTCAGGAGTTTTCTCGATATCTCTTCCAATATCTTCTGACTTTTGATTGTTTCTTTGTTATATTTCAACTGCATCGGCTTCAACCTCGCTGTTAGTAGATTCTGGTGATTCGAATTCATTGTTATAAATTGGAATTTTAATTGGTTTTAGCTGATAAAGGTGCTTTTTTGTGTTTCCCTTATCTGTCATAGCTTCATACGATAAGTCCGATGTTTGCTTGTTAATGACTCTCTGTCTTTAGCGTTTATGTAACTCATTTTTTATCCAGACTGGCTCATCTTCCTGAAACTACCGATGTCGGAGATGCTTATCGTGGGTCATTGTTATTTTAATGGTCTAAGGATCTATGTTGAATCCGATATTAAGTGATATGTTATCGAATGCTCATCTGAGGCTTCTGCTGATCATTAACTCAGATGGTGACCTTAATAGGCTCTCGCGTTTCGTGTTTCTGTACCATAATAAGGTTATTGATAATCTTTCAGATATGTTGTTGACATTCTCAAGTCTAGAAAAACTTCTGCTTCAAAGTACGGATCACCTTTTCAGAAAGTCCGTTCGTTCGCGAGTGGTAAGTGGTTGAGCGGATATGTTTAATGCCGAGGTGCTTGCAGAAAACCTTAACCTCTTCTGAAATGAATTGAGATGCATAGTCTGACACAATTTTATACGGAATACCGAATCCTGCATTTGCCTCGCGTAAGCATTGAATGGTTTTGAAAGAGTCCGCTTGTTTGACACGATAGACTGCCGATTTTGTGAAAGCTTCTGTCAAGATAAACCATGCTTGCTTGTTCATAAAACTAAAGTCGATATGAATTCGTTGCCCGAGCTCGATGCTAGGCCTCCACGGAATAATTAACGTGTCAGGAATCATAATCCTGTTTGCTCTGCACGATTGGCAATATTTTAACATTCTTTTAATGTCAATCTCTATTGATGGCCACCATATGTAATCCTTAAAGAGAGCCTTGCATGCCTTTATTCCTGAATTACCTTGATGAAAGAACTCAAGCGTGGTTGATTTTAATGTTTCTGGAATATGAATTCTGCTGTTCCAGAGTAGTAGCCCTTCCTCTTCGGAGATTCCGAATCTTTTATCAAAGTAAGGCAATAGTTCTGAAGGGATTTTAGCTTTATCCGGCCACCCTAGGGCCACATATTTTTTAAATTTTGTCAAAACTGGGTCTAGATCCGTTTGATATCCCATTAACCGTTTATTTAATTTAAAAGCCTCGTGTACTAAGTTTAAGCGACTGGGGTCTGATTCATGTTTATCGTGGTTTCTCCTTGAAAATCTGGTCTCGATAAGGAGTCAGCGAAGACGTTTGATTTCCATGACCTATATGTAACCATATAGTTGTAACCGGCTAGTCATGACCACCCACGAGTTATTCTGCTGGAAGCTATTGAAGAGAGTCCGCTCTTAGAATCAAATATTCCCTCTAAAGGTTTGTGATCAGTCACTATATTAAACTTCCGACCGTAGATGTATTCATTGAATTTTTTTACCGCGTAAATGATCGCCAATGCCTCCTTTTCGGTGGTAGAGTAATTATTCTCTGCTTTCTTTAATGTACGGGACACATGCATCACCGGTCTCTCGATTTCATTTTGATCTTTCTGAAGGAGGACGGCTCCGATTCCATCGTTTGATGCGTCAGTCGTTATTATAATTTGTTGCTCAGGGTTGAATAACTGTAATGTGTCGTGAGAAGATATGGTGTTTTTAATCTCGTTAAAAACATCTTGATGGCGTTTTTCCCATTTCCAGGTTTGACCTTTTTTTGTTAAATCATATAACGCCCGACATCTGGGATGCAAAGATGGGATAAAGCGAGAATAATACGTAACTGCTCCCAGAAACGATTTAAGTTGGGTGATATTTGTTGGTGTTCGTTGGTTTCTGATTGATTTTATATTGTCTTCTTGTGGGTGAATTCCTTCAGCGTCCAATGTATGCCCCATATAACTCACTTTGGATTTCATGAATTGGCATTTCTCTAGCTTCGTGGAGATGTTGTGAGTGGAAAGACGTTTTAGAACTTCAGTTAGGTTTTTTAGGTGCTCATCATCGTCTTTTCCAGAAATGATAATGTCGTCGATAAAGCATGTAGTGAACGGGATCCCTTTTAGGATTTCGTCCATGACCGCTTGAAAAGTAGCCGGTGCAGACGAAATTCCAAACGGTAAGCGAGTATACCTAAAAAATCCCAGATGTGTTGATATCCCACAGCAGTTTTTTGATTGTTCATCTAGGGGTAGTTGTAAATAGGCCTCTTTTAGATCTAAAACCGTGAATTTGACACCCCCTTGTATTTTGTCAAGAATGTCTTCAAGTGTCGGAAATGGGTAAGGTGGAACATTTATCCATGGGTTAACTGTACAGCGAAAATCTCCGCATATACGCAGTGACCCGTCCTTCTTGACAATGTTGACAGTAGGGCAAGCCCATGCTGCGGGAGATTCGGCTATGTTAATTTTTTCGAGTCTGCCTTCAGAAGTCAAGCGTTTTAACTCACTCTCAATACGATCTCTCAACGCATAGGGTACCCGCCTTGGTCGATGAATTTTTGGGAGTGCTCCATCTGCTAAGAGTATGGAGGCTTTATAGGGAGTGATACCTTGATTGTTTGGTTTGAAAACATCCGAATATTCTTCAACAGTTCGCTTGAGCTCTTTTTTTGATGTTTCGCTGGTCCTTTCGTTTATCTTGTTGATTGTCAGGCCGATTTTCAGTCTGTCCATCCAGTCTGTTCCTAGAATAGGTGTGTCATCTTTAGCTGTCACGATAACTGGCAGGTATGTGCCTTTTGATGCTATCTTTACATTTACGTTTGTTCTACCCTTTATTTCGATTGTATTATTGGTATACCCTTTCAAAGGCGGTGCCCAACGGAGTTTAGGCGCCCCTATTTTTTTCCATAAAGTTTGACCGATACAAGACACTGTAGCTCCGCTATCAGCTAACATTTTCACTTTAACACCATTCATCAACAACGGTATCATAAAGTTCTTTGATATCACCTGTGAAAAATTCTCATCGTAAAATTGAAAAACACTATCGTCTACGTTTACTGTTCTAACCTGTTTTTTGTCGTCACCAATTCGCGCGTTTCCACTTTTTAGACAGGCAGCAGAAAAGTGACCAACCATTTTACAGGCTTTGCATTCCAATGTCAATGCCGGGCAGACCTGAGGTGCTCTATGTTTCCTTTTTCCACATCTCAGGCAGTCGCGGTTAGGATCTAATATCCGGCAATTGTGCGTAGTTGTGCGTGTTTTTTCCACCCTATTCACTTCATCAGGAAACCCATTTTTTTCGAGGAAGTCAGGCTTAACTTGAAAAGCATCTGCGTTTTTCTCGGCGTCNAAGTTCGTCGCCAAAATGAGCATGTTGTCTCTGTCATTTATATTTTTCTGTATCAGGTTCCTTCGTCGCCATTTGTAATCATAACACTAAATCGTAAACTAGCTTGAAGCGTTTTGGGCATGCGTAGTTGTTACATACATAAATTTACTAAAAATTCTAATATATTTTCAATAGCAATTGAATGGTTAAAATGACATTTACTCATAACCCTGTGTGGCAGTTTTTGCTCGATCAATTAAGAATAGCTTTATTGTGAAAGAAGAGTTTTTTTGACTTGAATCTTTACATTCAACTATCAAAGGAAGTGATCGTTATGAAAATCCTAAATTTCGTCTGGATAAAAACAACATCCAATGAGAAAATTTGGTGTTCAATGCACAGATGCTGACCTTGATATGATTGATAATCAAACTGGATGTCGAACTACACTAAAACAGTTTATATGTTGTCTTATATACAAATACCTCTTCAAGTTCACCCAGATCTATATGCTAAAAAAAATAAAAAAACCTGTCATTCAATTTTTCTTATAATTGTCAAGAAAATTCGAGGCAAGACTCAATTAAGATTGTAATTAAAGGAGTAACTCTTCGTCGTTACTATGATTAAGATGGATTTTTGGAACATCGATAAGTCAGATGGCTATCATATGGAAAGGTTCTTCAACTTCAATTTGGATGTAAAACAATAACCTTTATTTCTTTCTGAGGCCAATTCATTATAAACAAAGCCGAATATATACTTATTGATGACTGTTTTGTATATAATACATTTATGTTCGATATAACATATCATTTAATCTGTTTTCATCAGAGACATCAAATCAAAGACAAACTATTCATAAAGCTGTAATGATGTATAGGTAATAAAAATGAATATACTTCTGTTTAACGTACAGTAAGCCGAAGGAAATTTAGAATTGTTTCTGAAGTTAATGGAGTCGAGAATACAGGAATTTTAGAAATATAAGCATGATGTCCTACTGATGATAAATACCCTGGTTTTTTCCGAAAAAAGAAGTGCCATTGACATGGTAATCTTACACTAAAGGTCATTGATAGGAAATTAATTCCTCAATAGAATAAGGTTTTTAGATCACACTCATTCCTCTTCACCTGAACATACAATTTCATCCTTAAGACTATGGCATTCGTAACTGTATTAAAACATACGTTCGATTGCGCAAAGTTACATTTGTCGGTTTGGTTACCCCTAAAATGTCCACACTCATTTACAGCATAGAAAATTATTTAAAAACAAGAAACTTTCAACACTCATACACACTACATATTTTCCCTCTGTAATGAGAACTGAATTGTTGTCGCCACATTTTGAAAACTGGAATAATGGCTAATTTGACATGTGTTAATAGTAGTTACATTTTTACGTCAACAATATTTTTAAACCCGATTTATCGTTTTATGTTTTGTTTATTATAAATTAATTGATATTTAAAAATGAGTGCATTTATTTTTCAAATAGGATTAACGTTGATTAAAATAGATAAATCCACATATAGAATTGAATTCGGCTGTTGTTCGCAGAACATCTTCAACGGATTAATTTACTCGCGAGTTGTAGAGCTTGGGAATGACTGGTTTAGTGTATAGAGGAATTTCGAGAGTTTATATTTTACGTGGACAATGTTGCACTTCATAGAATCGAAAATTATTTGAGTTTAATCGTTGCCTTCCGTCACTCGACAATTTTTTTCTTCCATGCATTCAAATTCTGAACAAGATAGAAAATTTAGTTTTTAAATGGAACCTGAATGTAGCATAGGTGATTAAACGAAATACTGAACAAATTTTGACCTGAAATTAAGATTGTTAACTATTATAACTTCCGCAGACCGCATGGGTATTAACCGACATATGGAAAAGTACGTGCCTGACTGCGGGCAAGCCATTCTAATTGAAACATAACTTCTTCTATTTACCATTTGTGCTTTTATTAACCTTCATGTAATAACTTGTTATAACATTTTTGTGAAATTCCAGCTGAGAAACGCAAAGTTTAAAATTGAATGTAGAGAACAAAAAAATGACTGGTCATCGCTGTATATCACAAAAAAATGATCAATTTGAAAAAATTGTATTTACTATTTATGTTCATGAATACAATAGCGCTTTGAAATAGAGGATGTCTAATGCATATCAAGCCCAAACACATGGGATACTGGTGATATAAAATAACTTGTATTTATGATAACAAAGTTAATTTTATTAATCTTTTTGTGGGTGGATAATGGTATAAATTGGATGACGAATTTAATCTTAAAACACGGAAAAAACGGTGATGACGTCAGGAAACAATTCGAAAATGCGTTTTTTTCCATCTTTTTTCAGAAAAACACATAACGTTCTACGATTATTGGAAATAATGAAAATTTAAAAAGAACTCATTCATGAACAAATATGTAATAACTGGCTAATATATTCTGATCATAACTATTCTTTGCAATTCTGACAATATTACCCGTTCAAATGATGTCATCCACAGGAATTGAATTTTTCGAAAAAAATATTTCTTAGTGTAAAATTTTCAAATTCGGTCGTTGATTTTCGTAATTGAACCACGCCCTTGTTCAAATTATCATCTATCAATTTTTTATATATGAGCGCATCGATACATATTACGGCTATCTCATTATTTGTCTATAATATATTTACTCAGATTTGACAGTCTATGTAATAAGAAATCTAGTTATTAGCTATTTCATTTATAATTATAGACAGTGCGTGTATCTAAGCCTCGCGCTGCGATGCGTAAAAATATTGATAAAAACAATATAATTTTATATCAACATTCGCGAAAGGATTGTTGCTTATAAAAATTTCAAAACTATCTAAAATAAAATAAGCTGAGTATTAACGATAGATAGTACTATAAAATCGCAGAAAATCGTGTCCAGTCGTGATAATAAAAAATGTCTGAAGAAAAACCGAAATCCATAACTAGAAATGAATTCGTCTATGAAAAGGAGTGGGAGAAAATTTACCCGATATCAGATGTTAAATCTGATAAGCATGCATTTTATTGCAGGACTTGTTGCAGAAATATATCATGTGCCGAATATGGACTCATGACAGTGAAGATGCACTGTGAATCAATTATTCATCGTAGAATCATCAGAAATCAGATGGGTAATAATTTTTGATAACAGTGATGGCAAATATTCCAAATTTATCAGTGATACATCAACCTGGGTTGTCTTTGAATGTACCGCCCATGACCTCTACCCCAAGAATCGTGAACCCGAATGCTTCCTACATACCATATCCCCAATATATACCCTCCGATCATACAGTAACTCATAAAATTTCTGTCCCTCATAATATACCCAAAATCCGACAAACTTTAAATCTTCAAAATAAAGAGGTTTTTAGCATATTGATCAGAAAAAGTTTGATATTCATACACTGGACGAAAATTTGCGACAAATGCGGCTACTTGAGAAATACAAATTCGCCTATGGGTTTGCACGAAAAATGGATTCAGATTTTAGACTCGCGATGGGCCCCGGTAACATTCATATGCCGCAACGAATTATAGATGGTAAGTTGTTAACTTGATTAGAATTGATGTTTATTCAGAATTTCCTAACAAATCTCAAGAATGACATCGAATAATATCATTTTATTATTCAACTAGTCTATTTATTTCATTTTACTAATTTTACTGAGAATCCATGCAAGTAGATTTAACAAAAACCAAGAGCCAAATTTGTTTTTTAGATTAACGTCCGAAAGTCCAGCATGCATTTTGGGGATATTATACAAAATAATATCATTAAAAACAAATTATACCAATTTCGAATTTTACTACAATTCTAGACACTATCAGATCTTTGTACCCAACTTCCACAACATAAGATTGATGATTTACTAGTTTTGTCTAACTCTAAAAAGTTACGTAGGGATTATTAATAGATTGGCTGGACTATGAAAAGATACTCTCCCCTGCCTAACAAAAGGTCAAATCGGCGTAAAATCAGTCGATTATATTTGTTCAAAGATAACCAAACAGATAATCATTATATTAATGAAAACTGAATCAGATTCGATAAAGTAAGCAGAAGCTTATTTGTGGGGGTTGTATAATTGGATGATGATCCCTGTTAAACATTTATCTGGCCTTAAATACCAACATCCTAACTCATGTGCGATCTGAACCTCATATATATTGTCTGAAATAAACATCGATAATGCATTTTAAAGGTATTATTTTTCAAATTTATTTTTGAACACATATTAATGGGTTAGTAGGAGATATTGAGAGATCAATGAAAGGTTTTTCTACGGGAACTAAAAATCATTTATTCAAAGACATTTATTATGTGGGCAAACTTTTTAGTATATGTGTATTCAAGAAGGGCTAATAATATATAATATGAAGACTTTTATCTCAACTCTCCCACCACGAATCGATACAATATATGTTATCGAAAAATATGAGTATAATGTACATGACTGCCATAATTGCATACCTACATCAACAGGATCAATAATTTGGTATCTCTTGTCAACAGTGTATGTTTTGAGCGTCGGTCTGATGATTTAGCCAACATTTCATCTGTTTAAAAAAAGTCTGCCAAGCACATTCATTCCAAAAACTGTCTGTTTCTTATTATTGACTTTTAAGATCCATGAACAGGTAATTGATAGAATGTGTCGATAATAATCTGTCTTTTGATCGATCTGATATTAATACAATAGAATTGAAGGATGTTTGGGTCCTGAATTCTCGGTGAATAGTGAATAGCATCATTTTTCATCAGAGAAATAATCGATCTCTCTCAATTTCGACGAAGCGTAATAGGTCATACTGTGAAAGATAAAAAATTTGCATCAAACTATTGTTGATACCTAAATATGAGAAGTGACCACTTTTAATCAAGAGGGATGCTTTACTAATTGATGGGGATTATAGGTCCAAGAGCATGCCCTGTTTTTTGAACTCAAAGAAACGCACACTATAGGAATCATTGAATTACAAAAGAATACTATTAAATTGTTATTCATATTCAATCCTTAATCAATAATTCTTAAGTTCTTTTGATATAAAAGTTCGAATATTTACTTTATCCAACATTTAATACAATAAATATTCTATATATAATGCCATATTTTTAGAAATTGTATTATTTTGTGCACAGTTCTCAAGGATTAACCCAACTTTGGTGTTCATCATCCACAAAAAGCGCATACTCGGCAGCTATAAGGAATTTTTCGCTAGTTATACGTTCTTTCAATCAAGAGGGTTTCTTCAACATTCAACATTTTATAAGGTATTGCAGTCGACATTGTGAAACAAAACGGCATTTACGGCCCTACTGATTATTTAATGGTTATTTTTAACTATTTATTGAAACGTAGACAATAATTCGAATCATTTATAATCGCTTTGTAGAGCATGATACCAATGATTTTTTGAACTAGAAAATGATTTAAAAAAAAGTCTCATGACATCATACGATATCTTTATTAGCCATCATTTATATTTTAATGCGCAACATTCAGAATTAAGTTTGATGCTTTCTATTGCGTAACCACAAAGGTGGTAAAGTATGAATTTCGATGCTATGAAGCCTTAACTTGATACTAATCATATACAAAACATATTCGCCTTTTTTATTCCATCTTCCTCAAGTCAAATAATTTGTATTTCTAAAATTCTTTTAGTCATATTTCATGAAATAATTCTGTAAAAAACATATATTTTAATTTCTCATTCACTATGAAGATGTCGGTGAAAGCACCTCTCCACTCCTCTATTCCCCCGTCTGATTTTCTGATCATTAAAGACGATATCTGTAGAGTGAACTAAAGATTACGTAAATTTTTAGTGATAATCATTTCTAACTACTGTCACTGTATGCTTTTGGTAAATATGATTTCCAAATCAAACTTTCGTAATTAAGATGAAATTATTGAAACCATATAAATTAGAGGTATTTGAATGAAAAATACAGACAACACTTATATCATTCAAAGGTTGGTTTTTACTCAGATTTTATATGATTTTCAGTGAATCCCATTTGAATGGGGTGAAGATCACCGAGACGGCTAGATTAGATAAACATTTCTCCTCAATTCACATTCAAAAAATTTATGTTAGGAAAATATAGTCATCGATAAGATGATTTGAAAAAATATGAAATTTTGCTAGTTTCTTGTGCAATAATGAATTATATTTTTACGAATTTATCATCTCTGTGATAATACGGCATGCGTTTTTTTGTATCTTATCTATTTATCGTCTCGTAATAATAGTTCTTTTGTTATCTTGGAGGCCATAAGGATAATATGGACACAGATTCATCAGCTGTTAATAAATTGAAAAACCCTAAGAAATAAATCCATTTAAAAAAGGCATGGTTATGTCTAGACAAATCTAAAAATGTAGAAATTATTTATTATTACCAATATCTGTTTGATCGTCTAGGTTTGCCGACGGTCAGACATATTGAAGTTGTAGACAATCATTAAATACTCGACAAATACCCTGAATTGTCATATTCGCCTGCACTTATCTACCACTGTCTCAAAATGATTTTGGTAGCTGTGTTTCATATTGTCTTGTACCAATCATTGGCAGAATTATCAAATCACATTTGCATATGTTATGACGTAAGGTTTGTCTTTTTTCAGGTCTTAAATGTTCTGGGTCGACAATATACCCTGTATTTCTCCCCGAATACTAACTTTCAACCAGATTATGTAACGATGAGAATCCACAAATCGGAAATAGCGAAATATGTTTTGACTGATTTTGTTCAAGAAAAGATCTATCAGCTCAACAAATCAAACAGCGCATGCGATGCGCCAATCGAGGTATCGAGAATATCCGCATATCCAACATATAAGCTTGTATATAATTATTAAAATAAGAACATGAGTATAAAACTGAGGTTTGCACAAACCGACCACTCGTTTGAAGAATTTGAGATCAAACCCCAGAATTACTATAAAGAGGGCACCTACGAGATTTCTGGCGTTAAACAACTGGTTTCTATTAAAATCAAAGCGGTTGCTAAAGTAACAGTAGTTTAGTTAATAATACAGTATTTGGACAAATATGATGGCTATATCAAAGTTCCTTCTCAAGTACTGCCGGCATTACAGGGTGATCAGCTCTATTGTATGAAATTATTTGTATTGTCTTATCTAATTAGCATCATGGAACCAATTTGACGGCTGCTGTCTCGCCAAAAAATGTGTTCACTCATCCGATAACGAAACAGGCTTTTGTTAAAATCGTTGTAACGGATTCTAGAGGCATAGAAAGCTCTAATCCGCCTGCTCTAATAAATATGGCTGAATTCAGCATCTGTGGACCTGATGATAGACCTGAAACACCACAAATGGTTTTCATTCATCCCAGTTTAAAAGTATCTGTAATTTTGATCTGACTTATATAATAAACATTGAAATATTCAATGATAAATCGCAAATGGTTGGGAAATCAAGTGACTGGATTCAAGTGGGGTTTGGTAACGATCTCGGTGAGCTGAGAAAGGATTTCGTAATTCATGATTTTCCATTTGCGATAGTTTTTAAAATGTCAGCCAAACAACTTTCTACGTTGGCAAAATCTATCAGAACCAAAAGAGTTATTTCGTTCATGGTGACGAAAAAAACAGACATTGAATGTCAGGTAAATCAACGTGTAAGTCAATTATAAAAAAAAAGCCTGCAAAGTATACAGAATTCACTCTCTTGAATAGACTTTTGTCATCTGAATCTGAATGCATGTTGGAGGCATCAAAAGACTCTGGTATATTCTATAAAACACGGATGAAACCTTCGATGATTGCTGCTTTAAAGAAACGCAAACGTGGTTTGAACACAAGCACATAAATATATGATTCATACAAAATAAATTACTCACTTTATTTCAATTGGAACCAATTTGATCTTTGAATTTCCTAAAGGAAATCATAAAAAAGCCATATTAATTAATAGATATTCACTCTTAGATTTTTTAGGAGGTACAGAGTGTCACAAATGGTATTTAAATATCATAAAATTATCCATATAAAAGATTGATATAATTTAGAATTTTTTCGATTGGTCGCATCTGTTTATGATGTGACAAATTTATTCCAAATGAAGACGAATAATTATCAATAATACTTGTGAACAAAATGGAGGGTGTCTTTTAATTTGGGGAACCTTTAAAATATAGTAACTAATGTGTAATGTGATAATATATGATTTTTGATGATCAGAAATGATCGGTCGTTTGTTTCAAAACAGTGACATTCCGCATTTTTATTGATTAAGTCTCCCTCTCTGGGTCCATTTTAATTTTTCTCTCTCCTTTTTATG
>JWZT01004259.1:0-11850 GCA_000827895.1 Thelohanellus kitauei
AGTTTGGTTTAGGCTTGATTTACAGAATAAAAATTTTTGGTTGTCATTAATTGATCGACATAAATAGGTTTACCATCGATTGTCGGAGTCCAGTTGATGAACCCTTTTATTTTATCGTGTGAGACAGAGATGTTTCTTTTACTTTGATCGAATAACAAAAAGAATAATGCTTCATTCAAAAATTTGAACATAAGTTTGTATTTGTTGGTTGTGTCGAACGTAGTCTGATGTAATTATCAAATCATACCTTTAAAATTATTAGCGAGATATTCGAATCGTTGATTTCATTTTCATCCTCAGATGGTTGACCATCACAGAATATGGGTAAACATACAAACCAAATTGCGAGGATTTTAAGCATATATGAAATGTAATTTGATAGTTACAAACCCTAAAAGCAGTGGGCGTTGGCAATATATATTGATATATTTGTAGATATGAACGATTAATAGTTGATTGATAATTATTGATAAATTACTTCATATTAATTCTCCTTATACAATAAATTATAAATAATATTTCTTGTTTTGTTTGAGTTAAGGGCTTTCCCTAATCAATGAGCAATTATTACGCATCAAAGTGTAATCATTACAAAGTAATCTAAAACATCATAAATCACTGAGCACTTTTAATTTTTTAGTAATTTTACATTAAAAATGATTATTTTTATATTCATTTACCTTTCAAGTCAAAAAATATTAAAATTTTTTAGAAACACTTCAAATAGTTTTATCATGTGTTTCAAAAGGTATTTTCAACTATAGAATCTTATTTACTTTGTATTTCATCCTTAAAACAGGCTCATGCTTCAATAAAAGGATATTCTTCGTATCTATCATTTCGCTTTCAAGATTTGTCTTTCTAAGAGAGAAAAATTTAACTATTAGTAGAGAGATATTTTGTTTTTAGCACTCACTTGCAAGTGATTCGAACCATAATGAACAAATAAAGCTTTTCTTTAAATTACAAACTCTTTATAAATGAAATTTCCATTTTTGTCTAAAATAAATTACTCTTGATTAAACAAAAAAATTACATTAATTAACCATAATTTTCATTTCGCGTTTATTTGTGATAAACTTGTAATATTATCATATTTTAAATAAATTCTCATTTATATTTCCGTAACGTATAGAAATATTTTGAATGAAATATTCATTTAAGTCTAAGCGTAAAAATCGTTTTTTTGTAAATTTAAAAAGACTTCACCTAATAGAGCAGGGATTGCCACATACGACGAAAGACAATATTTTGTCAGGCTCGCACCAGTTTTTTAATAATGTATGTTGATGGGGTTTCCGACAAAATTCTGTCACAATCAATCACTAGTTTTTCAATTGCATCGTCCGTATTCGCTGTTGATAAATTTGTCGCATCTCAATATGACCTTGTTAAATATCTAACGCTGGCTATCGACTTTACGTTGCTTGACCAAATTCACGATATTATCCAAATTGGATTTTATAAATTTAAACAAAAACAACCAAATAATAATAAAATTGGATGACAATATACTTTTTTACAAGGTCGACTAGATAGCAGTATGTTTGTTTGAGGTAAAAATGTTTTCGTTTTGAATGGGTATACATTTGCTGCGATAATTTGACAAAACATACAGACTTTGGCTGTAGTTTATCAACAGAAAAACTGGATATAAAGCTTTAAAGAATCAGGATTTCATCAGAAAATATAAAGTCTCAAAAGTAGAAAATCATGGCAACTTTGTAGTCGCATACAAGTTTTTTATACACAACAAATCGTTCGTTGAAGATGAATTTGTCCAAAAGTGCAAGCTCGATGTAATATATTTTGTTTGTGTAGAACACAGAAAAAACAATCAAAATGGGAGTTACCGGCAAGAAATTTTGCTCATCGAATTGAAGTAATTTATGGAGATCTGAATTAGAGGCCGAACAGGCTTGTATCTTCATTCCAGTGCTTTTGGATGGCATTGTATGATAATGACGCCATGGATGACTATGAACATTTTATTGATCTTGCGATGACAAATTATTACAAATTTTGCAATCACAAACAATTTGATGTTAATCTAATCAATAATGAACATAACTACCGGAGAAGATATTTTATAATGTGTGAAATATTCGTCGCATATAATGGAATGAATATGGCAAAAAATGTTCAGAATTATGACAGAGGCTTCATCTTACTCGGCAGTAAATAAATTTGGTGTACTGAAGAGGTTTATTGACAGCGTTCGAGAAGTCGCTTCTAACAAGGAATTAATATTATTCACCCGGTGAAATAAATGAGGATGTTTTAAGCAAAAGTGCTACTCCAATGAAACATTTCATTTATCCGCATGTGAAAATTGTGTATTTTATCAGACAAGACGCGTAAATCATAGATAGTTTATCAGACATCTCGAAGATTGCGGTTCGGATGACAGTTATGTGTATCACACCTTTGTACGCTGGTTGAGTTTTCCAAAATTTATGAGAGGTTCTGGCATATGAAAAGAGAAAATATATTTTTTATGAGATGAAAGGGAAAGATAGAGTATATCCGAAACTCAGAATATCACAGCCTCTCTCATACATGGCATGTGCAGTGGATTTATTTCATCATTTGCAAGGGCCGGACGCCCATCTTGAAGTGAATGGCTTTTCGCTTATGAAATTTAAACATAAGTTAAAGGAATGATAGGTGCAGCGAAAACTGTGTTCTGCCTAGCTGCGTCTGAATATCCCAACGCACTTTCCAGCACTGAAAACTACAGAACCACAGACTAAGTCGACTAGAAATACATCATAATGATATTCGCATGACAATGAATTTACTCATCGTTTTGTGGAATTCCCAAACACTTTCTGCTCAGTTTAATATCTTTTCATCACCCTTTTGAAAAGGCACCAGGCGCTCTAGAACTAGAATTTATTGATGCGCAGTGTGACACTGCTTTCAATAATAATTCCCATCTGAAAACATTGAAATATATTATCCGTCATTCAACGAGTCCATGTTGGGCAACTTGATGAAAATGGCATTGAAACTACTTTTAATGTTCATGTCTACGCACATCTGCAAACAAGCATATGATACAATCAACATTTAAAAGATCGTGCTGATTCCAATTTATTATTTACGTCCATTATTTAATTAGAATTTCTACTCCAAAATATTGTCGATAAATTTGATCGACCGAAAATGTCTCATTAAATTTAGTATTTGTTAAAATATTTAACTTTGAATTATTTACACAGATTTTTGTCTGTATATTTAAATTTTTATTTAAATATGAGTTATCCATTTCACAGTTGGTGGATTAATACATTTTTAATGTGCTGATCAGACATGCCAAATACTTCACTTTTTCATATCTGGCCACTATTAAAGAAGATGTTGCTTACCAATGATGTAGTTGGTGTAATAATTAAAGTCTCCATTTGTCTTTTAAAATTTGTTATTTTTCGAATGATATTATCATTAAAAATATATTTACAAAATACAAAACTTTTATTGAATTACTCATATGAAATAAGATTTTACGCAATTTAACCAATTAGATAGAATATATATCAATCTAATTATAAACAAAATTTTAACTCTCGATTTAAAAAGCTTTAAGGAAATGTTTCTATACTTAAAACTTTGTGTGAACTGTTTAACAGCGGTATAGCTACTTTATTTAATAAGAGATTAGAATAAATGTAAATAAATTCATGAATATTTCGTCATAATCACGTCCTTGTTGGACACGATGGTACGGTCTATGATCTATTGAAAAAAAATGTATCTGCTTATTAACTTATTATTACAACGCATTGTTTTGTATTAATGAGATATAAGCCAAAAAATCAAAAAAAAAAACTCGAGGTTAAAGATTACGCATTTGAATAAAAATTACAAGTGGAAGATGTAAAATTATACTATATTCTTGAATTAAAACTTTCATCCTAGTTTTGACAATTCAATTTTATAGAACCTCGGCGTTACCATATTTATCAAACTGTCAAAATATTATGAAATTTAAAGATAATGCCTTGTTTTTATTAAATGGATCTACTCGGTAGGATTTGAAAACAATATTTATATATTTAATACACACAAAGGCTTATTTGTTAATTTATCTCTAAATTAAACGTAATAAACAGGTGTAGCTTGGATATTATATCTTTAATCTAAGATTATCCACCCCAAATTTCAAATTATTTATTTAATAAGATTACTTCTGTAAATATGTTTTTAATACATTAATCAGATTAATTTAAACAGGATTGAGTTAGATGCGAAACATTCCAACCTTATTCTGCCTTTATCTGTCGTTGATACCAGAACTAATGTGTTACAAATCATGCGAATTAGATACCAGTATGCCTTTTTCTAAAATTAGACATTTTTGAAACATTGGTTTACTTCTCTAGTCTCTTTAATGAGCCTATAATGTGTCGAAATAATGAATTCTATAACGAAGGACAAACAACAAAAATGCTAATGAGGTTTGTCATTAAAGATTTCGGTTGTTACATCACAGACATTAATAGCTACATCAGGCATTATTTGGTAGATATTGAAAGTAATTTAACCATATATTCAGCATATGCGTACCATTTCCAAATTTGGTTACATGTATTCGTCATGCCTCAAATTATGGAAGGAAAATGTTATAAATATGGTTGCGACTATATTTTTAAACGACAATATATCAGGGAATATTTTGAAGGTAGAAATTTTTCCGACGTACGGCATTCAATGCTTTATAATGAATGCGAAATCGAACAACTCGTAAATGAATACAACGAAGCTAATCACATTTTTGGTAGTAATCTATATGTCATGATAAATGACAAATACGATCATCAAAATATCATACTCAGTCTCATCCCATTCATCGCTGAGATAAATGAAACAGATATATATTTCATTCAAGATACTATAATATCGAATAAAGATCACAAATGGATACACAACCGTTTTCTGCAGAAAAAGTTATATTTTTATCTTAATAACACGAGCAAGAATATGATTGTGAATATCATCGGTAACAAGGTCAATCGATATATTAACGAAGCTGAACCGCCTCAAATGTATATGAATATTTTATTTACATCTTTGAGTTTATTAACATTGCCAGTCATCATCGTACGTATATATCATGGTATTCTGACACCTATCGCAGATTAGATATGTTTATTTGATTGCATATCAACAAGATGATTCACTTTATTCATATGGCTGATTACTAATTTAAAATTAAATTATTCATAATATATTATTCACGATTTACTAAACATTCTTTTTATTTTTAAAACCTTAATAAATATGACTATGAGTCATAAAACGGAATGGATTATTTTACAAATGTAAAAATCACTACAATATATATTATGCCTTTTATTCATTCTTAAGGATGCACCAGGATAAATTTTACTAACACCAAAACACTATATTATTTGTTAATGGTTGATAAGTGAAAATCGATAACGTAGGTTTTAGCTAAAACTAAATGGGCATTAATGCGCATGGAAAGGTTTATTTTTTATTAAATCTGTAAAATTGATTGTTTTTAAATGTCTAAATAAGATGTTCTCGAACAACTCTTCACATAATTATTTCCGAATATCTTAGTGAAACGGATAAAATATTCCTCAATATAATTGAAAAAATTTTACGGTTTGAAAATTTAGATTAGAAGTAATTCCAAACACCAGTGATATTTTCTTTCTGGAGGAGAGTAAAGCAGAAGGCTATTTTTCAAAATATGATCGTAACATCTTTTTCTAGATATAAAATATTACCAAAAGATCATTAAAATTAAATTGTACATTCTTTAAAATCAAAATTAAATATGAAATAAACATATGCATACCCCATACAGTCAATATCTTTGAAATCTATGATATTTGAATGTTTTGAAATATTGTTATGATATTATTCGTCTTTAATAGTTTTAAGTTTTAACAAAATTCAATTGAGATAAAAAGTAGCCTCGTCAAATTTATATGAATATTTTAAATTGTTAATATAGAAATACGTGTGATTAGCGACATATAAATAATGTACAAACAACCCAGTTTAAGAGAGTTAAATGTCAAAATAAAAAAATACTGTGAAAAGATTAAATACTACATAATTCTGCACTGAATGATCACATTTGTACATTGTTAGAAGTAATTTTAACTTTATAAATGAATATTGTTTTCTGAAGGATCTACGCTTAATATATATCATATATTTACTATTGATTTTTGAAGATTCATAAAAATATCAAAATTCGCCTGCATATATTTGCTGATCTTTCAGGATTGAGAATTTTGAAGAACTTTGAACAAATTTGATGTAGTAAGAAATATCAGCGAATTTTTAAATCTATATGTCTGAATTTCAATTTCTTTGCCAAAGATAATGGCTTTCATTTTTGTAAAACATAAGTTTAAAAATCGAAAAAATCAGTTTTATGTTCAAATTGTTATCTGAAGATTAATAATGCATTTATTTAAATTAGTTTTGATGGGGATCATCTTATACATTAAATTTAATTTATTTAGAGTCTGATATTACTTAATGAAAAAATGTGAATTCAAAAACATGTTAGATGGTACAATCAAAGTTGTAATCGTCGTTTGATATGAAATACCGAGTTTAAATGAGAACAAGTGTAACAGACACTATAAACGTGGTAAAATAAAAAATTGAACAAACGTTTTGGTGATGATTGTATAATATAAGTGGATATAATTCCGATTTATGATAATTGGATTTTTCCTTTTATTTTCAAATAGTTTGAGATTATAAATTTTTTAGATACCCCTTTTATATTTTCAGAAATTTGGCATCAAAAATTTGGTAAAACTGAAAAATAGAGTTAATGAAAGATAGTGGTTTAATGTATTAAAAATCATTTTCTTTTCGTAAATTGGCCTGATATTCAAGATTTCAGTTCCATTTTGCCCAGTTCTAAGGGTTCAATATAATGTATATGGATATATATTTTCAACTTTTGCGTCTTTCCATTAAAAATAAACGATTTAACGACTTATAAATGCCCAGGAAAATTTTCCCTCGATTGTAAATTCATGTTATATTTTTTCATCGTCCTAATAATTTTTTTGCAATCTTGATCAACAAAAACGAAGTAAATTCATTATATTCTCCATGATATTCTATCCATTTTAAGACTATTAAGTTTTCTTATAATTGTATCCGATTTTTATTTGATAATTAAACAATCTGATATTTCATTTGAAGTTATATGCTGGTCTTAAAATTCATAGACCTGTACTATAGGATTAATTCTTAACCCAGCAACTATTTTAGCCTTGTACATATTTCCTGTCTGTTGAGTCGTTTTGTATTTGTATTTTTATTCACAGTAAATGCAAATTCATCATTGTCTAGCTTAAGGATCAGTAGATAATTTCTATAATCAATTTACTATCGAGAATTCGCGTGTATGATCGGTCATACAAACAAATGATAACTAACTTTACAATATGCTTCATTCAATTTATATTTTTATCGATATACAGTCATATAAATTTGAACAGCTAATTTAAATAAATATTAAAAATTTACTTGAATAAAATAAAGATGATATAACATGTATTAAAATTCTGTTTTTTCACAGTCATATGTTTCAAAGTGGCATGGTATAAATAGATACTTTTAGTAATTATATATCTTCAGTTATAACGGTTTTTTTTGCCGATTTGGATTACAATTTATCAACAAGTTTTTTAATTATATTACGATAATTATATTGATTCATTCCATTCGTCTTTGAAATTGGTAATGCGATAGTATTTTTGCGCAAATATATTCGCTAAGCTTGTCTCATTTCCAAGTTCTGTACAATAATGTTTACAAAATCTGATTTTCCCTAACACAAAGTTTAATTTATAAAACATGATTGTTCTTATGGTCTAAAAACTAACGGCATGAAACGAACGTGGACAAATTGAATTGCTACAAAGATTGAAGGTCAATAAGCAAGGATAAATGCATGAAAATTATAAATCTGTGATCTTGATAGATGATTTTAAAGAAAAGATAAGATTATGAGGATGAAATATAGTAAAATCCAATATTATAACATTTCACATATCAAGAGGAAATTGTTGAATTAATAAAAATGGGTTCTAAAAAACATAAAAAATCTCTCTCTGATGATAATCTTAAATATTAATATTATTTTCACCTGATAATTATCCATCAAATTAATAGATGATAATCTATGACACTTTTAACTTTATATGTCTTTTGTACGGTTTATTGATAGTTATAAATATGAGAATTTCATTATTAATCAAATGAAATTTTTCTAAATTCCGAAAGGAACTTTTAAATATTTTGAATATTGAACAAGTTCATGATCGTCTGAGTTAAGATTCCATCCATCAGTTATTGATCGATTTTAAACATACGGTATTTCGAATCATTATGAGATTATTTTTATTTAGATATTAATTATAGCTCTCTTTCAGAATGCAGTTTGTAATCAGAAAAATAGAACCCAACTTCTTAATTAAAATGCATAGACGATGTTCAACGTATAGATGCAACATTTTCAGGCAATTAGTTGAATAAATGTATCTCTTCTACTTTAACGATTTTGTACCTTTAATAGATTGTAGAAAATATTTGTCACGCGGAGAAATATATTAGTTAAAAACGTTTTATCGATCATTATCTCTAAAATAGAAAAATTAATTATTTGGAACTTGATGAATAATTAAAAACCTGATACGTTGTATTGTTTATTTATTTTCATCAATCTATTATTGAACTACGAGATATACCAACTTTAAGTTTTTTTCATGGTGATTTTTGCAAAAATAAATAAAATATTTGGTGATATCGATACCAAATTTTTGAGTAATATCAATTTTTAAATCTCTGTTTATGAATGTAAACAAGAACGAACAACTAAAACGTCTAAGAACACAATGTGTAATGACGTAGTTTTAATTTGTGAAAATCGTCGCTTAATAAATGAGTCACGTAAATTCTAAATATCATCAAAAATGTATTATCGTGGATATACATTCTGGGCTGATTCATGTGCTTTCTACTTTAAATTTACTGATATACTCATGATTAAAAAAATTTCAAGCATGAATAGGTTAATACTGTAATGTTATAAAAGTAGGTTTGAAAAAAATACAAATACAAAAACAAATCTAACAACTCTGCAAATAAATCTTAATAAGAAGTTTTTTATTTAACCATCGTAAACAAACAAAAAAACAGTCCGAGATTCATATATACCTAATTCGATTTTTATTACAAGGTAGTAAATAGTAAACGCAGAATCCTTCTAGTGACATGTTTATCAAGGTTATTATTTCATAGTGGTTTTCTATCGGCTTCACAATCCTTGCAATCACCACAATAAAAGTTATCTATAATCAAATACGTCTTGATTGAGCGGAAACTAACATTATATTAGTCATATTCTGATTTTTAGATTCATTTCAATTTTCTCAACAGAGAAGTGAATTAAAAACTTTATATACGATTTATTCTCAAAACCTAATTTATTATTAATTCCTACGAATTGGTCCTAAATTTGTTGATATACAATGTAGTAAATGATAAATAACATCTTTTTTACAATATTCAATTTTTAACCCGTATTACTTCATTCTCTGTAAAAAAATTTGACTTGTATTTATGCATATCAAAATAATGTTCATATATAGCTATTCGTTTCAAGCGCAGGGCTATTACAAACTCAGAACAAAATTCTAGTTTATTGACCACGAGATATCTGGGATTGTCGTTTTCACATTAAAACTCTTATGACGATAGATTAATACCCTATTTAATAACTAGTCATGTTTAAACGCTTAATTTGTTTTTACCTTTATCTACTTGTCCATCTTTTACGGCCAACATTTATCTGTCTTTTGGTATTTAATTCTATTTCGGGTTTGGGTTTGAGTCGTGTAGTATATTATTTTTGAAATTAACTGCAAAAACGAAGGTTGATGAACACGGGCCTATAAAACTAACTGTTGAAGAAATTTTTTAATTAATATAAACTTGTAATCATTGAAATTCAATGATAAGTCAGGGTATCGAAAAATAGTATCTCAACTTTCTATTACAGTGTACAATAAGTCCATTCAGAAACACCATCATGACTTAAATTTTTTTTCATCGATAGTGTGAGTAATAGATGAAAGAGATATACATGCATTTGAATACTCAATTTCAGATCTCGACACCTCTACCTCATGAACCCTTAATTTATGGTACTCGAACTAGTATTATCTAATACGCAATGTGACAGGAGAAACGTATCAATTAGTACCCATCTACATGCTGTGCAAGGATAACTGTGCACTGTCATATTACTTATATAAATTGAAACAATGGCATTGATGGCGATTAAAATCATAGAAAATAGTTTGTTTTAAATGACATAAGCATTACACAATCATGAGCAGAAATTATTATATGATCATAAATGTTGCTTTTTAAAGTATATCAATAATAGATAAATGTTGACTGCATATACGTCTTTGACAACACGTGTGATGTTTTTAGGTGAATTCAAGTAAATAATTGCTGATATTGTGAAAGAATTTATTTATATTCGATTAAATTACACACCGAAATAGTCCAGGAATATCAAAATGATTATCGATATTTTCTATTTCTATTATAATACAAGGATATGTATTGAAAAAGCACTAGACGAAAAAGAAATACTGATACTCGTAGACACAGCCCCGATTTGCAACAAGTATCGTAAATTAAAGGTACGATATAAAAATTGAATGAATAGATGTAATATTAATTCATTAATGACACAAATCCCTCGAAAAATAGTTCGTTTATTTAAATATATACATTTATATGGATATAAATGAGGCTATTGGTAAATAGTTTACGAAAATTAACGATTTAATATTTCTGATGAATATTTGCGATGATGTGATAAACGAACGATCGAACATCGCAACATGATTTTGTAATAAACCTATTTTTTCCTAATATATAAGTTGTGCTCTCATAATATATCATGTTATCATCACTGATAATATTTATCATAATTTGGACTTATGGCTTTTGGTTACACTTAAGAATCATCGACGCCTATTTATCGTTAAATTTTTTTTAACGATACTAATGCGTCAATTACATATATAAAGTATTCCAATTTTCAATTAGGAATGCGTAATATATGATTTTATTTTCATCTTTACACAACAGGATGATGTAAACACAGCCGCAAAATAATAATCATGCATTGTTCTGGAAACTACGTGACCCGACAAAACAGCGAACCGACAAAATAGCGAACCGACAGAATAGCGATATTAAAAAACTGTGAACAGCCGAGTGACTGTATCGACCCGGGAACATGTACTACATATAGAGGGTTTCCATTGATTATCACACCTGTTCCATCCATTATCACAGACCTTCCGTTTCATTTCGCACATCAGTAAAATTCAGTTTTTATGTTTACTGTAGTGTGACGTTACAAATGTGGACTTTACAGAGAAATGTGCATTCTTTTTATAACAAATCTTGGAACACCATGTAAACTTTTTTGACAAAACCCGCATATTTTTGGAGGCAAAAAATCATAGGCCTATCTAAACACGCCTGCGCGAAATCTAAACGCTATTTTGGTTATTTCCATTTATTTCAGGATACTAATTGGTATATTTTTGAAAATAGTATTTGGGCGGAATAAATTTTGACTACCCGTAGAAATGTGAATACCGTATTCAATGAACACAAAATTAAATTTTTGATACAAGTCATAATTTCGGGGGCTAAATACAATACCGCGAACTAAACACGCTTGCGCGAATATTTTCACTACTTTCATGAGGTATATTTATTTCACAATTGAAGTGTATACGCCTCGGA
>JWZT01004259.1:16035-61608 GCA_000827895.1 Thelohanellus kitauei
TTGTGTCAAAAAATTAATTTTATGTTCATTGAAAACGGTATTCACATGTCTAGGGGCAGTCAAAATTTAAACTGCCCAAATACTATTTTCAAAAATATACCAATTAGTATCCTGAAATAAATGGAAATAACCAAAATAGCGTTAAGAGTTCGCGCAGGCGTGTTTAAAATGGCCTATGATTTTTAGCCGCCAAAAATATGTGGTTTTTGTCGAAAAAGTTTACATGGTGTTTCGAGATTTGTTAAAAAGAATGCACATTTCTCTGTAAAGTCCACATTTGTAACGTCACACTACAGTAAACATAAAAACTGAATTTTACTGATGTGCGAAATGAAACGGAAGGTCTGTGATAATGGATGGAACAGGTGTGATAATCAATGGAAACCCTCTATATGTAGTACATGTTCCCGGGTCGATACAGTCACTCGGCTGTTCACAGTTTTTTAATATCGCTATTCTGTCGGTTCGCTATTTTGTCGGTTCGCTATTTTGTCGGTGTACCGGAAACTATATGAAATTAAAATGGACGTAATCTATTTTAATTACTAATTTAACCTATTTGGTAGAAATGAGAATACATACTTATAGACGTATATTCTAGTCCTAATGTATTTAACGACGCCCATATGTCGATGTTAGTATTTATAGATTACATACCTAAGGCGTATTAGAATTTTAGTTGGGAACAATCAATCCGTAATTTTTACTTACTAACTGTTTCCGTGGGAAAATGTATTCAGGAGTATAACTTTCTCTTGTACTTTATATCATGTTAAGCGGTGTCATCATTAGATATTTTTGCATGAATCATTAAGCGTGCCAATCACAAGTAACCGTGTATATCAAAAGTGAAATTTAGTTTGATATGAATACACGCTTTAAGAGTTTGAAAATAGGTATCACTACATAAACACTCCATGAGACCGACATTATATATTGTGCAGAATAAGCTGTTCCACCCAGCAAATAATATAAAAATTTGTGACATAGATCGACCAAATGTATTGAATTATATTTTGGCCATATTTTACCAATCAAGAGGTAACTTTCTTTATTTAAAGAAAGCATCGAGTCATATAACAGATATATGATTGCTAAAATAGAATATATTCTCGATCCAGACTCAGACGTCCACAAAGTTTTCATAATGAATGATAATAAAATCCTTAACCACACATACCGTTAACATATCTTCGCTAAAATGTGTTTTTGTGGGATTCTAGCTACTTACAACGGATATCGGTTAACTCAAAAATAATTACTGAATCAATCAGTATTAGATTTATTTAACCCGCATAGCATTATTTTATTTAATTATTCAATGAGAATTCACAACACTATACAACTGAACAGGAGCAAACTGCAAATGCTTTAAATCGTCTATCAAAATGTTCTCTTACAATGCGTGTGTTTGATTAATTCAATTTTGTCAAAAATAACGGCTTACAAAAAAATGGCGACTTGATATAACGGATAGTTTAGCTAAAATTCCCATGAAGTTAAGACGTCTAAAGATAAGCAGATATATTAATTATCAATATGTTCAACGAAAACGAAAGAAAAGAAGGTAAATAAACGACTCATTTGAGAAAATTTATCACTTTATATTTCATAATTTTATTAATGACATCACACGAATTAAAATAAAGTATTCATTTTGTATTTTGAAAAATATTTCGAATATCATGCTCATATTTCGTGAATCGAATACTGAAATACCACAGATAAAAAAATATTTTAAAAAATGCAAGTTAATTTATTTGAAAAAACATTATTATGGATACTCGCATGATTTATCTTAAAGAGCATGTATACCATTAGACTTCATTCAGGCGATGAAACGGTATATATATATCCAACATATCTATACATTCCAAACGTTGCTTTATAATCAATACCTCAATTCAAGGTGTCTTGAATTTATTTAACCTAATACTGAATTAATATCAGTTTATACTTTTATAACACATTATTCTTTAAACGAAACTGTTTTGTGCAAAAAATATGGAAATATTATTTTTCAATATTTTTTTCAGTCATTTTATTTTTCAGGTGTAACTTTGCTTCTGATTCACACTTCTTGATGCATTTAAGGTATCAGAGAAACGACAGTTTCGATATTCTTGGATAGATTATATTTTTTTTTTTAATATAAATGTAAAATTTTAATTTACAAATCTTTGAATTTCGTCACATTACTGGTTTGTGTTTGCAATCTATTCTTTATAGGTTACATATTTCACTGATTCACATAATTGATTAAGAGTGAAATTTAAGAAGGTAAAATAAGGTTTTTAATATATAAAGCCACCACCGTATATTGCGAATATCCCATCATTCATATATCTGCGTGATGGATCTTGATTTTTTTGAATTTTTTGCCTTACATCAGAAATAAAATATCTATCTTTATGATGAATTCAATCTAAATCACATATGAGAAAGAAGAGCAGAATTCGAATCTACATAATATCAAATCATTTATGATATTTAATAACAAGGAGATAATAAATAGATGCCGATAACGAATGTTATTAAATACAAAAAAAATTTTCATCCATCTCTTGTAATACAATGTTAAAATCGAAATTGCGATCTCATTTTTATATGTTAATATATTTTTGTTTACTTGATTGAATGTAGGAACAAATGGAAATGATGACGATCAGATAGAAGACGATGGATTCAAATCTGCCCCTCCCATGTCTATGCCCCCATATGAGATATTGCTAACGTCCACTAAATAAACCAAGAATAAAGTAAATATAGTATACGTTATCTCATATCATTTATGTAGAGTGACAACATGTTTTCTGATTTGTAGTTGCAGTGATTTCAGCATTTATGTACGTTGCACGTGTTGAATATATCCAAAAATTAAATAACAGAATGACGCAAAGGCAATATCAAACAAATCTTGCAAAGCCAGCGCAAGAACAAAATAGAAATTAGAGTATAATTATATTGTTGGTAATTTAATAATTTCTTAAGATTATTGAAGAAAATATCCCTAATTGAATTATAATTTATAACCAATTATAACAATATGCTTTTAGTTTTTTAGGGATCTCAAAAAATAGAATGTTCCTATCTGAGAGTGATGATTTCAATGATAACGATATGAAAAATAAAGTGGATATCCTTAATTACCATATAATATTTTCCTGCCTTTAGAACAATTTTCATCTTCAGGGATGTATAAAAACGACTTTATTTCAATTTAGTGGTGATATGTTAGATTTAGATAGCGTCTATGCCATGCATAATGTCAGCTTGATGTGCCTTGAATTTAAATTCGATTAATTATGAATGAAATTTCTAAAATATTTTTCATATTGTAGTCCTTTACGTCTCGATGCAGTCAAACGCTCTGTAATTTTCTGGCCTTTCTATTGTTAAGCCTTGAATAATTTTCTCGAATTTCGACTAGAATTAATATTTCTAAATTTTTGTCTTCATTTCACTTGTAGTTCCCAGAATAACAGAATTTGTAAAATATCACAAACTGACCTGAAAAAGCGAGAGAAAAAAATACATGGTCGAAGGTATTGAATAGAAACATTCGAAAACCCACACATAATTGTGCCTATTTTTATGGGGATTACAAAAGATCTATCTGCCAAATCCATGTTTGTACAATATGAAGTAACTAATCTAAAAGGCCTGCACCAAATAAATCAAAACAGATAAAGATATATTGACTGATGTACATGTGAAATATTGAATCCCAAACTCCTTGAAAAATTACAGTGTATCGAATCTTGCAACAAATCCTATACCGAAAAATGTTTAGACGAATCTTGCACTGTCAAAAATTGAAAATGGAAACATCAACATGACACAAACAAAACAACATATTTTATCGATGGTTACTCTTGTTTTAAGATTGGGAATCGGTGATGCAGTACCAATAGATGAGATTTTTGACAATTAATAAACGTTTGAATGTTTCATTTGAAAATCATGACTATACCGTAACATAACCATGAGTATATGTTCTATGAACCATTTATTACTGGTCAAAAGCAGCCTTAATCTAAATTTGCATGTTATGTTCCGATAAATTAATGGTATATACTGAATTTAACCATCAATTTTTGTTAATGATCTCTATTTATTAGTTGTTACAAAATCTTGTCCTCTAATATCTGAAAAATAGACATGACTTAACATATATACTAAGAATTAATTTTAATCATCAGTATTCATTAAGGACTATATGTATATTAATAAATTCTAGTTTTACATTAACGACCATACAGTTTTAGTGATTGTCATATTGATGTTTTTGAACACTACTAAACACTGCTCCATAAACATTAGGGCTTGGGGTTTTCCATCTGGAAGTAGAATGAAAATTTGTGGGGTTTGGCGGGAGTGGTAGGGAGGGGTGATAGTCGCCTAATAAAATGAAAAATATGAGTTTGTTGTCCATAGAATTGCATGAAATTTTTCATTGAACACATTTTTTCAATTGTTGTTAATCTTTGTTTTTCTGATTGTTTCTACAAGGAACTATTTGTTGGTAACTACATAATTATATTTTCAAACATTTTAATTGTTGATGCACAAATATTTATTAACTTCTTAAACCATTTTCTATCAAAGTGATTAGCTCTGAGTAACTATGCAGCCTCCGTGATCATAAAAATATCATATATATTAGTTTTATTAATAAAAGAACCTTTATAATTAGGTGAGTCATATATCATGCTGACTGAAGACAATGTTTAGTAATTTAAATGGTGAATTTCAAAAGAATATTATTTGTAAAGGAATCTCCAATAAATGAAAATAGATTAAAAAATATAGCGACCATTGCATATTCGGCAATTTAACTTCAATAAACAAATCCTGAACAATGAAATCGGTGAGGTAATTCGTCGCCTTATTCTTTTATCTGATTCCATGAATTCAAGTAACAAGATACGTTATTTTGATGAGATTAAAACTTATTTAACAAGGGCAAAAATTATGCTAGAGTGAAACCAGATCGAGTGAAAAAAATCAAACCTGAGCTTGGTGGCACTACAATAATTCAAATATGACTATTGTAGCAGTTTCTTATCTTTATGCTGCTAGATTAACCAGACCTATGAAAAACTCGAAGCATAGATGAAGAGATATTGCTGCTAGCAGTCAAATATATGATTCGAGTGATGATAATATCTCAATTTGTCAATAAATTAAATTGAATTTACACAAATAGCAATTGTATTCACAGGAGAATAGCTGAAGTGTTAATTGATATCGTCGGTCAGATAATTCAGGACATAGAGTCTGTTCCGCAGCCACAATTTTGTATTCAGCTTGATGAATCCAAAGATTTTTGTAACTGTTAGAAATTATTGGTTCGTTTAAAGTAAACATATGATGTTGATATTTAAGATGTGATACTCTTGTGTAAAACTTTTGAAACAAATAAGAGTGCATGTAATGTATTTGAAAAAGTTGGTTCATGTATATAAATGTATAAAATCGTTTTGTAAAATATTTCTAGTGTAGATATAGATGATGCTCAAATTAAGCCATAATATCGGTCACGATTTTTAATTTAAGCTAGACAATGGGTTGTCGAAAGTTTATGATAACCCATTGTGTGATTCTTCGACAAATACTATCAGAAAATACACTCTCCAGAACAGCGAGACGAAATGAACAATTGCTATTAAGTTTGTATATTTTGTAAAAAAGCTCTTTGTTAAAACAGTTTTTCAAAAATTTATACTGAATTTAATGCATCTAAAAATCATATTATTTTTAATACTAAATCGGAATTTTCATCATGTGGAAAAGTTCTAAAATGTGTTATTGATGAACTTCGACAGAAAATAAAACACTTTAATAGATCGGCAGCAAAACTAGAAGATCGAGTATTTTGTAGAGATTAAGTCATACACAAAAAATATAAATCTTTTGGATATTTTTAATATCTTTATTGAATTAAAATTTTTCACGCAAAGACAAAGTACAACATGTGGCGATATATCTGAAATTTTAGATTCATGAGACTGAACTTAAGCTTTCTCAAAAATATTAACGCAGAATTAAAATAGATTATAAAACCTCTATGGCTTCTTTCACTAAAATACTGTGGTACCGCTCAAAGAACGTATATTATAATTATTGTCAAAGATCATTTTCACATATCACGGTCAAAGTTGCATTGTTCTTTCAAAATGCATCTGGCACTCCGTTTGCATTATTAATAGGGCTATTTACAGTCAGATTTGAAAAATTCATGATTCCTCCCAGAGAGTATTTATTGACTTAATTAATAGCGATGCAGCAAAGAAATGATTAAAATATCATTTGCCGGATTTCAAATCATTTGTTTTGATGTCATATCCTTTTTTATCTGAGACTGTGTTGTTTCTTTTTCAATTTCAAACCACATATTATTGAATATAGGCTTTCAAGCATTTTATTTATAATGTGAAAATATAAAAACAAACTTGATGCAAAAGATGATATTCGTTGAGCTATTACATAAAAAAAACCCAAGAATACCTGATACGGTGAACCAAGCTAAAACTTCGCATGACGTTAGCTTTTTTGCGCATATTTTCTCAATAAAATTTTAGCAATTTGGTTTCGATGAACGTTGATTCTATGTTTCCCATTTAAAATTTGTTCTTAAATATACTATAAAAATATGGTGATTATGCTAAATCGAAAAATAAATAATCAATTTCATTGAGATTGAATTTATTAAATAAATTATAAATATATTCAAAACAAAAATAATTAGATATTTTTTCCATTTAAGGCATATCGCCAGATAATTTTGGTTTCGAAAAATTTAATTACATCCTGCATATCAGATATTCATACAATCATTAGGGTCTGTAAATTAACAAAAATATATCTACATAGGTAGGTCATGAAAAAATTGAGATCACGTGTTGCAAATTTTGGGAAAATATTTAGAGCGATTAATGTGTCCGCTTGCTAAAAAAGGTTGAGAAACACTGTGTTAGTAAATATTGATGTAAATATCATACAATTCTACCCTTAAACAGAAAGATGTTTGGTAACGCCACACAAATATCTCAATTTGCATGAACCAATAAAAATAACATTTTGAGAATCAGTATACAATCATTGATGCTTGAAATATCTATTATGTGCTACTCTCAAAGCCTGCAAAATGGATATGAAGGATATTTGAATGTATTATTACAAGATATTAACATATCAAAACAAGATTATTGTCTCGATTGCATAAAAAGAATCGAACGAAATCTGACATCTCCATTCAATCATCAAATTTGAAACTAAGAATATACATTTCATAATAAATCTTCGTATTTCATTATCAAATAATTTATATTTACGCGTCTCATCATAGACTAACCAAATGAATATGATCACCACGGCCTATCGATAGTCTCGTCTTCTAATGCATCAGAAAACTGATAAAATATATGAATGTTGTAAGGTGAGAAAAATATTTTTTAAAAATTAATGGTAATGTACAGATCCAAATATATACAGAAATTAGATTTGAAACAAACATAAATCATGTATCAGGATAAACAGATATATGTCAAATCTTGATGTGTATAGAACATAAAATGATTGAATCTCCTTTAACTGAAAAACGTCGAATAGATAATTCTTAATACAAAGATGACAACATCTCACAAAATCCAAACATTTTCTGTGTTTTTAATATTATTATATATATATCAAAATATTTATGAAAATACTCTTTCTATGACCAAATAATCTTTAATGAGACCAACGAAATGTAAGATTAACAACAATACAATCGAAAATTTTCCTAAATCAACATGAGCATTTTCAAATTAAATTATGTAAATTTGTATAATATTGAATATTTTGGTTATAAGAAAATGATTTAGACGTCAAATTACATTTATTTATTTGTATATCCCTTCATGTTAGTGAAAAGGAGAGAAAGTGCGTAACTTTGAACCAAGAAATATTACATTTTTGTGGGTCTTTTTATTTTACATCATTTAAATATCAACAAATCCAAAAGGAGGTTCATAAAAAATAATTATATTTTTATAGACCAAATTTTGAAACTTACTTTTCATATCAATATTTTTAAGAACGGTCAATGTACATAATGGTTCAAAAATTTATTGTCAAGTTGATAAGAACGACTCCAAAATCTGAAGACGTTAGTATTTAAAATAAAACATGAACTTAGAATATTGACCACACATTTTATAAATTAACTTGAATACGTTTATACTTCCTTTTCTATTAAAATATTCACTAATTTTTAGACATTTTATCCAATACTGTTAACTCTTAATCGATACCTTGTCCACAGTAATGATTTTTCAAAACTTATTTACTTATCATTTTATCTGCCACAATCTTTTATTTTTTCATCATTAGAAATCATATATTAGAATGAGGTTGTGTTAATATGTAATATTTTTAAATATCCTCAAGTTGAGAAAGCTCAATGAGTATCTTTATGGAATAATTGACGGTCCTGTGCATATGTTGTAATTGCATATAGGTAGAACGATACATACATTTGGGTTTTATAATTTTTGAGAATAATTCAGATGGTTCAGAGAGATACATTTTCATTAATTAAGTTTAAATTCTCATTAATGCAAGTAATTTTTGATTTTTTGTAATAAATATGTTTTTTGCATCATGATATATTGGCAGGTCCCAACATTATTATTTTCATTTCAAATTATTGAGAGGTATGTCAATATTCGGATGAATTCATACTTAATTATGTGTCTTAAATTTATTTGCCAGTCTCAAACAATATTCTTTGGTAACATTTCACTTCTGAAATTAAATTTTCACAAATTTTATCATCAATCATTTTCGAGCTTAAAAAGTTCGTCCACTTATGAGAAACATATACTGTGATATATGGTTGATAAAATTCATCCACGTCAATTTACTTAATTAATTATTTTTCAATGTTTTAGTTTTCTCATTATTTGTTTTAATTATTTATTTGAAAAAATGAAAATTTTGGATGCCATTTCGAGGCTTTGAATATGTTTTTAAGTATATTGAATTCTTCAATGGTTAAAATTATATATAATTATGTTACCAAATATTACTCAGACATATAATACCCTAAATTTACTATGAGACTCTGACAATAGACACTATTCAAGAAAAAATAAAAATGAGATAATGACTTAATTTGTATCATAATATAGTGTATATCAATTATAACGGTATATTTTCCATGTGATCTTATTGTTATAATATAGCATCAACGATGAATCTTAATATATATTTATGATTACAAGTTTTATTTTTGATCACATCTACAATTGATGATTAAATGAAACCAGAATATTTATAATATCAAAGTTTTTGATATCAAATTTGTCACGATTTATATCAGATCGTTTATTATTTTTAAATTTAAAATATGTGACATTATATAAATATAAAAATACATATTCAAACTGGTTTTATACAACTTTCTTGGAATTGACTTGTAACAATAAACCTGATCCTTCTTCTCGAAATATTAATATCGGCGTGTCAAAACAGATTTTTATTCTGGTAGGATTAAAACTATAAAAGATAAAAAATGAAAAAACCTATAATAAAAAGTAGATGTACAAAAAACAAATGATATTTCATTCACCTTTAAGTTCAAAATATTGAATAAAAATACGTATTCTTAACGACATTTTTTGATATAATGTTTTATTGAAGATACGATCATTAACAGCCAAGAAATCATCAACTTTTAATTTGAGAGCCCTAAACTATATCGTATTATAACCTGGAATATACAAAAAACGACAAACTTTATAATCGATTGAAAATATATTAGCCCCTAACACACGTTATTTTTGATTTATCAGTATCCAATGCAGAACTAAATTTAGTAAATAAATTATTTTTTATTAATAGTAATGATAGGCTAGAATCCGTAATGACGAACAAGAAATGTAGCTGTATATCAAACTAGTTACAACTTTTCAGGTACTATTTTAGAAATATCACACGAAATACCATTGTGGCCAGAAAAATGTGCATTGAGAGTATAGTTTTAGATACGCAGTCGATTATGTAATCCAGAAACAATCTTTTGATTCCAGTAAAAAAATATTTGTAATTTTGGCTAATTTATGAAAAACTAATTATTCTCCTCTTAAATGAAAAAAAAGTACATTATTTCTAATCAAGCCACCATGTGAGTCTCTAGTCAAATATTTTGTACTCGAGACTCATGATAGGCATAAATTAAATAAAATAAAAATTAATTAAAATATTCGATGTTTGTCGAGTACATCTCTTTAAAATTATTAAGGAATTTGAAAAAAAATTACACAGTCGTTCTTTAGAATTTATGTCATCAATAAAAATATTATGCTGATACAATATGTTTTGTGGGCAATTATTAGTGTAGCATACATGGTTTTGTATCTTACATCGCATTCTCTAGAAAGTTACTTTGTTTTACAATTGTTTGATGCACGAGAACTCGGTTTCAATTCAATTTTTAAATGTATTAAATTCAATATAAACAAGACTTGCACAAAGTAAACTCTTTTAAGTTTTAATCTATGGTATTTACTGGCTCAGAACCAAATGTTATTTTGGATTCGCTGAAAAATACTGATTATGAAGAAAAAATAGTGACTATTGCTGATGATATCACTGAAACACAGTCTGTTGATTTGTTCCATCACTTTGATGCAGTTCGAAATATTATTTTACACTTATCAAATCGGGACAATTCGGTAGCTGCTCATTCATTTATTCAATATTTTCCAAAAGTAATTTATGATGAATTCTGTATTATTTGTAAGGGAAGGTTCAAAGTTGACTCATTTCAAGAGAAGACCAAGTTATTTTTTGAAGTGTTCAAATTTATTTTTCGCAATTCTGACATGGCAAGTTATGATATATCGCATGCATTCACCAAACTATTTCTTAATTTAATCAAAACTCGTAACCGAATAACAGATTTTGATCCATCTCCACTTATTGATGCCATCATTAATTGCTTCTCATATGCACCCAATAGAATCATGATCATTAATGAGAATGGTATGTATAATTTCTGTAAGTATTTCCGAATTCATAGGACAAATTTATCTCAGAGATTTGTGACCCTATGCCAGTATGTCTATAATCTAGATCATGAATATCGTTCATCATTATCTCTTACAAAACTTTCTAAAAGTGTACACAAAATAATGACTAAATTCTCTTCATCTAAGTCATATGTTTGCGCAATAATTTTGCTCACCGTTTTAAGAATGTTACATCGCTTGCGGTTGTTAGATCAAATAAAATTAAACGTCGATGAGTTCTTTAAAATCACTGTTGAGATATTCGATTTCAATTATTTCAACTATGAGGATTGTTTGTCAAGAGTTTATCTCTCAAAAATATGGAGTGGCATTTTAAATTCATCCCAAAACACATTTCTGATCGATACAGAAGATAAATTAATATTTTTTAGCTGTCTATTTTCTTTCGATATTTCAAGAAAATTAATGAATGTGTATGATGGATGGACCACATTTAAAGTTACCAAAAATAAAAAGCAACAGTTATATATAATCTATCTAACCTTAATTGCCTACCCTATCATTGATAAATCAAAATTCACATTGATAGACCGAGTTTTACTATATCTGCATAAATCGTTCGGGAAATACTTTGAAAAGTATTCAATAGATGATCTATCTTTTGAAGACCAATTCATCCTCTTACAATATTATATCAAGAGCCTCGTGACACTAAATTGTCAAAATTCTGATCATGAAGACGAAATTTTCCAGGATTTCATGAATAAGTTACTAAAAAATCAAGTTCTCAGTAATATTTTTTAAAAATAGAACTGCATTCATCGTTCCTAAAGAGTCACTTTCTACTCGAAATTTCAGACTTTTCAAAATTTGACAGTTCATATCTTGTGACTGGTTTAGCAAAGATAAAAAGATTCTTAGATGATTGGATCTCGGCTCTGAGTGATGAAAAATACGTCAACAAACTTCTAAATGAGCACAAATTATTTCTGTACGAAGATCTTAAACGTGACTACCTTTCGTTTGTCAGTGATGATTTTATAATGAGCCTGTTTCAACTGTGTAAGGCCCATATAAAAGATACATTTCGTCAGAAATTACTTAAAGATTCCAACAATGATCAATACTACATCTACGACAACGTTATGAAGTGGACGATTCTTTCATTTAACGATTCGAATTATTTAGACAGTAGTACAGCAGCCTATTATAAGAAATTATGTAATGATTATTCTACCAAGTCATCTCGAATTACATCTAATTATCAGGAATCAGATAGTTTTTCTAATACTGAATCTGATAATGTATCTGAGACAGTAGCCAAATATCAGACATTCCCTGCAAATTTTTGCTGGTTTATTCTGCTTTTTGAAATGAAGTTTATTTTTTGTGATATCAATTCACAATTCATGGATATTGACGTCTTATTTACAATCTAATTTTGATTTATTTTATATTATTTGGTTATCACCTGTTTTTTGCAGAATCGGTTAATCTGTGTTTCTACCATCATTAATCTTAGTCAGTTAGATTATTTATTATCTTGTTGATGATAATATATCTGTTATTTTTTGGCCCACAGACGGGGAAATTTATATAGTTAATATCATTTTTTTATTGAATTCGGTATTCGGAGTTTTTTATATCCTCACCGGTACATGACCGTACAGACTTTACGCCAACCGCAATTGCGTGGTTGTCCAGACTCGACATTCCATTTCAGGGTGGCATACATGATAATCACTTTATTGCACACGCTGAGTAGTGTACAGTAAGACTTTCACTGTTTAATCTTTAACCTCTCGGTCTCAGTCCTCTTGACCTGTTATTCCGAAGCTAGATTCGTTCGCTAGCAAGTAAATATTTTCAAAGATTAGAAATAAATTTGTTTCATCTCAATGGATCTGTAAATTGTTTATAGATGTTTTGATATTCTTATAATGTTCTAAATAGTGAATGCATTTGCAGTGCTTCATCAGATGAATCTCCTTAAACATCTCTCAAAATGTTCAAAATTTCTGAGGTTTAACTGTTGCTTAGACGGTATGAATGTATAATTTATAAAAACATATCTACAATATAAAGATTAGGTTATATTCAATATCTATATTTTGATATATTCTTTGTTAATTATTTGAATTATTAAGGATATTTTCTTTGCTCTGAGTGTTTTCATTAAAAAACTATTTCATTCAAGGTATCATGAATTTTTTAACGCAACATTTCTGTTTATGTGAGACATCCAATAGTATAGTTAAAGACTATGTAATTTACAAAATTATCAAATTGTATTCAAATTCATAATGATTTACTCATGCTTTAACATTCGGCACTATATAGAAAATAATTTTTATATTTTGCCGAATATTCATTTGTAGAATATCTAAGAATTGTTGTCGAAAGTTGTAAATTTAATATTTCTATCTTCTGAAACCATTTTGACAGACTTCAAAAAGGTATTATTAAGTGCATCTTTTTTTAGGCCGTGAAATGAAAAAATTGATACAATTATCTGAATCACCTCAGAAGAAATGAAATATATTCACACTGAATAAATAGAAATGTCATATCGAATGTGAAAAAAATACAGGTAATTAGATACAGCTATATTTATTTAATATACTAATCTCGAATCATTTTATAAAAAACAATTAATACAATAAAACCTCTGGCTGATAAATATCAGTTTCAAAGGCTGTTGCTATAAAAAACATTTGTGAAAAAATGCTTTATATATGGTTTCCAACATGTATGTCACAAATGTCAGTTTCAAAGTAATAAAATGAAAGAATTAACAGTCAAAAATATTTCTTTCAAGCTAAGAAATGCAGCTTTGATATCGTAGCACTGGACGGCAGAGGCATTGGATAACTGTTGACGAAGTGTGCGTCCTTCTCTACCCTAGTCTGTCTATGCGGAAAGGTGCCTATAAGGAATTCGACCATGTAAGGGACAGTTAATGTTGAACCACTTCGCCCATTGAGGTATATGTAACGTGCGTACAATAATGAACCGATGAAGATTTTAACACCTCCAAAGACGTAGTAAAAAAATACTCTACAATATAACATTGTGTCAAATATGATTTTTTTATTTGATGATCCTTAAAATGAATAAAAATACTGAAGAATTTCTGGAAATAAAGAATAACAAACTCAATGATCAAAATCGACGTATTTGTGAAATTACATGGAAATACATTTTTAATACTTATACTTTTAAACCTCGTCTGTATTTTTCAATATTATCTATCTACATCGCAAATTTTATGGATATCAAATCTTTAATGGATATATCAATGTATTTTTATACAATTCAACAAAAAATTTTTTCTTGGTATCTATTTATGAGGGTTTGCTCCTGAAGCACACGTAAGAAATATACATTTATTTTTTACACAAAACCACACAAAATATTATTTGCGAGCATTTTCACATTAAAAACTCATTTTTTGTCACTTTTCGCACTATTAGAAGAAATATGATGAATCAGCTGTATCATTAAACACCCATTCTATTCATTAGCACAATTACGTGATTATCATCGTAAATAGCAGATGATAAATATTCATGATTTATGAATGCAAAAATGCAACTTTGCACAATTAAATTATCTTCTCGTTTTTCGGCTAAACCAACATTGTAATTGCTTTAAAGAGACAAAATAAACAACTGAGAAAATATAAAAAAATTTATTTTATATTTTGAACAAATTAGAAAATCTTTCAAAAATCGTTTTTTTAATATACCGTCTATCAATTCTCGCATCGTCATCTTGAGAAAAGCCTTCTTGTTTGCAGAATTCCTTATCTAGGTGTCAGATTCCATTTGAGGTTATTCGGAAACGGCTTTAGTATCCACCCTCTTCTTGACTCAACCAAGATGAGGAAGACCAGATGTTGACCATGCGAATTAATGGCGTTCGCTTATCGCATATGTCCACGACTCTTCATATATCTGCTTCAAACCCTCACCTATTAACTCAAAAGAAAATTTAACCATTAAGAAAAGTGTTTGACGAAGGAATTCGAAAATGGAAATCGCGACTTAGATTTTGATTTATAGCTTGAATAAATTAAACAAGGCAATTGTATTTTCGATAACGTAAGGGTTGAGAATTGGTAAATATACATCTTGATTTGATGGAAGAATAGAAAAGATCTTTCATAGTCATCTGATATAACTCAATATTAATTGTATTGAAGAATTCACGAACTTCTTATTTGCGTGCCGATTTATCATTTTTCTTCATATTATGAGAAATGGCAAGGAAGCGTGCATGTATTATATAGATAAATCTCACAAATATGTGTCGTTTTATAATAAAAAAATATGTATTTATCATTTCTAGGTTTAAAATGAGATGTGTTCGATATAGAGTGATATCCCTGTAGGATCAATTTGACTTAATTGTTTAAACGGTGGTATTTATTGATAGTGATCTGTAATTAGATAAAATATACCGCTTATGATAAATATTACATTGTACGATTATAGTTGTCTTTTAAAACCTCTATTTATCATTGATTACATATTTTTATACCATGAATGTTTGGACACATGAAACCTACTGATGGATAATTATTTACGAGATTGTAATACTTTTATCTTTTCGAAAAAATGATTTTCAAATGAGATAATAATGATGTAATACCAGAAACATAATAAAAACTTGTAGTGATACGTTCGAAATGATATCCCAGGAATCATTCAATCAACATTTATAGAAATATTCTCATATCAGGAATTTATGAAAATATTTTGACTTTAAATATGTATATGCTTAATTTTCATATTTTATGCAACTATATTGTCATATCCAATATTAATCTTTATTATTTTTTAATCGTTTAATGCAGAAAACATTTTTCAATAAATTATTTGATTAAATTGAATAATCGACGAATTTTCTGAAAATTTCATTTCACCAAAACTGTCAGATTCATTAAAAATTGTCAGTAATCTTTATGATAGTATTTTTGAACCACTGAGAAATTCATGTTTATAGAGCAAAACAAATAAGTCTGTCTTATAATTATGCTGTTCTAGTTCATGCTCTGATGAAAAAACATTGGCTTTTGTTTATTATGAACGTTCAGAAAAATATATCTCTTTACTATTATCCTTTTTAGTTCACATTATTCTACTATACATCTAGATTTTGAGATCTTTCTCTGTTGAGATGTTTAAAGCTGTTAAATATTTAGAATAAATTAGTATTATAAACCGATTCTAGCTATGTATTTCAAATTTTCGATCTGTTTTAATTAATGATCATTCACAGATTGAATATTGAGATGTTATCAAATTGAAAAATTGTTGCAGATATAAGCGAATATTTGTATTTTTTACGAAATTAAAACCACGTAAAAAAGGACATGTAAACTTTTTTTTGCATCAGCTCTTAGCATTTTCAAACAATCTGAAAATTTGAATCTCCTAGCTAATCAAACAATATAATTATTTCATTATGATATTTAAATTGTGTGAGTATACATCAAAAGGTCGATGATTCAAACCGTGAAAGTTTCGTATAATGTTAACTTTCTCAGTATATTTTCGTCTATTATAATAAAACATACTCCAAATATTTCCTTGATTATGATAATTATTGGCATTTATTTGAATAGTAATTTAGAATTTTAATTACATCTAAAGCATCATGTCATGTTCAATAAAGATATCAATATTATAATAAATGCAAAGATCATAAATTTGGCGTGATTATACAAAGAAATGTTTCACCACAATGTGAAATTTTTAAAAACAATTTCAGACAAAGATGACGATTTTGAAATATTTTTCAATGTTCCCTCTTTAACGATAATAAGTTTCGGCTTCAAGTTAATGTAAAACTAGATGATTCAGAATTAAAAATCTGAAATAAAATTTATGCCTTTTATTGAAATGTAAAATTTACACAGGGAATTTTAGTAATGTAAACATTGATGAAAAAAAATGCAAGAATTTGTTATTTTGACATCTTAAAATGCGATAAATATTTTTAGATTTATATTTAATTATAGAGAATTTCAATCATGACACATTATAATTTTATTTTTTGATATTCAGATATAAAGCAACGCTAGTATAAAAAATAATTTTTTATGCCATGTCTTTAAGTGACAACTTTTGTCTTGTCAAACGTTATGTCACGAATAAATTTTCGATTCAAAAAAATCTCTAAATTAAATAAAATTTATGATCAAACATCATTTACCTTACCAAATTGTAACAATTGACAACCCAAAATCCTTCATATATATTCTATTATCTATAATATATATGTCGTACTTGTTTTATTTAAATGTATTTACACTTAGAATGAAAAAAACGTTATTTTTTTCATACTAATATTAGTAATATTTTAATATAATTAGGTGATGTTAATGCAAATATCAAACGTAGGTTGCAGGTTACAATAAAAAACGTAAATTGATGTTAATATAAGACTGATATTAGATATTATTAATTGATTTATACCTTCAAATATTTGTGATCAAATATATTTTTTGTATGCTTTGATGAGTTAAACAGAGCAATTTTATTAATATTTAAGCAACGGATAGACATATGGTTAATTAAAGATATTTTTTCGTATACATTATCAATATGTAAAACATCGATCGAAAATAGATCTTTTTTACAATACCAGCTACGATTTTACTTTTTTATTTGAATGAAAATAATGATTGTAATTTTTAGAATCATATATAATCATCACACAATTAATGAAAATATTCGAGTCCAATTTCCATGATTCTCATTAAAAACCGAATTATCAAGTTTGAAAATATTTTGTTGATATTGATGACAGCTTTTTCAAAAAATACATATGAAAAATCTTTCAGAATTAAAAAATACTAAGGCCCCGAAAATGTTCATATCCTTATTTAATGGCATTATATATTCTTGTCTGTATCTTTTTGCTTTATATATTCATTCATTTTAAATGGCAAGGAGATAGAACTTTTTTAGAAACCTTGAAGTCGCTAATAAAATTTCTCTGCTAATAGACAAAAGACTGTGTTCAGTTAGATTGCCCGGATCAGCAGAGATATTCTGAAAGGTCTGCCAGATCGTCTTTAAAATTTTTTAACTTATCGAGTTTGAGGAAATCAATGCCTCGAAGTAATTGATTGATAATTATTAATTAAGATAGGAGATGCCTTTATCCGAACAGTCGTTGATCAGTTCAGATATCAAAAAATGCTCTTAATCTAGTTACTCGGTGGTCAGACTTTGATGATTCTTGAAAAAATATTGTCTTGGGTTCAAGTCGTTGTTATGAATTAAAATTTTTGGTATATTTTGAAATGTAATGATAAAGTAATTAATTTATCCAGGCCAGCTAGTAGATCCATATATGGATACAGATGCTGGTTCAGACATAAATATGGATCTCCGTGATATTATCCGTAGCAAAAAATTGCATAAGTCATTGTCCGTAACTTAAACTCAAGTTGCTCAATAGAAGATAATCTTATTTGCGACGACAAAATTATAAATACGATCAATCGATTACAGACCAACATAACTTCAAAAGATAAAATGATACACTAGACCAGGTTTTATCTTTTGAAGATACATTATATTTTATTTAAAGCTGATGATGGCTATTTAGAACTTGGTGGATGTTTATGCGGTAATAAATATTAATAAGAAAAATTAAAAGTAAGAGAACAATAAATGGATGACGTAGAAATATTAACCTAACCCGTAAAGGTAAGAGTGCTGTATTTTTTTCTAAAATACTAATAAATAATAGGTCACCGTAGGAATAAACAAAGCAAAATTTGAGAGCAGAGGATCTTTATACATGAATAATGAAAGGTCAGTGATAGAGTTATCAATAAGTTAATAACAGGCATTTTATTTGAATTAATTAATCGCTCGATAAAAAAATTATTTATCATTAGTTTGCTTTCCAAATTAATAGGATGCCTTAGTTTAGTAACATTAATTGAAAAACTAGCTATTTTGTGAATATAAAGGTGACAAAGATTCTTAAATAAATCTATTCATTTAGCAGTACCGCATTTTAATGACAGGATATTAGATTGCCATATTGTCATTCGAACCACTAACATCCACGTGTCAAATGTTCTTTAAGTTGTATCAAATATTTTTGAAGCAATTGGAGAATCGATGCGATTTATTCCGTCAATATCGATCAGAACTCTGTTTTCGAATGCCATGAAATAGTGCATATACATGCAAGGACTAGCTATGCAGTGGTATCTTGGAACTTTACTTGGATTTTCGACGTTTCAATGAAAAAGAAGAGTGTATATTTTAATAATAATCGGCTTAAACCTTTTGATGCCGAGTAATTTAGCACAACTATTTGACCCATAAGAGTTTGGTTGAGTGATTAACAATTGTTAAATTGGTAAAACGATTAAGTATCATAGTTGTAGCCCAAATGTTAAATTATTAAGCGTTTAAAACTAAATGTTGTCGGGAGGTAATTTAAAAAAACGGATCAAGAAACTTAACGGTACTTGAGTTTTACTTATATTTTATTTGAGCTCTGGTAATATCGAAGATATCTCAAGAATTTATCGAATTTTGTTTAAGTAATGCTCTAATTTGTAATATTAGTTGTGTAGTTAAATTAATATGAACAAAAAAACATTGAGAAAATATTGTCACAAATATTTAATAATTCAATACATTAGATTTATTTCAGCCTTTGATATATTACATGGTTTTCGGTCAAAATAAGCGTTTGTTCAGACAAATTTAGCAGACGAAAAAAACTAAATTGGCGTAAATCAAAACCCAATTTAAGTGGAAACCGCCCCGAAATCACAGCTGCACCAAATTGGATCAAATAAATGCCAAATTAGATTACACAAACGCTAATTTCTACCAATAACCCTCTTATATACAATCCAAACAAAACATAAATTAGGGAAGCTCAAAACGCATTGAGCTATTCAACAATGTACCTTATTATCATGAACCAGAAAATGTATATTGTGTATTAATTTTTGTTGACATTGATCCATACCTCAGGAGATATTTTAGGGTACAGCTAACTAAATTTAGGGTAATGAATTTTTTATTGCTTAATCAACGTCATCTTCGTCCATGAGGCAATCAACCTGAATTGTATAGGGATATATTTACAACACAACTGACCAGTAATGTGTATCCAGTCAATATCACGTAAAACACAGTATTTACTCTGTAAAAAGTATTCGTAAAGTTATGTATGTGCAGCTAAATTTTAACTTCTAATAAACTCGTAAATTCTCAAAGTTATTTTTCTTTTGCATACTCATATTTCTGAAGACTTAAAAAAAATTAATTTCAAATCTTCAATTAATTTTTTCAAACACAAAATTAGACGAATGATTTCTAAACAAAATAGTCGGTTATCCATTGAATGGAAATTCAAAAAATATCATTAACTTCTATTCAAATAAAATAAATCGTTTTTTTCAGGAAATTTCTTTTGTTATATATACAAAAGACTATTGTCATCTATACTCTAAGTTTAACGGAAATCTATTTCAATTATTATAATTATATTTCGAGTGATTTCGAATCTATACATCCGAAAAAATCATAAATTTGATATTACTTTATCAGATATTACCTATATTATTTCAATTCATTCAAAATGGCAAGTAATCATCACAACAAATACAACTATACATATCCGATAACTACACCCAGATCATATTCAAAATTTTCATCATCATCTTCCAAAAACTTCACATCGAAATCTGATATTGTGCAGTGTCCACCTCCTCAAAATCAAAATGTCAGAGTAGAACTTCATTTTCGAAAAATATGTACCCAACCACTGGCGAACAGCCGTATTAATATACCGAAAATATCTTCGCCACCCATTATCAGAAATTATTTTCACAAAAATCAAACGTATATAACAGAAGAACGTATGATTGGGTTGTTAAATACACAAGACAGTCAATGCTCACAAGTAACATTCGATGATAGTTCCGTCATCTGTTCGTCTGACGTTTCTGTAAGTGACTGCAATATGTCAACTTCAACTCAATGTGAACCTAAAAACATCGATAAATATAATATTTATACGCAAAGAACTTCAAGTACGGATCCAGAAAGTTCGCTTTCAGGATATAATGAAAACTCGTTTTCTTCTGGATCGAATAACATTTCAATGATAGATAAATCTAACTCTTCTCAAAAACGGAAATGTGTCAAATTCTCCAAAAAAGAGATATCATTTTTGAATGAAATATTCAAGGAAAAGCCCTATCCGTCGCCTAAGGATATAAAAGATATTTCTATTTGGATGGAGGTTTCTGAATATCGTATACGTAAATGGTGGAATGCCGAACGGGCAAGGAAAAGATCACAGTGGCCTCTATAACCGCTAATATTTATCCTGTGCTTCGAAAGAGACGTAACGACTGTAGTAATGAATCAGCAACCAATTGAGAGATGGTCGTATAAATGACAAATTTCGTATTGCGTTAATTAAATATTGTGTTGTAATTTTTTTGAATCTTTTCATTACAGTCGTTAAAACATTCATATCTGGACTTTTCAACCAAATTTCGACGTTTTCCAGACTTATTTGGATTCCGTTTTAACGAATTCTAAACACCATATAAATTTTTTGAGCAAAAGGCACGTGTTTTTGTTTACCTAAAATCGAAGAGCTATTTAACACGTCCTAATCGAATTTTACACATCATATTTTTGTAAGTTCCTATTTATTTCAAGATACTAATTGGTATTTGTTTTTAATACAGTCTTTGAGCTGCGTAAATGTTAACTACTCGATGAAAACGTGGATTCAGTTTTTTAATGAACCCAGGAATATAAAATTAACACTTTTTGGAAGCTAATAATCTAGGCCTCCTCAAGCATGAACGCGCAAACAATTGCACCTCTTTGCTGATTTACGCATATTTCATGTTTAACATGTTGATGATTCGGAACCGTTTTTAATTAAAAAATTATTCTTTCCATCATTAGTGCCTTTCTTTGTATAAATTAAACAAAATAATTTAAGCTTAATTAATTTCAGATAATTTTACAGAATTTAAGCTACTACTCATTCAATCCTTTTCAAGTTAAATTTCTAATATTTTGGAAGCTACAATCTTTTTTATAAAGTGGCATATATACTTAAAATTTGAATATATTTATGCCTATGTCATTTTGTATAGATTTTCTTACATTATATGTTTGATAAAATTAATAGATTGCAATAAAATATACCTAGTAATTTCTTCTTTTATCATACCTTACATTATTTAAGATTTTCGGGATTCAACACAATTATTTTCTTCATATGATATTCAAAATACACATCAATTCTTCTTGGATTTCACCGAAATTAATTTTTATAATGATTGTATTCTTTTCTTAAATGATTGTTTTAATGGAATAAGTGTTAAAAAAGTCATCAACTCTTCATAAACATAAAAATATAATCTTGAAATAAACATAGCTAATAAAAGTAAACAAAATGTTCGCGCACACATGTTTAGGTATGTCTACTATTTTATCACAGTCATAATTACTTTACATTTAATCAAAATGTTCATTTTATGTTAATTGAAAATTGTATGTTTTTTTAGGGTTGTCAACATTCACACTGTTAACATCCTGTATTGAAAAAAATACAAATTAGTATCCTGAAATAAATACATAACACCAATATAGTGTTTTGACTTAGCACTGGAGTTAAGAAATTTTTTATTGTTTTTATCCTCAAAAATATACATTTGTTTGATCATAAAATTAAATTGGGGTTCCCAGATTAGTTAAAATCAAATGAACATTTCTCTTAAGACGTCAGGAATGAAACCATCATACGACTAGAGAACATTATTTATTTTACATTAGGATATACGCACTGATTATAAATGTATATAATCGATATTTAGAAGCAGTGTTTTTCATCAATTTTACAGAGCCGCCGAACCCTCTCTGAATATTACGATGTTCAAGGTACTCCGTGATCCGATCGAGTGTTTTGGCCTGATTCTATTGGACAAATCAGATGACAGAGCTGTGGCTTGTTTTATTCAAATGAAATGATAAAAATTCATGATTTTGATTCACGAAATATATAATGTTTTTAATGATTTTAAATCATATTAAAAATCAAAATAAAATCTATGATATGTCGACTACAAAATCTATTTAAATGAAATTTGTTTCAATATTGTTTTTTCGATATCAACAGTCGTTTTACAAATATATTGTGTTTGGGTCAGGGCTTAAACTATGTTTTATGGTTTGTTTAAAGTTAGGGAATTCATGCCTGATTTTTTAACACAGACACTTGAATTTCGTCTTGAAGAAAAAGAAACTGATTTCTTTGTTTGTGATTGATTGTTGTCATAACCGAAAATGCATGTTAACACATGAAAGAAATTGACACGTGAACCAAAACTATGCATGTTTTTCCGCGATTGATAGATGTATGTATAAAATTAATATTTAAAATGCTTCCACGTTGTATTCAATGTATTTCAACATTAATATTCTGTCACTTGCCACAGTAGGGAGCTCTTAGGCCTGTTCAAAGTTAAATTCTGCGTCAAATGCTTAAAGTTGGGGAATTGGCTTCAAACCATATCGCTTTCGTAAGCAGATATCTATGAAAAAATATTTTTCTTAGGCTTGACCGAGAGAGTATCCGAATTATTCCAAATCAATGTCGAAATATCATAATTTCATTTTTCAACTAAACTTGTAAATATTTCGACGTTCCTCACAGTTGCAATTTTATAATAAAAATAGTAAATGTATACTAAAAAGCATGTTTATCAGTCGACAACACGATATGTCCGTTTCATCCTCTACATGCTGCAGTTAAATTGTTTAGTTCCTGAAATATATCGGCCACATATGCTAGATTAATAAATTTATAAAATCGCTCAGAACGTACGAAGTCATTCATAGTGCCTTTTGGCAAAACACTAGCATCTGTTCTCATACTTCGTTTGAATGAAAACATACTTTTCGTCGCGAAAACACTAGTACATATATTTACTGTATTAACATTACGTGGTTTGCTTCCGTAATCACTTAAAAATTTGCAAATTGACGACATTTAAGTGCTCTGATATTAATGTAGTAATTGATTTTAACCATATTCTCACACATATTTCAGTTCAGGTTAAACTGTATTAGCAAAAATGCTACTCTATGCAGTAAACAAAGAGTAATTATAGTTTTGAAATTGCGCTTTTGTGCATGCAGAACAATAAAATTGAAGCTTCCAGTCATCGTAGGTGCTATCTCTGAACAAAATCACACAATCTCTTATGCCAATTTGCACGAATGAAAATTTTGTGCTCTAAACATCATATGTCTTGTACTTTTTGTTGTTTCTTGAAACTCAATCAACACAGTAAGTCTTATACTTTCGCTCCACTATCAATAAAACTAATAAATACAAAGAGTTCTGATTCGCCATTAATATCGGTTTTCTAGTATATATGAACTGCAAAGTATTCGCGGCTCTTCATTTTTGACACCCAATTGAGTTCAAAATCGTTAGGTGTGTTTGCAATTCGCTGGTAATCGCTTTATCACAATTCAGGATATTATTTATCGCTAATGGAGCATCCTCTCGAAATACAACCCTTACCATTTCCTGGCATCCTTATAAAATATCAGTTTCGGCTGTAATGTGTGACATGATACGTTTTGCAATAATCTCTGCCACAGCGTAACTAGCTTCATGAATCTTTTCATTTTTCTCTAATTTTATTAGGAAAAGTAGCCGTTTGCCTCTTAGTCGAGGCTGTTTATCTCTAAAATTCATAAATATCCTTTTAATATTTTCTGATGTATACTTGTTAAGGGCGGTATATTTTCAACGCTGGTAATGCAACCATTCGCAAGCTGTACCTTACAAAAATACACCTTGCATAGGGCGATTAGGATATTTAGTTGTTATGTACCGCGCCTGTGTAGGAGCAAGCGCAAATAATAATACGAATTAAGACTAATACTTTTTAAGTCCATAAAACCTTCCCCTCTTAGAAACTTTGTATCTTTTTCATGGATGGGTAATATAGGGAGTCGGCGGTCGCTTAATTCTACTGGATCTTCTTGGTATTTGTCTTGCATCGGCTGGGACCTCTTGTATGTTCGTTTCTTCTTGAGTCTTTTGATTCAAGGCAGGCAAGTACAATGGAAAATCCGTATCGTTTTCTACTGGTGTCCATGGACGAATTTGATCGATGTGCCTTTTCCCCTTTTCACCTGAAGTTGTGAATTCCACCTCCACGTGCCTGCATCCTGGTACTGGTAATATTTTCCCTGGTAGCCATTTTGAAGTTTTATCTGTTCGATATCCTGCATAAAAAATGTAGCAGGGAGAGTTTTCTCTTATGAAATTGTATCTTGCAGGAAATACTATTTCTTTTGGCCTCTCTTTTGCAGCTATTGGATGAAAAGTGTCAACAAGGCTTCGAAGTTTTCTTCCCTGCAGAAGTTCACCAGGTGAAATACCAGAAGGACCAGGTGTCCGTCTATATTGAAGAAGGAATTCGCATAAGGCATCATCAGGAGGCAGTTTTGACTTTTGTAGGGCTCGTTTAAATGTTTGTACGAATCGCTCAGCAGTTCCATTAGTTGAGGGATGGTAGGGAGAACCCGTAAGATGAAGTATGGATTTCTTTGTACACCAGTCTCTAAACTCTCCCGACGAAAACGTATTGGCATTGTCCTACACGATCTGATGAGGAATGCCAAAATGACTGAAGTCCTGGTCGAGAAATTTTATGGTAACGGCTGTCGAAGTTGACGTTGTTTTATGAACGCATGGATACTTTGAATATGCATCTACGATAATCAACCAATTGAATCCCATAAAATTTATCGCGTGGTCCACATGAATACGGACCCAAGGCTCAGTCTCTGGTTCCCATGGATGGTTTGGAGCTTGAGGTAATTTATTTCGATACAGGTCACAAAGATGGCATTCGCGGCAAAGTAAAGTAATGTCGCTGTCTATCCCGGGCCAGTAAACGGACGTTCGAGCCAAGCTCTTCATCCTCTGGACACCGAAATGGCCTGTATGAAGGCTTTCAAGAATCCTCTTTCGACATGAATTCGGAATTACAAGCCTATTCCCATAGTATAGACAATTATTTTCTGTAAATAAAGAATTTTGAATTTTGTTGTACTCTTTCAACTTGCCATCTGGAGTATTGTTCCACCCATTCTCTACCATTCTAATAACCTCTTGCAAAACAGGATCTCTACGGGTTTCGTCAATAATCAACTCTGGGTTGGACTTGGAGATCTTTTCACCAATGTAGTTGATAGAACATATGACGTCGTGGTCCGCACTAGATTCCATTAGATCGAAAGTCGAATCCGGGCCTACAGGAAGTCGACTTAATAGATCTGCATTTGAGTGATCTTTTGTGGGTCGATATTCCACAACGTAATCGTAATGGCTTAATGTATTTGCCCATCTTGCTAAACGGTTGGTAGCCATAATTGGCACCCCTTTGTCTGATGCAAACAGCGCTAACAGTGGCTTATGGTCAGTGACTAGAATGAATTTTCTACCATATAGGAATTGGTGAAATTTACTGACGCCGTAAATAATAGAAAGTGCCTCCTTTTGAATTTGGGCATACTTTCTTTGCGCTGTGTTTAAGGTCTTTGATGCATTTTCTATTGGTCGCTCTGTGCCATCTGGGTATCTATGGAATAGCACGACCCCAATTCCTACACTAGAAGCGTCGCACGAAATACCAATAGGAAGTGATGGATCGAAATGAGCCAAAACTGTATCCGAGGATAGCATTTTCTTTAGTGTATTGAATGAATTCTCATGATCTTGAGTCCAGTTCCACTCACAATTCTTTTCCGTTAACCGATACAATGTTGATGCTATGGTAGCTAAATTTGGTAAGAATTTATTATAAAATTGTACCGAACCCAGAAAAGATTTAAGCGTCTGAACGTCTCTTGGCCGGGGTAAATTGACAATCGCATCAGTTCTTGGACCTTTTGAAATCCCATCAAGAGTCAAAGTGTGTCCCAGATACACAACCTTAGACTCAGCGAATTTGCATTTACTCAAGTTGCATCTTAGCCCTAGCTCATCCAATCTTTTCAATAACGCATCCAAGTTCTGAAGGTGAGACACATCGTCGGTCCCAGTTACTAGAATATCATCTAGATAAACTGCAACTCCTTTTAAATCGGACGTAATCTTTGACATGAGCTCTTGAAAGTAACCCGGAGCCGTTTTTATTCCGAAAGGCAGACGTGTCTGTAGATATGTACCACGGTGGGTACTGATCGCCAACTTTTTCTGGCTCTCCGGGGCTAGTCTCACTTGATTGTAAGCATCTGCTAAGTCGATTTTTGAGAAGAAGTGAGATCCGCCCAGTTGCCGTAGTAGTTCATCTGGAAGAGGGATTGGATGCCGATGATCTTGCAGAAATTTGTTTACGGATATACTATAGTCTCCGCAAATCCTTATTTTCCTTGTATCCGATTTTCGAACGGGGACAATCGGTGCAGCTGCATCTGCGAATTGCGTTTTTATCCAGACCCCCTTCTGAATTCCCTCTTCTAAAGCCTGATCGACGGCTTCTTTCAACGCGAATGGGACTGGACGCGGCTTATGAAACGTTGGTACATAGTTGTCTTTGAATTGGATTTCAAGTTCGAAATCCTTCAGACATCCCAGTTCAGATGTCCACAATTTCGGATATTGGGAACAGATTTCCTGACACTTGGATTTCAGGTTCGAAGTTTTAACCGCATTAACGCAAATATCGGAGTGAACGCCAAGTAGTTTGTCCACGGAAATTTGTAGCTTTCGAATGGTTCTTAAACCGATAATATTTATTTCTGGGTGGCTGGTCACGTTGAATTTAATGGTATGGAACTGGCTGCTGTGGATAGTCTTAGCGATGAAATAAAAATGTCCAAGAACTGTTAATTTGGTACCCGTTACTGAATAGTAGGGTATATTAGTGTCTTCGAGCTTCGGTTTTCCCAAACGATCCCAATTTTCATACGAAATAAAATTATCAACAGAACCCGTGTCGACTTCAAACATTATTTCTTTCTCGCATAAAACCAAATGGATTTTCAACTTAGTGCTTACACTCGAAATTATATTTTTGATTTTAGAATGACTATGCTCTTTCCGAAGGGAGTAATTTTTCTTTCGGCAAACTTTTTCCAAGTGTCCCTTTATATTGCAGTATTGGCAAATTGCCTCTCTATATTTGCAATCACTTCGTAGATGGCCAACCCTTCCACATGTATGGCAAAGGCTTCTAGGATTCTTCTTTGGCCTTTCATTGGAACGATATGCAGAAACCTTGAACACTTCTTCGGGTTTTGCCAGTTGTTTTTTTGCCGTGGTGGAAGCATCTTCCACTTCTGCTGCGATCTCTACCACTTCGGAAAAGGTCAAGTTATCGGTGGATTTATGAAATATGGCCTTTAATACAGCTTCGTTGTTTATGTGGCAAATGAATACTGTTTTTAAAGCCTCGTCAAGAGGATCTTTGATCTCAGGGAAGTCACAGGTAGTTGCTTTTTCTCGTACCCTCGAAGCGAATTCTTGAACTGTCTCACATGGTTTTCTCTTTGTCTCAGTGTAAAACCTATATCGTTCGCGAATAACAAATGTTTTGCAGCCAAAATTTCTACCCATAGTTTCTAGGATCTCATCCCACGTAAGATGGTTGACATCCTTCGGAACGTGCATTTGTGAAGCGGTGGTTTTAAGCAGTTGGAAAACTTCCTTTGACTGACTGGTCAGGAACACCAAGGGAATCTTGGCGCTAGGAATCGAATTTGCCTCCGAAAACGTCTTGAAGCGAGACAGGTACTCCTTCCAGAGCTCTTCTGATGGAGCAAAGGGCTCGAATTTGCAGGCTGGTGCATCATGAATCTTGGATGATGCGACTAGAGAAGTCAGCTGCTGAATGCCCTCCTGGTAGTTCTTTTCTTGAATCTCAAGACGTGTTTCCTGGAGTTCTTTTTGCTTTGTAAGCAACGAAATTATTTGCGTAAAATCCGAAGTCATCACTCGTCGCCAATTGTTATGTCCCCCGCCTGTGTAGGAGCAAGCGCAAATAATAATACGAATTAAGACTAATACTATTTAAGTCCATAACATTAGTCCAAGTGAATACTAGAGCCAAATAATTTTCAAAATAGAGACGAGCTTTGAGTTACAAGATTTTAGTGTAATTTTTCGAGACTTTTGTCATGGCTATGGTGAATACGATACTGTTAGTAAAGCGTGAACTTTCTATCGATTATTGTGGAATTGGAATCTTATGCTTTTCTACAGAGTTAACTAACTTTCGTCTTTCCAAAATTCTATCGATAATCGCAATCCGGATAATATTTTCAATAAATCAAATATTTAGCTGATTTCGTGCTAAAATTAACCATTACACTTGTTTAGAGCAACGAAATAACGCACACAACAATGTCGTAAATAAAGAATGACTATTCGTCACATAGAAAAATTGTTAAGAATTTGAGCTCAGCGATTATATTTTTTGGCTGAATGCGCATTTTTCAATGGTACCAAGTTTGACCAACACTGAAGTTCACTGATTTTTTCTTGTTGGAAATATAAAATGTATACAAAATATCTTGTATATTTAGTAAATATATGTACTGTGGTTCAGCTTTTGTGTCATTACATGTAAGGGCAGGTTACCTGTGGCTATCGACATACTATTTTATGTACTTCGTCAAAAATTCACCAAATTAAGAGTTCAGACAATTTAAAGAAACTTATCCAACCAATTTATAAAGTAAATAGAGAGTGTAAGGAAACGAAAAAAAATATATTCTGATTTGACTCAATATCTTTCAAAACAGATTGCGAATGTTTGACTTTCAAAAATTTAAAAAAAATGCCTTATATCCTAGAGAAATAGGCTAAATCCAGTCATTAGCCATCAAAATGAAAGGCGAAAACCTGAATGGTTCCAGGAATATGTTTGTCGAATTATATTAAGACCCTAGAGGGTTAATATTGCCTCGTCCGATGCCAGTGCTCGTACCCTACACCCATGTTATTTTTTTACTTGAGTTTATTGATGTGTTTTTGAGTAATTTAATTAATACAATAAATTCATGCTTTCGTTTTCGCAATCGGATTCATATGTAATTCAAACAACGGAGATCAACAGTCTAATCGAAACGAGCAATGTATATTAACCAATTTTCCACAAACTGATAAAATTTTCAAATCTAATATATTAATCGTGCTATAAGAATAAAGTTGTTCCTCTTCTCAACATGCAAAATGATGTATCTTCATCATAAAAATGTTTCGAATCGCTTGTATGTGCATGTATCTATAATCGTCGCGAAATCCGTTGTCGAAACTGTTCTGTCAGTAGTAGTAGCATTGGAAAACATTATTTTTCTGCCATAAAATTCATGTTAAAATTGTGAAATATCGTTGTGCGGTCAAGGTTGTAAAATCTGCTTCAAAGAGCCATTTGGCAGAATTTCTGAACAAAATTGTGTTTGGTTGAAATTTCGTCTAATTTAATAATAAATGTAATAGTGGTATACAGGGTGTCCAAAAATGTGACACCCCTTTTGTATGCATGATCAATCGCGTAAAAATCATAAAAAAATTGAAATTTAAGATAAATAATCCCAACTATTTTAACATATATAAAAATTTTGAAAGTAATCCTATCATATACTGATGAGATATCGAAATAAACATTTTTTCAACCAAGATAACGTGTACAAAACTCAGGTTAACAATGAGATATTTCTTTAAGTTCATTAATATATTTTATTAATGTCGAACCTTTTTATATTACAAATGATAATATGCTTATTCTGCATTTTACAACCGTAAAATAAAAATATATATTTCAGATTTAGATCCACATGTATTGATTTGTTTTTTTATAATATAGTAATTTCTAGTTTAAATAAACATTTAAGTACTCTTAAGCCATGAATAGCTATAAATGATCGAATAAGACAGGATGATATTACTCGTTTATTTACGTAATTAAAATATTGATCATATAGGCTTATGAATTTATTTACAAATAATAAATTGTCTAAATGAATACAAGATAGATTTGTCACAAAAATGTTCGAAACAACTTGATCGTTCGAAAACCACCGATTGAAGACAATCATTATTTTGGACAAATGAAAACACGAATAACGTAGAACGACTTGTTTAAATTCAACTTGTTCGCCTTGAAAACTACAAAGCATTAGTCAGTGTCTATAGAAACAGATTTTACACAATGTTTTCTATATCGAATGGTAAAAAATGATCCCTAGTTACAATGTCATCAAAGGCGAAGGACACAGCATCTGTCAGAAAAACACAACTAAACAAAAGAAGAAACTGATGACGAAATACATATCTCCAGGTTTAAAGAAGATACATTAAAAAACATATAAATAAAAAGAACCCAGACTTCATTTTATCAATTCACTAACCACCACTCAGCCCCGATTTTAATCCTGTAGACTGTGCAATATAGCGATGACTGATTTAATTAGTTTATATATCTAATATTCAAAGTATTTAGAAATAAAAACAACAGGTTGAAGAATCTTCGACTAGTGTGTATCAAGATTTAATTCTCAATGGCGGAAAAGGCTTAGAGTTGGTCCTTGTGCTAGAGGTTGAAATATTGATATTTATTTTAGATTAAAAATATATTTTTATTTTCAATAAAACAATATTAAATTTATATTATAATTAAATTTACCAACATATTAATTCGATTGGACTGAGAGGAATTAATATATTCCTTTTAAAGTAAGTATAAAAATGATTTTTTCTGCCGTTAAATGTTGTATATGCCGATTATAATTTGCGATATATAGCCTAAATCAAAGTAATAAAATAGGGTGAACTCAAGGCATTATCTCATCGTTAACCTGGTTTTGTACACTTGTATCTGTGATAAATAAAATATTGATTACTATATCTTACAAACCTGTGTAAAATATGTAAAAAATATATGCAAAATAAGATAATATGATAAAAATTAATAATCTAAAATTTCACAACATCTAAATAAAAATTGTATGATTTATCATTAAAAATACGTGTCATTTTTTTGGACACCCTGCATTTATGAAAACGAACTCAAATAGTATTATCTAAAGTTAATGTCAAAGTGTTAACATTTATAAAAAATTTAGAAACATGAAACATAAATGGGTATTATTAGGAGAAAGTAAATTACAATAAATTCTGTATTGATATCAAGACACTTCTGAACATGATGGATTGAGACTGTCGAAACTATCAAACATAGACTCAATTTCTTTCAATTATTACATCATATACCCTTTGACAATATCATATAATCAGACTCTCTCGCCTCGAATAATGCATGATATTTTGGAGCCAATAACTGTTCTGATATACAGAGTTCAGATAAGATAAATATGCATAAAAAAGTGTGATTCGCACGATAAGAACTATATCTCATCAATCTATGGATTATCATCTTTTTTTAGCAAATTTTCCTACATGTATAATGTAAAATGAAAGATGTGGGACAGTTAAATTTTTAACTTATTCCATTAAATATTTTTAAAATTAGTTATCGTATGTCATGAATCATAAACCACCGTGTTTTAGTTCTTAGAATTTATAACTGTCGCCTTTGATACACTGTGGTAAATACACTCTCATGACTACGGACAGATATTAGCAGCATAGAAACCATTTTCACAAAAATTGCAAGTCATGTTTTGATTTAAATGCAAATGTTAAATTGAACACAAAATAGAATGATTAGAACTACTGGCCAAAATATTAGATTGTCATAATACATTGAATCAGAATAGTTACTCTGTAAACGACTAGCGTCTCTAAACATTAATTGAATATCTTTCCCGAAGCAGATAATATTCAAAATGTTTGACTATATTTGTAAATGTATCATAATATATTACCTGACAAAATATCAATAATTCGCTTTATTTCCTTGATGTTTGTGTAGGAAAATCTCATAAATTCCATGTGAAATCTGAAATGAGGCTTGGTATATTTTATGAGGTCGATTCATAAATTATTCTCTCTAATTCATGTATGTATGTTCCCAGCTGTTTTTCAAGTCACCTATATTTGATGAATAACTAAGTATATATGAAAATAAGTGATTTAGACAAAAAATATAATTGTTTTACCTTTTAAGAACAGTTTATTGACCTATTATACCCATTTAAATACTAAAAAATAAAATTGATCCTAAACTGAATAGGATTTAAAGCCTTTCCGTCGAATTCCGTAATATTAGGGAAAATATACGATTCCAAAGATATGTGAGATAAATAATTTACAGAAAAAAGTCTTTAGATTCCGAAATATTGAAAAGACGATATTTAACTTGTAAACGACTATATCAGTGTGTCGTTTTGGAACCGACAAAATACCTGCTTCTAAAATATATGGCTATCAAGAATTCACACGAATAAAACATCGCCCATTTACAAAATACTTCTACGATATATTTTAATTGAAACCATATAACGGTAATGAATCCGCCTTTCTTAATTATACCACAAAAAACACGTCGGCAAATGTACGATATATTCAAATAAAATAATGTCCAGTTATTTTTAATACAGGCTTTGAAGTTTTTGAATAATCGAGGTTTATAAGGGGAAACTAATTATACAGACAATTCACAACAATAACAATATACTCCATGACTACCCTTTAAATCCTGGCTCCTCCTCAATTGATGTTTATATACACTGGTTCAAAATCCGATACGAGTCTCATTATTTTGTCAGATAATCAAATATTTGGCATTTTATCATAAGTGTAAGAGTTTTAACTGAATTTTATGCCGTTCTAAACTAGTTTAATGCCCTTTCTGATGGTATTTTAGGCATGGCTACTCAAATCACGACGGTAATCATTTTTTTGTTCGTCTTTTTTGGCTAATCGAACACGTACGAAAATAAATTCGTCGACGAAAAACCGTTAATTAGTTCAAGGTTGTGTAGAGGAGACGTAATCGGTGATCTTATTTATGTAAACATAGTTTCTTGTATAATCTATAAAGAAATTTTATCATAACCCTCAATATTGGTTTGATTTAATTTTTATTCAGAAATAAGTGACTTGAAGTATATAATTAAAAGATCTGTGACGTAATGAAATGAATAATATTTCGCATGCGCATCTTGTGTGAATCAGAAAATCTAATAAATTATAGACTTTGGACTGTCATTGTATTATAGAGAAGTTTAGTCGATGGTTGATGTCAACATGGTATATAGAGTCGGTATCAATCGTTATCCTAATGTCGTTTTAGTATTATCGCTAAATGAGCTAATGATTAAGCCGCAAACCGCTTTAATTCTGTTACCATGCTGTTCATGGTTCGCCTGCTTAATTTCTGGGGATCTTTGTTCATCTTCGGCTGTTTGAAAAAATCCGGCCATTTCAATATTAGTCCTGCTGGGGCTGATGAAACACCAATTATTGTAGCCGTATGGAATATATAACTTAGAATGAATTTCCTCATCAATGTGACAAATTTGAGGTAATCAAGAACCTCAAACGACCTCATTTTGTCCTCTATCTGGCCAAATTATCCACTAAACGCGGGGTAGGGTTGCTTTATCGATACGACTACTCAAAATCTGCTTTTTTCCAGGTCGAGTTAGCCGTATCAGTTGGCATCGAAGGCATCAATAGAATTTTTCCAATCGGAGATCATATGCTTTGCATTTCTTATGCAAAAAACATTTCATTTTATCTAGATGAACAACTGAATGTTAACCACATTCAGACCATCGATTATGCGTATAAATACCTTCCGCATCCTAGTCAAATTGATTCGATTGCAAGAATCAGGCCTGTACCGAAGGTAAATATTTTCGAAAACATTTTTCATTCATTCATTTTCCACTGGGAAATCAAGTTTTGGTATGACAGGGCTGGTTGTTTTCGAAGCGTATGTCAACCGATAAATATTTTAAATTTACATTTCTGTCAAACAAATGTTTAATTGAAATATACGTTAAATTTAATGGTTCCATATCATCGTAGTGAACGTAAAAGTAAAAAGTCCATACTTTACTGACGACACACACACCTGGGTGACATTCTAACAATTTAGCGTTCGTTTCTATCATATAGGCCCCTATTTGATGGCCTAGTAACGCTCTCACGTTTTTGAATTTGGAGGAGAACGTCAGAACTAGTCACGATTCATTCCTACTGATATACATATTAATGTAAAAAATTTAAGCGCCGTGACCAGTAAAAGCGTACGGATATTATATACATTTCATAAAATTCATTTTAATGCAACATTTTTCATAATTACAATAAATGTTTCTTGGAAAAGTGTTCCGACAATAAAAGTGTGATTCTCTTTATCTAAAGTGCCATCAGTACGCATGTGTATACAAAAAGTAGAAAAATTCTTTGACTATTCATTAATGAATTTTCATGGTTGAAATCTTAATATATATCATCCTTTATATCATTTGATATTATTCTGTGTAACATTACAAGGGATATTAGAACTATCAACTATAATGGTTAATCAAATTTTGTCTTCCTTTCTTTCAAAAAAACCTCATTCATCTATCAATCCAATAAAACTGATTGTTCGAGTTTCTGGGTCCTTCATTTTTATAAGTCAAACAACCTTGATTGGATAAATTTCTCTTCCAAATAATTCTGGAATGATTAATATAAATAATAAAAATGTCTTCGGATATATCCAACAATTTTTCAAATTTTTTATCCATCGGCAGACCTATCAGTGAAATATTATGCGTGAATATTGTATTTAAAATTTTAAAAATCATCGTTTCTGTTTTCAACAAATATAACTAGAATTCAGCAGTACCTTGGAATAAAATCTTACATATGTAAGTTTGAGAGTGGTAAAATAAATTTAATGTAGACATTAATATTTAAACCAATCTTGTCGATAAATATGAGCTTTCATTTTCTAAGGGGTAGGAGGGTTGAAACATGTTGATGGGGTACACATGCTTAGGTTTACCCTTATGACATGGCGATGCTCATTAACATTTGAATTAAACAGACTTCACCTATTCCAAAACATCGTGACACATGCTCGTCGAATCTTAGACCATTTCTCAACCAAATGTGCCATAGGTCTAAATCGAAGACCTATTTTTGGCTCATGACTACTTTTGTTACATTCTATATACCAAAAAGGTCACTCTGAAAGCCGATTCTTTAAGAAAAGTTCTAAAATTTGTTGTTAGGTTTCAAATATATTTTTCAGATTCATGATGTAAATTAAAAGGTTTCTTTTGGTAGCGCATGTAAGGAAAAGCATTTTTTTTCTCGGGTCCAATAAGCGCAGTCTTGTGATTTTGCCCGAAAGCTGTTGAAATAGTTCTTTTCAAGATATTTGCATCATAAATAGACAAATTTTGCTTTGTAATCGAATTCTTTTTCGAAAACAACAGCAAGATTGAATTAAGCAGTGATCGATGTTGTTAATAAATTCTATTTTGTGTCCCCTTGATTAAGGTTCAATGGCTGACAGATTTTTGAATTATTGAATCAAAGATTACCCATAACAATAGCCATCAGGTTATTGACAAATGAATAAGAGATTATTGAAAAAATCTGATTAGTTTATCAATGGGACACCACTCACCTGCCCGAAATTATTGTGCTTAGTTCTCATTCTGTTCGCAATCAATGCCTTTTATTTCTATGACCTACAAATCAGGTAATTTTGTAATTAATTTTTAAATCTGCTTTTCTGGTTGAATTATCAGCAAAAATTGATAGAATATAAGTCATAAAATAGTTTTTTGATACCCTTTTCTTAAAGGTTCAATCATCAGGTCTGGTTTATTTCAAATAGGAGTTGAAAATAAAGATTTGTTGGACTGTTAAGGAGTTTGACTAGTAATAAAAACTTTCGTCACATCAAAAGTGCAAATATGTTAAAATGAATACACTGGATGGATTTGAGAATCCACACGTTTCCCATCGACTCCATTTCCAAAAGTACACGTTAACTTTTTTTCAAAAAATTTTAGAACCTTATTCCTTTTATTAAATTAATATTTTTATAAAAAATTATGCGCCTTTTGAGTGAACCTAGAGGTACATTGTGTCCATTAATGGTGTAAATAATAAAAATTTGAGTTCGAACAATTCCATTGAGATCTTGCGCAAATTACGATGAACAAATTGTCATATTACCGATTTTTCATTTTCTGATCTATAATATGTTTTCTATAAAAATCGCAAATGATTGTTATCTTCATATATTTTAATAATTGTTAAGATGATTAAATTTAAAGGCTTTAAAGTTTTAAGTGTCCAAGATAAACACATGACAATATTACCATTGTATAATACTTAAAATATAAAAATTCCTGATATAGGCAGGGTACCCATTCGTATCGATGTTTCCACATCACATTTTCAAATACAGTATGAAGGCTATTTTCTTTCGTTTACATTCTTTCACAATGTTTTGTTCAGTTTTATTTATTCGGATCAATTGACCCTTAGTTAAGTTAGATAAATTTTATTCTCAAACAAGACATCCTATAAAATATACATTTGTTTGTATCACATCAAAATAAACAGATAGGCCGGATTATTATTACCTTTCTCTTGTTAAGCTATACAAAGATATTTCTGTCATTGAACCCCAACTTAAAATTTATCTTGACGATGTAAACCAATAATATTATCAATGATTCATAAGAAATTTTTAAATGATTCAACAGTGAGCTTAATATTTTGGATCACTGAATCACTATGATGACTTACTGGATAGCTGATTTTAGCCAAAGTTAGAGAATCTGATTGCTGTTAAAATCTGTAAATGTAGAGATATACAAAACACATGAAGATATTTTGTTTTACTCTCTCTAAAAATACAAAATGACACAAAATTGACATATCTAGAAATCAAGAGTGTCTGAGAACTGTACCATTGAGACCATTCCACTATCGTATCGAAAAACGAGCAGTAATGTATTTACCGGGGTTTCGGTCCAAATTCGCGTTTTACCAGTCGAATATTGCGAAACCGTTTATTGCCGGCGGTTTCCAGTTAAATTTGACTATTCGTCAACCACATTTTTCTGAAAACCACCCCTTAAAAAAACAGCTGCGCCAAATTGGGCTGTAAAAACGCTAATTGGGACCGAAAAGCAGGTATATACAGAAGAATCAAAAAACTATTAATGCAGTGATATATCCTAATAATGTTTGGTATTTGATACATACAGTTCAAAATACTTCTGGTTAACCTATATTTTTGGACATCAGATTCATATTTCCAAACTTCTAAATACGCATACATTGATAAACATAATATCATTTATTTTATTAAAGATACCCAGGATGATTTAATTTCTCGATAGTAAATATACAGTTCCTCTCTTTACCTTGTCTTATAACGTTCAATATTATGGATGTCAAAACTAATCATTCCATATGATAGTCTAACAATATGTTTTAATATTCTCATCCTGCAATTAGTGACCTCATGACAAAGAAAAGACCTTTCCTTGAAAACTCCTTTGTAATATTCAGCAAAGATTTTATCAGTAATCAGCTTTGACGAGTAATACATACAGGATTTTTCAATCTATTTAAGAAATTTTGCAATCGATTGAATGATTATTGAAATAGATTTAATATTCTTTGAAATCTTATTAGTAAAAGTTGCTACAAATAAAAAAATAATTGCATGAGAGCGATAATAAACCTTTTTTTATCAACTTTCATTGTTTTAGTCCATCTCGAAATTATCAAGTACAGCAAAGTGCAAAACTTGAAAAACCACATTTCCCTAAAATCGAATGTTGTTTGATAAAACAATATTTACATTGGTTGTAAATGAGTCAAAGGGAGAGGAGATTATTTCATTTTATTTAGTTCTTTAAATTTGTAAAAATTCACAAACCCTGTATTTCGAATGAACTATCTGTGAAAAGATTCTATGTATAATAGGGATTGTAATTATTGTCGATCCGGCATAAATCAAAATTTAAATCCATAAATACCTGGTTCGATTGCGTCTAAACACTTGTTTCATAGGTTTTCGCACCGTGATTCGTGTTTGATAACAAACAATGTTTTCCCATTTTTAACTCTGAAAAACATCCAAAGACCTGTATATTTATAAAGTTGAGAAAAAAAATGTAAATTATCCCTCTCTTCTACATATTTATTGATTTATGAAAACTTTTATTAAATAGGTTGCAATCATTATTAAGTTGTTTGCGAAGATTATTAAATAGGTTGAAAATATGTTTAAATATATGGAAAAACATCCTATCTCAATTCGGAGAAATCAAAATAGGGGTTTTTTGATTATACCCTTTTTCATCATGGGAAATAAACATTCTTTCAAAATAATTAAATGAGTTTTCTTTAAATCTCAAACAATGCTCTCCAAGAAGAGAAATTAATTAAAATTCTTATGATCGGTACTATAGTTAAGTATGCCCAATATTATTACCGCTACAATTTACGGCTTAATCTTGTTTTCATTGGATTTTCCAAATGTAGGCTGAGTAACAGTTAGCATATCTTATTACATTTTTACATCCTGAAAGAGATGAAATCCTACATTAATCTTGTTTTTATGTATACCGTCCGCAAACTATTTTTGGCCGATCATTTGGAATTTATTATAGGAGTGATTCACCTTAAGTCTATAAATAAATAAATTTACTTGGTCATCAGACATGCCGAAAACTTTCATATCATACCTTTAACGTTTCAGGAAACGTATTTTTTCAGCTATTGATACAAAAACCATAATCATAATGTCTTTGAACAAAACAATCATGCCACTCAGTTTGTGTCAACGCATTTTGTCTCTATATCCTAGATACGCTCATGGCCAATGTAACATCCTCTACACTCACCTTAATCCCACAAGGTTGAAATTCTGGTATTGATCTTTGTCAGAGTCCAATCATGATATTCTTTCTTTATTGTTATTTGCGATAGAATATTGCGATCGAATATACCGGCTTGTCGTGTAAAATAATTATCTTAGTTCAATTTTTAAACTTTAAATTCATAAATTCAGAGGGCAAGGTTTGATGTCGAAATGTCAAATAATTATGGTCAAAACTACACCTTGTCTACTCAAAATGTCACTAAATTTGGTTGGTAAGTTTGGCGCTGATACAAGGATTGGCGAAGGAAAAAGATACGTTCATTTGTCGCCGAAAAATGGGTTAGATAAACAAATAAACAGCTTGCAAATACGATGTTGGAAAGAATGTCAAACCAACCTCACGCTGTCTCAGGTTATTGATTACGACTATTTTCGGGATAAACTGCTCATTATTTTGAAACCTGTATCATAGATTGTGAGTATTAGGCAGGCCAAACGATTAAATTGATGATTTATGATTCCGAAAATAATACCCTTAATGTCGCCGTGTTTCCTAAGCTCTTAGTGATCAAAGTCGCACATCTTCTGATCTTAGAGAGTCCAACATTTCGAGTTCGACAATGGAATTTACTACCTTATTTTGTTGGATCAAAACGGGAACAATTGTCTATGGAGTAATTCATTCCCGCCTTTCCATTTCGTGAGAAAAGCCTGCTACGATTCAAGTACAACAGATCCGATGAAACTTAATTTCTTCATAAACAGAAAACTAGAGCGTGTGCTATTGATGAACCACCCTTTAGTTAAAAAAGAAAGGAAGACATTTAGAAGCACAAACGATGGAAGATTTTGGTTCGATGTGGAATTTGTGTATCCTGATGGATCTAAACCCAAGGAATCCGTTAACTTCGATTTCCGACTTCACGATTCTGAGAGCGTTCCCGATAACTCAAATACCATAGATATTCAATATGAGCAAACAAACGATGGGTTGCAACCCTTCATCACAATGAATGGCGGTGAGTTATGGAAAGCAACTCCACGAACCGGTGCGAAGGTTGTGATGCTTAACTTTGGCACTGTCATTCTGTCAGTAGCCATCGATTCAAACTACATCATCTATAGTTTTGATGAATCAGAGACATGGTTTACACTCTCTCTATTTAATAAAAAACCGACTGTTCTTTATATTGGAAGGTTGTCTGAGATCGATCTTAAGGCAGTCATTGTAACCACTGAACCCGGCGTAGCAAACATAAAATTTACTACTGTTGATTTTTCAAACATTTTCAGTTTGTGATCTATTGACCCAGAATTCCTATGTGAACCAAAACATTATCGTTATTGGCCACTTACCAGAGATAATCGAACTTGTTATCTGGGAAAGAAGATTGTAATATCAACACGCGACCCAAAAATTCGTTGTATCGACAAACTGAAGGATCATATGCGAGTAGACTCTGTTTGTCATTGCACATCAGATGATTATTTATGGTAAACTGCTTCAAAACCTTAGCACATTCAACTATCACTCATCTGATGATGTTTGTGTCCTTGATACATTATCTGGTATAATCGAAGCACCGATTGTCTGCGACAGCAAGTCACATTTGGATCTACATCAAATGGGGTACTTGGAAGACTAAACTAGATACGTGAGAATGGCTCGTGATAGCTGTGACCCCCATGAATTACACCTAGACGCAAATATGACTGCAAGCGATCTCTGTATTCAAAACGGTTAGAAAATTTGTAATAAGAATGGACAAATTTTATTCTTTTATTTAAGTCAAAAAAGCTGTTTATCTCTCAACTAATGTCAAATGGTGGATACTTCAGAAAACAAATATTCCACGAGGTTTACCCATACTCGAAGGTGGACGTGAGTTCGCCAATCGCATTTGATAATTCAAAAAAATATATTTACAATTTCCTGGGAAAATATATCAATCAATTTCGAATTATCGGAAATTACCAAGCCTTGCTGTATTTCAAAAGCGACACTATTTTGGATATGGCCCACGATTCTGTACTCAGGGTTATCATATTTCTTAATGGTCGAAAACAACTCAAGCTATTGTCTCTTCTCACTCACTTCGAATATTTAGTGTCATATGACGTCACTGGTTTCAGATATTCATCATATCATAAGTAAAATTAAGCATGATGTAGATTGATATCGTTTGTGATGTCGAAAAACACTATTTGCTTTTGCAAAGTTTTTGATAAACCGAAGTGCATGAAACACACAAATGACATTTTACAGTTCTACATAGATTTGACGGCCTTCAAAGCTTACATTTTGACATCAAACAAAGTATTGATCATTAAAACTTTTGTTGACAACACTAAGAAACTGGCAGTTTGTGAATTTTATATTTAGACCCTAAAAGAGGTTCCGAATGTGACTGATTTCGCCGTTTTTAACGAACATATATACTTGCTTGAAGAACAGAAGCTGGTGTACCGGAATTTGAAAGAGGACAATCATAGCGTGCTGCTCATTAATGATAAGTTTAATCGACTTTGGTTGCATCGAGAGACATTAAAAAGTATAAAAGTTACATCATTAGGTTTCAACCATGCATGTGAGAGTTTAAATTGTCAATTCATGTGCCGCCCTACTTCTAATGTGGAAGTAGAGTGCGCGTGTCCGGCTTATTCCAAACAAGTTGATAACAGGTGCGAATGTCTCTCAGGTCATGCAAATTGTCTGCGTATGATGGTGATAACATAGTGCCATATTGTTCTGGGTTCTACTGCAAAAATTCCAAATGCTTACTCAACAACGTAAGGTGCAATGGGGTTGATGATTGTGGCGACAATAGTGATGAGGACGACTGCAGAGGTAAATTTACTTTAATTGCAGTAAAATGTTTGCCAGAGAGACATTGGTGTAAGAACGAATGTATTCCAAAACAGACTGTTTGTAAGTGATCTTTTAAACCAAGGTGACACTGTTTATACTGTGATTGAAATCGAGACAAACTCTATTAGAATTCGGGGAATGTACATTTTTCTCATTATATGTAAGCTTTCATCAATCAATCATTCAGTTCTTTGTTTGGTCACTCCCTACCCACTTTATCGATTCATAAGACATTGTTACAGAAGATTTTACCGCAGACGTTTCAGATTAAAATTCTGGTCACAGTCGAATCGTATGCTATTTTGATAATAGTGCCTTCGTCTGAAAATGAGTTGCTGATTGAGCCTGAAATAAATCCCATGCCGTATGTAGGTGTGACCTGGGAAGCTGAAAGATGATTTTAATACTTTATAAAAAATATCAAAATGACTGAAATATTTTGAATATAATATTATTTTGAGATTGATAAAAATCTTTCTAATTATCGAAACACCTTAAAAGATTGTTGGGAAGTCGAGGAAAACCTTGGATTCTAAATTAATCACTCAGTTTTATCTATCTTGAAATGTAAAATAAAAAAAATAGTTTTGGTGGTTCTTTTAATAGAATTATATCGATTTTTGTATTTCCCTGATAAGAATTTTTACCATCAGTTTTATCACCTCTCTTCTTGAACCATATGATATTCGGCCATTCGATTTTGTTCGTTTGTGTAAATTTATACATCCTACCAAAACAGGCGAATGTTGTAAATAAAATGACGGTAATCGTTGACTTCACACATTTTGTACTGGAACTAATACTCACAACTAATCTACAGGGCATACATCGCACTATAGGCTAGCCATGTATTTCTCAATTGTAGAGACTAGAGTATACGGCTGCGAGAGCTTAGCGAGTGCCTTCTACAGAGTCTCAAGGTGAGTATTTGCTCTATTCAGAGCGTTCGAATAATATGTGGACTCTTCGCGAGCGCACGTTTCTTTCCTCCTATACGTATAGCGACATTGCGTGTCTTAATCCACCGCTTTTCTTTAGGTATTTGAACGTATTCCTGTGTCGCCTTGTGGGCTTGTAGCTCAGCTGGGTACGGTAGGATTTACTTGAACACGAGGACTTATTAATAGTATCACGACACAATTGGATATTTGAGTTGGCGGTGAAATCGGTCTTGATCCCATGGTTGACGTATGATTTTCCATTCTTGATTCGTAATGGATTCATGCTCACATACTGCAAACTTTAAAAAATGCGTGGCGTAGATTTTTCATGAGTTGAGAACTAGATGGCTTGACTATCTTTGTTACCTAGCTGTATGATATTTAGAGGTTTGCCACGAGATAGCTCGGTGTTGAGATGACCTGATCAACTTTTAGGGCAATATTTGCAACTTCAAGAGGTAACACCACGCAGTACTCGTGGAGAGATGATTCTCCTCCCGATAACAATACATCCTAATCCTGATCGATCTGTAATACCATACATTTTGAATATGGGCGTCCTAAGAGTATTCCGTGGGGATTCCTCTTCGCCGCAGCGGTTAAATTATACTCCATACGAAACAAACAGGCACCATTTAGATAGCCTCTGCTTGGTTGAATAATATATAGTTCATTTGTTGTCATAACGTAATGTACGATCTCAATGGAATTTACTGAGGCGACGGTCGACTATCAAGAGTGTATATTCTCTTTTGGTCAGCGTCAATAGGCTATCTGTTGTACATGATCGCATGCTTCTTACACTTGAATATTAGCTACTACATCGCCTGAGAAAAGAGCTGTCGAATGTAAAGATTTAGTGGGCTGAACCTTGTCCAATCTAAACGAAATGAATGGAGGGCTACTCACAATCAAGTGGACAATATCAGATAAATTAGGGTGTCTGAACACGACAGTCATCTCTTGCGTGAGGTTTTCTGAATCTGTAGGGTGCTAGGCGTGAAGAGAAGCATCCATCGGAGGACTCTGGCACACGGTGGCCAAGTAGGTCGCCTTGGTTTAGTTAACAACGGCATTTTTGCAGTACAGGGCGATTCGTACAAGCGATTGACAGACCCCATCCTAATCCTGAATCGCAACATCGAGTGCCCCAATTTGGTCAAACACCAAGCGGATGACTCTGTAGTTCGTGTAGCCATCTCCCTGTCTATGGATGTTAACGAGCTGAAGATACCTTTAGATTAAACCGTTCGTAGTCTCCCCAGCTTTTGAATTATTGGAGATCACAACATCCTTGATTTTCATCGATCTCTTCTCCCTCGAGAAACTCAATATATATTTGCGGTTATAGTTAACGAACCTACCAGACCTCGGCATTACTTGATCCACAGATATGATTGCGTCCGAGAAGGCTTCGTCACTACAGCGTGTAATTGTGTCTGATGGCTGTAAGAATATTGAATATACTTAGCTATGCGCGACTGTTTATATTATATCTGAAAAACTTTTAAGACTTGAGTGCTTTTATAAAAAGTGCATTAAACGCATGCGTCACCAAACACACGAAGAAGTAGCATCATTGCGCAGGCTCACGGCTTTAGTATCATCTGACATTCCTCCCCTTATGATAAAGCTAGGAAGATATCTTCGGCAATAATCAAGGTTCTCCACTGGTATTTTGATTTTTCTTTTTAGGCTAGTTACCGGCTCATCTTCAGTATGTGTATCTTCACCTTTAAATTCATTCCTTGTATGGCTATCGTTTTCCGCAATATATTGTATGGAGTCCTCCGCTGTTCCATAACTTTTTGTTCGATTATGATGAATTGTCATCCTTTTGTTTTCTGGCGTTACAACCGTATATATGGGTGG
>JWZT01004259.1:63069-86598 GCA_000827895.1 Thelohanellus kitauei
TTTTTTCCCAACTATGTTTAAGCGACTACCCGAAGCACAAAATAAAGGACAAGGATAAGATTTTTCAAAATACTTTGTATTTTTGACATTAATCAATGAATCACTTGAGCCTGTGTCAACCAAGCCTTGAATTATGTTGTCGTCAGAATCCACTTCTGCTGATGTTATGGCTGCATTTCTGAAAACCCTCTTCTTTTGGGCGCGGCACATCTTTGCCAAATGGCCTTTTCTTCCGCAATTATAACAGACAGAGGTGCACCCGCAGTCCGAACTTCTATGCTTACCCCCACATTTGTAACAGTGAACAACATCCGGACCCCTACTACGGTTTACATTCTCACTTAACAGGCCTTTAATCTGGCTGATTAGCTCCGTCAGCTCGTCTCGGGTAGCATAGCATGTAGAGGTGTCATTGGAATCTAGAAGAAGCTGCCCTCTTCTAACAATTTCGTCAACTGTTAGGTCTGGGTCCATTTTGAGATGACATGATATATTCTTCGGTAGCGAACCGAGAACTTTCGCCTTGATCATCACGTCAATGTGCATTCTCGATATGTCTCGACTATTATGGAGAAGACCCCTTAACCCCTCAACGAAATCAAATAACTTCATTCCAGGTTCTAACTTTCTCTGCATGAATGACTCCATTGGGTTAATTGACCCTGTTTGACTGAAATGCTGAGCCACAAACGCACTTTTGTATGCCTCATACTCTTCTTTCTCTGACATATCTGGCTTTTGAGCTTTTATGGCTTCAACTGTATCGATTAGTCGAGTGCGCATGTGTACTGACCGGTGTTGTACCAACGAGCCAATTTTCTGTCCGAAGGTCCCTTTCTCTTGCCTCCCAGTCAGCTCCACCTCGTTGAAAACGTCTTCTGGCGACATCAAAGTGTAGTCAGTGTTCATAAATGCTGACACCAAATGTAAGAATATTGAATAAACTAAGCTATGCGCGACTGTTTATATTATATCTGAAAAACTTTTAAGACTTGAGTGCTTTTATAAAAAGTGCATTTAACGCATGCGTCACCAAACACACGAAGAAGTGGCATCATTGTGCAGGCTCATGTTTTTAGTATCATCTGACAATGCCCTTTGTTGTCGAGGTTTTAAAAGGGAAGTATACGAGAGGCATAGAACATGCACTAGGTAGGAGCATTCTGGTTGGCTCCTTCAGTGTCTGATTTTCAGTGCTGCCTTGGATACTTTATCTGCTTTTCAGTATTTCAGAACCCCGTATTGTCCTTGAGCCTGAAGTTAATCAAACCTGATCGCAGTGACAGGACATCGTCACTGCCGGTCAGACTTATAGGTTACCCTTACTGCTAAGTATTTTGACTTAAAACGAACTTTCCTCACAATTCGGGAAGATTTTCGAGACACGAGCAGTTTCAGAACATAAAATTTGTGCATGCCAGACAAGCTCGAGTGTATATACACCAGTATTTACTCTCAAAACTGGTAATACACCTACGAACTTTCGCCTCTAAGCTAACCCTGCTTCTCATGTTAGAGTTCGAGGTACGCTTTAACTTCCCTACATCCGCTACGAAGTAACCTGTCGAGAAGACCAGCACAAGAGATCCCTTTAACATCTAGTGCAGGGCACTTGGCCTGGATATTGGCACAAGCCCGTTCAGGCTCGTTGGGTTGAAAATACGGCTCATTGCATGTCCTCTAGCTCGAGTGAACGTGTTTAGTAACAGATTAGCTATTTTCTTATTCCAGACAGCTGCATTTAATTGAATGAACTCTAGCGTTGAGCAAAGGAACCACAAGTGGCTACTGGCGAAATATTTAATAGCCCTGATTGTATTACAACTGTGTAAACGACTGCAGGATAGGATATTTTCGACTATACCGATCAGCTTCTTGACACACACTTAAACATTAAAACCATGGAAGCGTTTAGTTACATCCAGATTGTCAAGTTAGTTGTGCTCTATCATCAGTGTTACCACATGAAATATCAGTTCCAGTATTGGTTTAGCGATAGGCGTCAAAACGAGGCTGGCATCGGCCAGTTTACAGAAAGGCTAAGATACTGGAAATTGGGACGAGAATTCTCCAGTAATGGTTAAGATTTTGATATAGTTAATATGGGCGATGTCGTTGAATCTAGGACGAGTAATACTACGCTTTGGAGTGAGAAGAATTATTCTATCTGTAGAGAAATTTGGTGGGTTCACAGGTTGAATAGAAGAGTGTAAGCGAGTTCCGCTTTGGACATGCTCCACAAAACATGAAAGGAACAACCGTTCGAGGGTCGTTCGAGGTTGGTATACATGAAACGATGGATTGTAGACCTATCCTAATCGAAATTGCCATGGCTGCATAATCTCTGTTGATAAGTGTTTTTCAACCTTTCTACTTCCGCGCAATCCTCCGTGAATATTTTAGATGTTCAAGGAACCACATGAGACTATCCAAGTGTTTGGTCTGATTCTTTGTCAAAAATCAGATGACAGATGTCTCGTGTTCGTTTAATCAAGAAAAATTTAAATTTAGTGATTTTGTTCAGGGACAAATATCATTAATTCTTGATTACCAATAATATTAAGAATCAAGATGAAATCTTTGACTAGTCGATAATAGAAGGCTGCTGATGATAATTTTTTGACTTGTGGTTTTTTTGAATTTCATCATTTTTTGTCATAGATTTAGTGTACATTGGTCAGTTCGAAACCTGGTTGTATGGTTTCTGAAAAGTGATGGAGTAAAGGCCAGATTTTTAGAGAGACCAACACGAATTGATTTTCAAGAGAGTAGCCGTTCCTGTATTATTGTGCTTGAATGTTGTCATAGCGTTAAATCTGTGTTCATAATACAAAGAAGTTGAAAAATGTTCCACAAATCGACGACAATATTCTGCAATTGCTACCTGTTCATATTCAACGAATATCCATAATGTCTTTGAATTAAACTCAATGTGTTTCAACATCAATATTCAATAACTTGCAGTACTAGTAATCTCTTGTTCTTGTTAAAATGTCCATTGTGAGTCAAACGTCTGATGTACAAATGTGCTTCGAATCAAATTGCTTGAGTCAACAGACATGGATGGAAAATATTTACTCAGACCTCCACAGAGTGTATCAAAGTTACTCAAGATAAATTGAAAAATATATTAATAATATCTCTCAACGTTATTCAAATATTTTTATTTCCACGCAGATCAAAATTTCTTGACAACAGTCAATTTATTCTGAAAATAATTTAATTTATCGCCTAACACCAAGATATTTCCTGTCATTCTCTTCGTGCTGCCGTTTAAAAAGTTCAGTTCGTGAAATATATCTGCCACGTATGCTAGCTTTATACGTTAGGTTTAATCGCTCTTAACGTTCAAAGCCGTTGAGGTTGCCTTGCAAAAAATACTAGAATCTCTTATCTTACTTCGTTTGAAAGACACAAGACTTTTATTTATGACAACAATCGTACATCTGTATTAACGTTACGTGGTTAGCTTCCCTAATGTCTCAATGTTTCACAAACTGTCGACATTTCAGTTGTCTCTTATTCATGTTATAGACAATTTCAAGCACCATGTCTAATTCAGTTTAAGTTAAGGTCGTACTGTTTAAGCAACAATGCTATTCTACGAAGAATACTATAAGATTGGTATTTTGCTGCTGTGCCAGAGAAAAACTATTTTGACGCTTCTGGGTATTGACGGTCGGCTATCTGAACAAATTCAGTCTCATTCAAATATGCACGAATGAAAATTTTATGTTAAAAACATCATATATGTCTTGTGCTTTTGTCATTTAATGCCCCTATTTCAGAACAGTATATCTTACACCTTAGCTCTACTGTTAATAAAACTAATCAATACAAAGAGCTCCTGTTTGCCAGTAAATTCGGTGTTCTAGTGGATCTGAAGTGCAAAGCACTCGCAGCTCTTCATTTTTGACACAATATTTAGCTCAATATCGCTAGGCATGTCAACAATTCGAGCCTTTTTCACTTTATTCTAAAGCAGGAATATATTTATGACTAATGCAGCAGCCTCTCTTAAATAATCCTCACCTTTTCCTGGCATAATGATAAAATGACAGCTTCGGCTACGGTGTGTGACCTGATATTCTTTGCAATAATATGCGACACAGCATAACTAGCTTCTTGAATCTTTGTACTTACCTTGAGTTCTAACAAAAGTAGCCATTCGCCTCTTATTCGAGGCAAATTCACTCTAAAAATTCACTAGATTTCTGTATGATATTTCTGGATGTCTACTTGTAAGTACTCTTTATGTTCCATGGCGGCCATGCAACTATTAGCAAGCTTTACCCTCAAAAATACACTAAACTAAGGGCAGTTTTGATATACATTTCCAGTGAATATCAGTGACAAATAATTTTCATCATAGAGACGAACGTTGAGTTCCAAGCTGTTGACTTTAATTTTTGGGCTCTTATGTCTTTGCGATGGTGAATGAGATATTGTTAACACCGTCTGAAGATTCTATCGAGTCTTGTTAAATTTGAAACTTCGTTTAAAGGCTTCGGAACCCACTAAATTTACATTTGTCATAAATGGGTCCATATTCGCAATCAAGACTATATTTTAAGAAAATAAAAAAATAAATACAACTAAATTCGCATTCAAATTAACCACTTAAATTGTTTAAAGAATTGAAATTACGCACACGACAATATGGTGAAAAAAGAATGACTAATCACCACATAAATCTATGATTTATATTATCAGACCGTGCGATGTCCTTCTTTCGGCGAAACCTGGCAGAAAAACATTTTTAACAGATTTAGACTGAATAAATATTTTGTCAAACGATTTGTTTTGTATTAAAGTATAAACATCATAATCCATCGTCAATATAATGTATTTCTTTTATCGGCGAGCACGTCTGTTTTACTATTCGAATTGCAGATATATTACAACAACATGTTGGCATTAAAACATTTCAAAGATGAATCATTAACGTTGTAAAATTTAATATATGACAAAATACTAATAGAAAAGTTTTGTTGATTTTAACATCATGTATTAAAGAAATTGATTCTGATTTTTAAAGATAATATTATTTAGAACAAAAATGAAGTTGATTAGATTTTTAGAAATGGTCTCTTCAGGTGATGTTGAATATGATAAAGAACAGTTACCAAAATCACACTATTTATATGACCACAAGAAATTGTTCTTAAAATATCTTTTATAAAATTAGTTAATCCAAATATAGAGTTCGAAGACTTGATCATCGGATGCTAGGGAATGAAAGTGCAGATTGATAAGTATGTAAACTATAAAAAAACATCACAGAAACACACTGACGTTTGAAAATAGGTTTATTTTGATTTCGAAGGAACTTTAGACCATAATTATTTCTTGTGAAAGTTTAGAGAACGGAAAATGCACTCATGGACAATTATATTAACAATTATTTGATCAGCATGCTAACTCATCGTGCATTTCTTTCGAAGCACTAACGAGTAAGAGAATTTGTTTACTGCATTTATGGCTACTAGGCTGAAAATTTTCTGTCATACAATATTATATTTTACTAATTCAACTTATAGCCACCCTTAATTAAAAACTCTTAATATTAAAGAAGATATCTATGAAACTTACTTGATTGATGGAGAAATATATACGAATAAAATACAAATTTCTCAATTTGAGTCAAAGATAAGAACCTTTACGATATATGAGGTCGATTTTTCAGGTTTTTAGAGAGAAATGTACTTAATTCTACATAATTTGTAATCCAAAGTGCCAAAATTTTTCAATATACTCAGAATCTTTTTAAAAAATAAATTTTAATGAAAGATTTTTGTTTTAAGATAAACAGAGAGATCTCTTTTATGAACATATCAAATAAACACAATCGTTTTATTAGACCGGAGAAGAATGTGCGATTATTATTTACAATAGAGTGATTTTGATTAAAGGTACTAATGTCCCACTAAAATACTCTAAAACTGCGAAAATCACATTCAATGTTGCGTAAATTGTGAATATAAATGTCAGTTTTCAATCTTTGGAATACTTTCAACCACTCAAATAAAAACATCTATTTTCGTTATTTCTCGTCGCAGTTGAATTCGATCCAAAGTTCTTTTAAAGATAGAATAATATTGAAAATTTCGGCATTATTAACAGACAAAGAGTCTAGTATGTCAACAATCTTAACAACTTCTAATCAGATGTAGAAAACTAATTGTGTTGTTTGAACGCTGGCATCAACGTCATTATCTTCAAGAGCACTAAAGAGAATCTTAAAATTAAAGCTTTTTATGTTAAAAATTTTTTGTAACATTTTAGAACAAAAAATTATACAGTAAACCTTGTGAAATTTTCAGTTATTGGAAAACGAGATATCGATAAAATGTGATAAATAGACAGGTAAACTATAAATGGCTGTTAAATGATGTGAAAACAATTTATTTGATATAAAATAGTATGAAAATTTAGATTTCGGTTCCAATTTCTCAGTTAAATAAATGATTCATAAAGCTTTTGCTAATGAATATGTTCAGTTTTATGTACTTTGAGGTGTAAATAAACTGTAAAATTTGTTATATTGTCTCAAATCTCATCCATCAGCACTGAATCTACGATTCCATATTCACAAAAAATATATTAAAGATACTGGAGAGTTTCTTGCTTTTATTTAATGATTACGCTAAAATTTGATTTTGGATTTCCTCGTTTATTCAGACCAGGGCAAGTGACATTTAAACGAAAATTTCTAAGTATTCAGAAATATCAATCGTATTCAAATTTTAAAAAAAAACTTTTCTTGGCTGAAAAAATAGACATGTTCAAAAAAAGACAGAGAGATAATTATTTAGGAGATACTGTATTTATATATTTCTCGGTTTTAATAATAAAATATTTAAATCTACAAATTTTTTGAAATTAAAGAAAATGAATTTTAAAATGCCACACGTATATTTTATATTTATCCAAAAATTTTTGGAATATTAATCTTCGCCAACGCCCTTTATATTCATCTCGAATTTAATAAATATTCTTTTAATTAATAATTCTTAAATCGGCAGTGTTCTTTACAATAGGTCGAAATATTTTTGGTAGCAGCGTTCAGCACAAAGTTTTTCAAGCCCTGTTTTATCAAAAGCGATAAGGCATTTGCATTTGCTCGCCAATTTTAATTTATTATGGTTAAAACCATGCTAGATGGTATTCTCTCAGTAATTTGTAATTAGATCATATAACAAATGCAACAAATGGAAGATGACGTGTATAAAAGCATCAGTAAAAATTTAATTTTAAAACCATAACGCCCGTTTACGTATTTTTTCGAAAAGGCAAGCTATGAACGATATACACAAAATTACAAGATATTTTGAGCTTCGATTCCAACCAAGAGTATTATGATTTTCATCTTAACATGATAGTTTTTGAATTTGATCAAGGTATAATTTATCCAATGTATTATATGGCTCAAACGACGAGCCGAAGAACATAAAAAATCGAAGCCTACCACGTTCTGGAAAGTATTAATGAAATTATAGCAAAACAACATATGATCAATCTGTTTTAAAATCTAGTTTCTAATGTTCTTTTCACCTTGTGAGTTGCATAACTTATCATATGAAATTTTAAAAATTAAACAAAATCTAAAATAAACAAAGGCACCTAATATGGTTTAAACATGTTAATTAATATTAAAATGAGATATTCGATTACCAAACCAATCCAATTCTTTTAAAGTTGTCATTCGGTTTCAAAAAAGGATATTTTTTTATATGTAAAATTAAATGAGAGGTTTTCTGCATTATCAAAAGAGATATGGCCTTTAATTCTCAAAATGTGCGTTGTTAATTATACATTCGGTTTTAAACGTCGATGAATTTTATAATATCTAATTTGAGAGTGTTTATTTTGATTTCACTAAGTATACATAAAAAAATATAAAATCCTATATACAGACACGACAGGTTGTTAATTATTAATATATCAGCTATATTTGTCAGACTCGATAGACAATCAAAAAATATTTATATATTCGACGTAGAATATCAAAGTTTGAAATCCGTCGTTTATGAGTACTAATAAATTAAAACAGAATACTTCAAGAGAGTACAGATCTTAATCAATCAGTATATTTTTTATTGAAGACATTTCATTTACGAACTAACAAAAGCGCGTTATATAATATACAATCAATGCCGGAACCCTCAGTGATTAGGTGAACGTTTTTGAAAAATAAATTGCATGTAAACCAAACATATTAATTAGCGAAAAAACGTGTATATTTCTAAAACAAATTTAAGCTAAAAATTTTTGTTATTTTTACGTAAAGGTATGCAAAGCCATCAATTGAATTTAATAATTAATCTTCGGCCAAATATGTCTGATCTCTGAATAAAATCTCCGTTGTCGCTTTCTCATATTGACCTGATATAAAGGATTTGGATATTATATAAATCGAATTATATCTTCCATAATCCAATTTCAAGATTTGGACCTTCTGAGATTTATATAATTGTTACTCTTCTATTCAAAAAAGTTGTACTTACTGTCTTTTTACATTGAAGCAGTGGTATCGTGTTGGGAGAATAGATCGAATATTCTATGTTTTAAAAAGATACTTGATTTACCAATTGACATTTGTTTTTGAATTAAAGGAATAAATAACAGGTTAGTGAATACGAAAATCACTCTCTCCATTCAAGTATGCCGATGTGTAGTTTTGAATTGTTACAAATGAGTATTCGTATGTCTTTCGAAATATATCTCGAATCGTGAATCTGATGGTTATATTCTGGGGTAATAGTATTTCAATACCTTGCAGTTTTTATCGTAGAGTAATGCTGGATTATTATATTTTGATTTGTCAGAGCCTAACGTATTGAAGTGAAATCCGTTTAAAAAAATGGTTTGCAAAATTGAATTGGAAGTATCAGAAAATGTATTATCAAAAACATCGATTTCTAACACACACAGAGGCGATCGTACTCCAGTATCATTTTTCGAATGTGTTATTTTCAAGATAAACTTCCGATTAAAGTACTTATAATCATCAATGAATACCATGGCCATTATAAAGTGTTCTTTTACCGTTATCTCATCGAAAATCACTGGTTTAACATCAGTATTGTTGGATGGAATGGGTAAAATCTTTTATATAACTGCTTACATTTGTTTCAGCACACCATAAATATATCAGCATATCTGCGATGAAAAACAGATCATAAAGAAAAATAACTTGTTTTGTTTCGGGTGCTTTGTTAATAAACATACGAAATTTTGTAAAAGGAATTTCATTTTCGTGCATACGAAGATATATTCGGATTTCCTGTGTTTCATTTTGATAATTACCATTATTCGTTTTTCTTTAAAACCATATGAGACGCTCATTATTTTGTTGCATTTCTCGGAAAGTCGTTCTAGATGATATATGTGTGTATGATTTGAAATGATGCTCAAAGTTTGTTTGTGGAAGTATCTTACGTTGATTGACATATACATATATTGTGGACGTATAAACATTTCTCGATTAAAGATAAATTTTAGTAGAGTATTGTTTTCTGAATTAATCTAGTCAGTTAGATTTTGCATACTACACGATAACATGTTCTCCATCCTCTTATTGATGGTAGTTCGGCACAATTTGAATGTAGGAATTGAACGATGATGAGAAATGCAGAGTATACGTTCATGAGAATAGATAATTAACAATGTAATTATACAGATAGTGTATATAATCAATTTAAAACTCAATTATGTTTTAAAATTGTATTAATTGACATTTTTAAATAAATTATTTTAGTGAGAATAAAACGATCAGATTATAGACATTTTAATTTAACTATTGAGAATAGGTCACTGACCAAATTTAATCACGATATTTTACATAAATTAACACTGTGATAACCTAGTCTGATGATATATATTACAAAATTACAAGTAGTATTTATTAAACCTTTTGTGTTAAGCAATTAATCTATCAATCATTTTTCAAATTAAAAGTTTGTATCCATAATTCAGCATCGATAGCTTTTCATTTGTTAAAACCCTTAGAATTCTATTATAATCTGTATTATTTATTAATATAATACAAGACTATTTATATTATGATTGGGTTTTGATTTTACTTATCAAGTTTTTACTGTTCAATGACACATTTAAAAATAATACCTGTCACTATTATTAAAATGTTGTCTAAATTTTTCTTATCTTCATTAAAAGTTTTAGTCGTTCTTACTAGGTATATTTTAAAAAATAAATTTCCGAAAGATGATGAAACAGAGAATAGGGCAAAATAGACACCAATACAAATTTCTGTATCAATTGGATGTGAAAAATATTCAGGTAATAAGCCATATTTTTAGTATGAACGCCATTATTCAATATGTGCTACCAATTAAATTTCAAACCGAGTAGATTATATATATATTTTACGTAATATCGTCAATAATCTACCATTTTACACAATCGTTAATTTATTTTAATATATCTATTTAATTGTAGTAAAAAATTCATATTTATTCTGTTATAACGAATCCTCAAGGTAATCTCTGTGACTTTATCTAACTGATTGAAATTACATATACTGTTGACGTTTCAGACAGAAAAATACTGCCTAAATGATTATCGTTTATATATTTATAAATCTTTGAATATTGATCAGATTAGATGTCGAATAGAATACAATGGTTATACTCATGATACTGCTCGATTTCATGATACGAGTAATATAATTTGAAAATAAGTATACATTTCTGGATACGCTGTTGGGTTTTAATCAATGAATGTATCGCAACCAGGGTACCATGATCTTTTATACCTTACGAACGCATTCTTTAATACTGAGCAAGTGGCGTGCATGATCTTTTTGTCTAGGTCAATATACAGTTTGATTATGTTAAAGATACACTTTAGAGAAAAAATTTATAAATGAATAAAATTGTAACCGAAGCTTCGGGTTGATATTTTTATTAAAATTATTAAATTCTAGGTTATTTTGTAATTTATCACTGCATTTCATTCGTAATTAGTTCATAGAGAATTTGTGAGATTTGTCTGAAAGAACGAATTCAATCTAAATTGTAGACCATTATTTGAGGTCCATTAATGGTATTATTATATTCCTTTGTGGTAACAATCATTCACATAAATATGTGGAACCCAAAAACGATTTTATTTGCAATCATTCAGTTTTAAATGATAAAAATATAGTTCTGATAACCATATTTCAGAAGAGCTGATTTGATACATGCGATTTAAACACAATTGATAATGAATATTTACAATTACAACTTAAATTCTTCTGTCCTAACTTAAAAATATCTGCAACTTGTGAAGTTATATCTCATACATGATGACATTCAAAAGGATTGGAAAAAATATGATAATGTCAACTATCATATTGATCTCTCGATATAGCTTTGAAGACTGGATTGGAAGTAATTACAGACTGACAACAATTTGAGAAAAATATATTTTTAGCATTGCCTGCCATTTTTCATACTGGCTAAATGTATGTTTCTTCATTACATATGTGATATCTATAAAATATTTTGGGCTTTCATAGTATTACAAATACTATCATTGACGCTAATTGTATGTTTTCACACCTCAGCTAAAGGCACAAATCGTTCCAGTTGTTCATTATATATAGATAGATTTAGCGTGAATCCTCAAGGCCACAAGAGTCAGTTAATAAAATGTTCAGTAAAAGAATTTAGATAATTTCTACAACTAGAATGAAAAATATTGACAGAATTATAAAAACTTATATACTCAAAGTCTTTAATAGTTTTGTATCAATCCGTTCTCAAGCATTTCCATTTAGGTCTTTAAATAGACGATCTTGTAAAGTTGCGATTCCTACAAGTATAAATATTAGAGTAACTACTTTCATGAATTTTTCAAACTTGAGTATACTAGTCCTAAAAACTTCTCCTTGATAATGCTATTTTATTGTATACAGTTAGTGAAGGATTTGACATTCTACCAGAGGGCTAGATACCCATTGACATTGTTATAAATAGTTGTTTTATCATCAAGGATTCTCGCAGAAAACTCGCGACAAAACATATCTATACAATTCGTGGGTTAAAAAAAATGCAATATAACTCCATTTATTTTAGTTGTAACTTTTATTTTAAAGATATATATTATTTTAATACAATAAATTCTGTACATATGATTCTCACTAAAAGATTCTAACTGTTCTGTATCTGCACTATGTCTACGGGTTAAATTGTATTTAAAAACCATTAACTACCAAAATCTTTCATAAATTGGGATTAATTATCTTTTCCAATTTTTCAGTTTTCGTTAATTTACGGGGTTTTTCAAACCGCTGTAAGTCTAATTGGAGTCATAAAAATCTATTTGTTGAACTACGTAGACCATAAAAAATATACACCAGGCAGAAATTGTTTTTCCTTTTCTTCGATCATGTAAGAAATATTCAAAATTCATGTGTCATTTTGATATATACAAAAATCTTTCGAAAACTGACTGTTAGATTGTCACGTTCGATTTTATTAATATGTATTTTTTTATTAAGAATTCAGATAACTATCAAAAGCTAGTATAAAAATATTAATAGTTGTCTATATATGACATTTAATATTATAGATTTTAGGCCAAATACTTTAACAAAACAAACATATCTATTTATAATAGGGACGATAATATATGATTCTTTCAACCAGGTATTACAGGGTGAGTTTTCTACTCTGTTATTGGTTTTGCAATAAGAAAATTTTTATATTTGATTTTTCCAAAATTCAGATTGATTCATTAATCTGTATTAAACCCTGGTTAATATTTGTCAAAATTCCGACGTTTTTTAACCTTTAAGCTTAATATACATAAACAGGCAGAGATTCATTTCTTCCCAAATATTGATTATTTTGCGCTAGTTGAATGAGAAACTGAAGTTTACATTTTGAAGAATATTTAAAATCAATTTATGTATGTAAAACCAATATATGTCTATTCTTTGATAAAAGTTATATACGATCAATTTTTAAAATTAAATTTATGTGTATTAGATAAATAATTTTTGTTGTGATCGAATAGATNCATATAAAAGAGTAGATATATAATCATCTTAAGATTTTTGATATATTATCATTCGATCGAAATAATTATGACAATATATTAAATCGTTCATGGTCATGAATATTTTTTGTATATTTTCAGACAGAGAAAATAAACCGCCGTAATATATATTCCAAATTATTGAATCGAATCCAATTAGATGTATGAATTATTTGACATTGTCTAATGATCACTGTTTTCATATTTTGAAAATTATTTCGTCAAGAAAATATTATTAGAATCTACAGATGATCAGACCGGTTATTACTATCCAAATATATTGCTGATATTTTATTAACGATAGCTAAAATTGCAAAACTAGGTGTAGTCAGAAAAAATCAAAATCTCATTATTTCCCTCACCTAAATGATTTTTTAATTTGAATATGAGATGAATGTTTTCATAATAAATTAGTTGTTAGAATCTTATATAATGATAATAAGATGAAAAAATATCATGAAAATAGTTATATTTCATATCTATCATTAATTTTACCGGCTAAAGGCGAACTCTGGAGCTTTGTCTTTCGTTGTAATGTGTATTTTCTAGATCGGATCTGTTAATATATGTGCTATGTTGTCAATAATTTCCTCTGTAAAAATTTAGAATTGCTGGTCGTTTGATAGTTTTAATTCCTATTAAACTGGTAAATTACACATTGCCATTTTCTCAATGCAAGAATCATATAATTACATAATAATCTGAATTAAACATTATTTACTGATAATTGATCAATTTTTGAAAAATTGTTATACATATATTTAAAATGAGAAAATCAGAAATACATACCTGTAAAAAATGAATCTTGGGCCTTAATAATTTGTATATTCTAAGAAACGACGAACTAACAAAATCGTCAATAAATAATACGTTAGATATAGCAGCAATATAAGGATGAATGCGTTATGATCATAACTCGCAAGAGTTACAAAACGGTCGTTTAAAAAATGTAATATAAAAATGTTCAAAAGAATTATTAGTCCTAAACATAGGGATATACACTGTTTTATTCTGTTTTGAAAATGTGTATCCTCAAAAAAAATAAAATTGTCTGAATAATGGATTTGTATAAGTGAAAATGAGATGGTAAATAAGTTGAGATAATATTGACAAAAATAGACTACAAACCTCATGTATATTTATTATTTGGTGCATATATAGTCCTGATATCGTCCATAGCCACAATATGAAATAATGTCTCTGTTTTTTGCCAAAAATATTCATTAATAATAAGATCCTTTCAAATATAAAATTCAAAAATGTGTATTAAATCAGTAAATACCTCTGAATGGACAAAAAATAAATACTTTATTTTTTATCAGAATCTCCCTAACCGAGTTATTGTAGGGTAGGAAAGGAATGACACTCGTAGGGTTTAGCCTATTGCCTTTAAATATACATTGAGTATTCATCACTTTTTCTATTATGTCGACAATCGAGAATGAAATAAAATTCGGATTCAGGAAAAAAACGTTTAAATCTTGTTCGGAGTAACTCTGGGTGTGTTTATGTACTTTTACTACCACAATTTCAGAAAATTCGTTTACGATGTTCATTATTGTAAATTTTATTGAGATATTCTTTAGAATACAATTTATATACCTTCCAATTTCTATCACAAAAAATGTATGCTGATTGTAGTAAAAATGAGTTAATGCTGGTGAATTTAATTTTCTAGCCACTTAATGATATATGGTATTTTAACGAGTTTAACTGATCATTATCGAAAACATCTCTCAAAATGACAAATATCGAAGAACTCAGTTTTGATGTTGCAATTGTTATTTTACAACGAAAAATTATTTTCCTATTTAAATACTACTAAAATAATTAAAATATTGTTATAAAAATGATAATATCATCTGTAGGTTTGGAGTCGCAAATCGAATGGTTGAGTATGAAATCATGTTTTTGTATAGGAAATATCTGCTTTTAAACTCATTACATTAAAACCATTTTTTGAGAATGGGAAAGTTCCTCCATCCATAATTAATTCATTATTTAGGATTCTTGTTTTATTGGACTATCGATTGTTTATAATTAAACGAAATTTAGTATAAGGTTTTACGTTTATGTAAACGCTGAGACATTTATATCCTAGTTTATCAAAAAAGGACGTACAATATATATATTCTTTCACCAGTGTATGATATTTCGAATAAATTGAAACATTTATCATAAAGTTTTTCAAGATGATAATCTTATTTTTCCTACCCTAATGGTGTTATGTTTAAATGATCATATTGTTTCGCATGTATTGTCATAAAAAAAATACGTCGGTAGTGCAAATAAATTTTTTTCTAAATTTGAAGTTTATCGGTGTAAGGATCTACATATTCATCTATTTATTCAATGAATTTACAATCTGGTTGCAGGTTTTGGACCCGTTGAAATAAGAACGTCCATCATTTAATTGACACGATGAAAAAAATATCAAAAATTTAAATGAAAAATGCATCTAGTTAGATATATCTGGTTTAGAATCCGATGCAATTATCTTCAGATATGAAATATGATAATTTTTATTACTTTATTTAGTTTCAGTTTGATTTATTTCTAGTTTAATTATTGAAAAATTAATGATATTAATAAAATTCACAATTATTATCGTGTATTTTTACAAAGATTCGGACAGAGGATTTCATAATTTTTCCTAATATTCTAAACATAACTTAAAAAAATTTATAAATTCATGTTTACTCGAGATAATAAATGGAAAAACTAGGTGTTGATGAGTTAAAATTATTGTTGAATTATGGGATCTATATATGCTTTTTTAACATGATTGATGAAATATCATTTTATCATGACCTAATTTATCGAGTTTTGAAGTTGTATAATGAGAAATCTATGGATATATTTTACTTTGAAATAGCGATCATTGTCAGAGCCGTTCGTCTTTTCAATATCTTTATATCAAAGCGTATAAAACATAACGCCTGACTCAACTCGTTAAACATAATTTATATTTACTCAGCCCGTTTGAATGGAATACGAATCATTCATGAGTTTCTTTGAATTAATTATATATCATAAATTATCAATATGAATTTTGATTTATTAAACTAGAACGCTCCAATAATATAAAATTTTGATATGTATAATTTTTCTATTAAAAACCCCTCTATAAATCAATTAAGGATGTCGAACATTTTCTGTATGAATTATATATTAACTCAATTTTTAACTGTAGTTATGAATTTATAAATATCAATATATGCTAAAGTTATCAAGTTTTCGTCTTTAGATAATATGGTTTTAAACAGTCGAACAGCAATTATAAATGGTTTTATGAATTATTTATGAAATATTTAGTTTTAATTTTATGCACTATTTTCTCATAATCGAAATATTTAAGGTCACATTAACATCAATTAAACCAATTAATGATGTTATTTCTAATTTAATGTGAGCCGTACTCTGAGCTTCGATATTATACAGGATTCTGAGGCGAGAAAATATTACTTTTGGTAGTATTTTTCTTCTCAAAACAATATAAATGGTTTAGTTTCAAATTTGTATGTTCGAATGATAGTTAATGCTTTTAGAAGTGCCTTAGAAATCCTAAACATATAATGTTAAATATGAGATAATTTTGTAATTTCAACATCTTTCAATTACAACCTTGATTTTTATCTATATCATAAATATGAATCGAAATATTTAGACTTAGAAATATAAATATTCATCGCTTTCTTGAATATAAAAAATTTGTAATTTAGGTATCTATACATAACAATTTTTATTCAAATCAATCTAAAATTATAGTGCCCATTATGATATTTGATATTATTCATACAATGACCTGTAAATCAAAAGCATTTTGATTAAAAATATAACATTATTCAAAAGTCAATTTCTAATTATTTTGTATTTAAATTAGATATATATATTCAAATCTAGAAAGTATGCTTGTGTCAAAATCCAAGGTGCCTTTATAAAAAGAATGCTAAATTTCATTCCTATAATACATGCAATAAAACCAAATATATAAAAATTGAATCATCAATAAAACTGAGGTTATAGTAGATTTCAACTTGGAAACATGTTTATATCTTTTATGTCCATTTTTTAGTCGAATACAGTGTTAAGTAAAATACTTGTAATTAGGGGCTGACAAATGAACATACTATATTGCGAAAATAGTCAACATTCTATATTAATCTACGATTTGTATTGTAAATCTAGAATTAAACATTTAAAATCAGAAGATGGTAAATCAAAACTGCAAGAACAATATATTGAAACACTCATTTTTATTAGATATATGAAAAGTAATCATCATTAGAATGTCGGGTCAAACTCGCATATACGTATATCTAAAATATTATTAAAAATTTTAAACGAGCATAAATGGCGAAATTGGGCGAGAAACATTCGAAACACGTAAAAAAGAAATACATATTTACTGTTTAGTATTTAAAAATACTATTTAATAGCTATACTCAATGCTATGGAAAATTCTAACAATATCGAAACAGATTTAAATTAATTCTACAGATCTCATTCACTCTAGATGCATTATGGGATTAAAAACAACAGCTATTATCACTCGATGTATCAGAAACTCTTTTTTTATGTTTATTTTTACTACAGTGGAATATACAAAATAAGATATTGAAACAGTTATTCCTGAAATTTATTAAATTGTTTACTCTAATTGATGGGTTAACTACTCATAATGGATGCTTATAACATTGCATTTCTTCAATTCTTGAAATTCGTCTAATGTCAAAGAACAAACGGAAAATATGAGTTTCTCAATTTACTTATTCATTTTGGACATTATTTAAAAATATTTGAGCGATGAACTTTTTAATTTTTACCATTCGAAAAAATTTAACATAACTTGTAATACAAATCGTGATCAAATCAAATATTCTTATCAAGCATTCAAAATAGGATTATTAGATGGCAATATTTTGTTTAACAATGTTATAACATTTTTAGCTGAATGCTCTGCTTTATTGTTTGACAAGCTATTTATTACTATAAAAAAACATAATGTACATGTTTAATTTGTTATAATATTGAAAAATCACTGATATCTAATATTTTTGTTAATTGATATTACTATAATTTTGTGAAATTAGTATTCATGAAAGGTTTGATTACATAAATTGTTTTCAATTTTAATAATAAATAAAACAAGTCATTATTAATTTTTGTTGATAATTTTACAATCGATTTTCTGATGATATCAATGGTGATTTCAGGGTAATTTTATGACTTCATTTGACCGTTATGCATATATTCTAATGATAAACAAATTATTATTAATTATCGTTTAAAAATATTAGTTTCAAATGTATACTTAAAATCGTTGTTATTTTCATTGAGATGAACAATATCTAAAAGTTATAAAGGTAGGATTAACATTTATGAGATATTAAGTTAATAACTTTCCCATAGTTTACATCCTATTTTTACAAAAATAATTTACAACATTAATCAGAGTATTCTTTTGTTAATGATGAATTATATAATTCAGTTAAAACACAGATTACATTTCTACGGTAACTTTCCCACATTGGATATATACTTTCTGAAAATATATAGTGTACTTAATTCAACTAATTTTGAAGAAGTTATATCTGATGCAATAATAATCTATAGAATATATATCCTGAATGTGTTCGGGTTTTCTTGAAGGTGTATTGATAAACGAGAATTAATTTCAAGATATATGGGTCAGTTTTTCTGGCAATAGACGATATCCAATGACAAAAAAACTGAATCTAAGAATATATTATGCAAAAATGTAATGATTTTGTTACATCAAAGATAATGTTTAATATACATATTAGTGTTCTCAATATTATTATATCATCATCAGTCATTTTCTAAAATGACCCATAAAATTTAATACTTGGCCAGTTGGTAAACATTTTATGAATTTACGTTTTTATAACCTTTTAAATAAAATGATTATAGATTAATCCTGTAGGATTCACTATACATTTTGAATCAAACCATTTCATCTTATGATATTTTGTTTATACATATTGTTTATTATTACAAGTAAAACATGACACAGACAATAGCAAACCACGAAACTAATCATTGGGCTTGCAGAGTATTCTTCACGCCCACTAATATTTAGATAAATATAATGCAGTCAGATATATACCAAGTTGTGCTGAATTTTTTAGATAAAATCTCTTTTTTCGTATCATCATATACTAGATCAAGATATTTATGATAAAAAATGAGAAATATAGATATGTATATCCATTTTAGATGCTAAAGATTATAAAATAGTATTTCGATCTTATGCAGTTGGGACCACAAAACATATATGCTATATTAGCTATTTCATATGTCGGCGTTTAGTTTTTATCGCCAATAGTGGAATTCATCTATACATGAATGCCTCTTTCGAGATAATTGTATGAAAATATTACGTAAGTTAGGGGACAACACCTTCTGTAGGAATTTAGTATACTTTTTGTTATCTATTCATTTAACTTTTTTTTAAAGATAATAAAAACATGGATAGTTATTTTATAATACTGGTTAAGAGACGTCTTTGTATAATTTTATGGTTTAAATTAGAACAGTAAGATATATTCTACCAAAATTAGAAGCCCGAAATTTAAGCAGCTCAATTGAACCCTGTCTGCAAAAAATGTCAGGAAAATGAATATATGGAGAAGAAATACTAAAAAATCATCATATAAGCTATTGCATGTTATTCTAATACCCATAAATTTTAATTCATAAGGATCTATCTGCATAAAGAAGATCATTATAGTGCTTATAATTGTATGTTCATGTTTTTACTCATAAAATGTACTCCGTCTAGATATTTTTCGATCTAAAATCTATCACTTATCACAAAGATAATTGAGTTATAAAAATTTGCCTGAAAATTAGAGATATAATTTTTTCGATTAAATAAGGTCATGCAAAAAATATCTTTGAAAATCAAAAATCAGCATATGCTAGTTTCAAACGTATGGATTTTTTATTGAATTAACTTAAGATATCATATTTTGTTCAAAAAATGAGATTTTAACAATTTATATTTAAATAGATAACACACAACTATCATTTATTCATTTTCATGGGCTCTTATATCTGCCATTTAATCATTTTATACAGCAAGAAAATCTTAAAGTAATATTTAATCGATTTATGTGACATCATTAAAATAGAATAAGTTTCTCGTATTACGAAAGAAACATCTAGAAATAGTCAGTATCAATTATTTAGTATCTCTAGATAATTTATGACCCACTTTTTGATGGTTCTGCTTTTTTTTGATTAGAATGTTCATCCAACTCCATTACGAAAGTTTCAGATAGATTTTTGTTTGGTTAGGTAAAATATATTTTTTGGCATAAAATGCATTTAGTAAAATTGATCATGATTAGCATATCATTTCTGTCAAGTAATCTAGTTTCGAGAAATTAATTTTTAATTCATAATATGTATATATTTTTGAAGAAGTATTGTAAATATAAACTGCATCACATCAACAATTCTTGATTCTGTTTAAAAACAAGTACACACCATCTATTAACGGGATAAAGCGATACCTGACGTTGATTTGAACACATCGTATCTGACAAAATCTTGACTCTACTTTTAAATACTGAGAGGATTGTACAATTATCAATATTCGTCGATCAATTTTCTACTTTGCAGTAAGGCCAAGAAAATTTTAGTCAACAAATTAAATTTTTAAGCAAACTTTCCTTGAATATATGCACAAAAAATTCTGCCTAATAAGCAAGAATATCAAATTCAATGTGAAATCTAGAGAAAGCTGATAATTTCAAATTTCATTTAACCAATGAATGAAATATTATTTCTGTATTCGAAAGAAAAAATAAATTAAAATTATATAATTTCATAATGCAAATAAAGATTCAATCTTTTGCAATCTGAATCTTTGTTTTTGATGATATAAGAACATCATTACGCATGATGTAAATTTATTTTTCTACATATTTCTAGAGGCTAATTTTGAAAGCAGTGAGTTGTAGAATCATTCATGTGGTCATGACTATAACGAATAAAATAACAATTTTATGGTGTTCCCCATTCATTGGTTCACAGCTGTCACTCTGAATCAACGACATTTTCGTCTAGTTACTGATAAATCACGTTCATCAATATCACTTTTGAATTTCTCAGTCTCAGGTTTTCATGGATATTATATAATTTTGGCTCAATTTAATCATATTCTTGTTTTTATCATTCAAATTACACTAGTTTAATCATTGAATTGAATTTTCAAATGAAGCAAGTGCAATGTGAAATATATAGGGTCAAATCGATAATTTTTCGGTAAAATAGATTATCCATCAAATTTTTATTTTTTTGTTTTAAATGTGTTTATATAGAAAATTAGAATATCTACTTTTGTTCTCTGGCTCGAAATGGATGCTTAAATTGCAGTTTTCAAACATTAATTCAGTTCTCAAATCAAATAACTGACATTTTCGGCTTTACCAATTTTTATGTATTTTCTAATTCTATTTATAACATATTTTTCGAAATATCATTAAATAAATACATATGACTGTAGATATATCACATGGGAATCCCTGATATATATTAATATTACTTTGATTTATATTCAAAATGGAAATTCAGTTCAGCCTCAATCTGTGTGCTTATAAATTGAAGAAGTATAACTGGTTCTATTCATTCCTGTTACGCTTTCATTTATTATTTATAAGGATCGCAAAAAGGACCAACCAGAAATGAAAATTAGTTACTGACGTTAAATTATTTTCGGTTGTCCTCTTATTGATTCTTAATTTATTTGTCAAATCTCGATATTGAAGGAGTTAATTTAATAATTTAATCATTTTTACCTGCAAAATAATAACTCAATTTTGAAGTGAAAATTTTCTAAATTTCTTTAAATATTAAACTAAATTTTATTTTATTGTTAAAAATGACAAGAATACGTGGATTAAAGATACAAAGTTAGATAAGTTTTCATTCTTTTGGGAAAAATAATTTGAAATTTGATCATCATATATTGTTCAAAAATATCAAAATATTAAAACTAGATATTGAAATTTCTCATACAATTGTAACAACACCAATGGCAAAACAAAGAGTAAATATCCCTTTTAATTGTTTTATGATAAAAACAGTGTCTCAATCGTAAATAGTCTAACCTATTGTGCAGTTTAGTGATTTTAACCATTTAAAGATTACAGTATTTTTACTAGGCTTGCGCGGATATTCGATTGCAACGGCTAACCATTAAAGTATATCGACGTTGAAATCGTAGTGTCTCAAGCTGGTCTATAATGCCAAAGGTCTTTGTACATCTATTTTTCTTGAATTTTACGATATACTAACAATCCCTGTTTATTCATTCCTCAACTGACATTTGCATAAAAGCTACCTTTTATAAATATATTTAAGTATAGGTGATTCTGGAAATAATGTGTTGAATTTCAAAACGTTGGTTTATTGGCCTTTTGATTAAAAGCATTTGTCGGTAATTTTTCAATAAAATCTAGATATTTGAATGTCTTAAATAATTCATTCTCGGTTAAAAGGCAACCTCATTTTAGAATGATCGATTAAATCTCCCCAATATAAAGATATTAAGGATACTTCTAAATATATTATTAATGGTATATTCGGAATTAAATCCAATATAAAACAGCTATGAATGTCCTATGTCATTTAATAGCCTTGTAAGTGGTGATCAATTGTATATTTTATTCCTATCTGTTAAAATTTTTTTAAATATGAACATCAACACATATTCAACAGAAATTCATAGAAGGACTTAAATAATAACATGTTTTATACACAATCTAACAACTACATGTTCAAAAAATTCCAAAGTTGTACGCATGCGCAACTATTAATATTTCGTGTTTTTATAATTTCGAGCTGATTGTATAATTTCGCCATTATTAATATTTTTAGCATGGAATTGTATTTGGTATTAATATGGGGACCTAGTTATATCTTTAATGTTGAAGAACGAAATTTCTTCTGTAATACATTGAAAAAATAATTTTTTGAATACATTAAAATGATGTAGAGATCTAAGGGTTTAAATATAGGGAGTTTATATTTAAGAACACAGATACTCATACTTGTGGTATCGTTTTATAAGTCTATGTTTGGTGTTGATTAACTTGATTTATAGAATTTTAATTCTTACATAAATTAATGTTAATAAAATATCATCAACAATTATTTATTACTCAAGTACAGAATGTTTAAATGGTTTCGAGTACACGATGAATTAGATTTGTAGTTTATAATTTATATTTTTTAGTGAAAAATTACAACTCAATCCTAAATGTTAGATTGAACATTTCATTTTAATGCTTGTAATAATGAGAATAAGTAGTATTTCACAAATATACATGGAAATGACCCTGCGTGAGAAATACTAAAAATAAAGTATTAGAACAGCTTTAGGGGTCCATTCGAGTATTTACTTGAGAAATAAATTAGTTTCCAGTGTAAAAATATTCATAATTATAGTAA
>JWZT01004259.1:112573-139304 GCA_000827895.1 Thelohanellus kitauei
ATCTTTTTTCTAGTGACTATAAAAATATTAAAAATGTGACAGCGAAAGTTGTCAACAATCTATCAATAAATCTGGCTTTCGTTTATTGTAATAAAATTCAACAATTATTGAATAAGCCAACAACTCTTCTATCATCTACGACTCTTCTAGTCAGTTTTGATTAAATGTCACTCAAAACTGAATAGGCTAATTTTCAAATTCTATTCTGTATCAATTCCACCGAGTTTGCTGAATTAATTTATAAATTTGAGTTTGGCAGATAGGTATCGATTCCTTTGATATGACAAAAATATTGGATTTTCATTCTTGACAACAACTAAGATCAATTAATAAAATAATTCATATGAACCGAATTCTCCTCTCTACATACTAAAGATGAGCCTCTATTATTAAATAAATCTATTTTGATATTTTTCTCTCCTTTGTCAACAAAAATACTATTTAGGTTTAAAATAGCATGTTTTACCCATACAGTAGATTTCTGTATTAAGTTAATAACATGCTTTATGGGTTGAGCAATAAGTAAAAAAAGTCATATTACATACCAGGTAATAATAATGTTGTAGTATTTCACCGTGGTATAAATCGAACATAACTACGAGATTAAATATTTTAATGTTTAATTTAAGGCTTGAAAACGTTTCATAATGCCAGAGTAAGTGTTATCACAAAATGGTGAGCGACGCTACTCAAGATTCATGTCTGAACATTGGACAGTGATTGATTCTCATAAGTTTTTTAATATATGGTACACTTTGTTTAATGTTCGAGGTATGTTATTATCGTCAGTTACGAACAACTGCAATCCCAACACGCATGATTTTAATAAACTAAAATTCTAATGGAACTAAAAACCAACTTGCATTCATCTTCTATTGTCATCTCAATACTATAGAGGTAAACATATGATCAGTCATTAATGAATCTGTATGTCATATTTTTAAAAGATTTTTACTTCAGAGATTAACCTGATAAATTCAAGAATAAATAAAAAATTTCAGTAAAATTAAAAAGCGGAAAGATCAAAGCATTAAAGAATGAATCATTGAGAAAAAAGAAAAGGATCATAAACGAATGAATATTCATTTGATGATATCACCATGGCTCTTAATAACGTTGTATAGATTATCATTTTTCTTGTAAGTAATTTAATCAATTCAAATATTATGGTTTGTGTTTCATTCAAAACAAGTTTACAGTTATGATCTTTAGTTACATGTACTACTATCCAATCAAAAAACAGCCGATTATTATATAATAAGTTAAATGGTTATATTACTCTGCATCATTAACACAAATGCTTGCTATTATTTGATCAATATCCAAATTTATTCTTCTATTAAAATACTGTCGATTCCAAAGACGAGCACCGTGATAAATATTAAATCGTTTCATCATAATACATTAGCTTTATTGAATATTTTAAATGGAAAGATTATTAATTTACATCTAATTTAAATTTTTTCAAAATTTAACTAAATTAAATATTACTGTCGTAATCAAACATGTATTTCTCTTGACGCATGGTAATAATTTTTTTGTTATATATTGATGCAAATACTAGGAATTAATGGAAATTATTTTCAGACAAATATGACACATGTCGCAATATGAATCGGATTTTTAGGTTGTTAAATACATAATTAATGGGTACATTTGTTATAAATCGTCAAGGATTTAAGTAAATATGTATCATAAACTGAATATGCTCACTGTTTTATCTGTTAATTTTAACAAAATTGAAAAAGCGATCATTCGCATAAAATATATTTTTATAAGAGCAATTATAAAATTGATTTTTATCTAGACATTGCCTATAAATTAACTTAACTTTATCAAAATCGATTCGATATCTACGTGCAGTTATATCATAAGGAGAGTGTATTGTCTCTTATGACTTAATTGTCCACTTACAGAATTTCTATTCATTCATAAAATAATGTTGGAAATAATGGAAAAATAAATTTTATGATAAATGAAAGTGCATATATTCAAAAATTTTCGTTTGAATCAAATTGACTCTAATGAGATTTTAATACGTTGCCTATTTGAGGTTTGAGAAACTATACATGAACCGGATGATGAGGTAATCAATTATTGCAACATCGCAGTTTTAGAAAAATTTCGCATAAATCTTTTACCATGTGTAAAAATACAGGGTAGACTTTAGTGTGATAAACACAATGTAAGCGCGTGCGTGGAATGTAATATTATTCTATGATGTTTTTAAGCATGCAAACTTGGTTAAAGGAAATCATACATGAAAAATTTTGCAACAATGAAATACACAAAAATAATATATGATATTCACAAAAAAGGAATTTTGAAAATTTTTTTTGTAAATTTAAAGCATATATGTTCTTATATAAATCATTTAACAATATATTTAAAATAATAAGAATATTTTACTCGACTTCATTATGAAAACTAATCATTATAGATTTATGAGTGAAAAATCGTTAGTAGAGAAAATTTATGCTCAAACTCTTAACATCTTAATTCAGGCTATTTTTCTCAACTTTAGCATTAAAAGCGCACGTCAAGTGTAATAAATTTACTTGGTTGACTTTTGAATAACATAAAAACCGCTAAACTGTTGTTTGGATATTTTATAACTATTTTTAATAAAACGATCAAGAGAATAACTGTTTTTATCACAAAAAAGCTCTGTTATGAGAATAATTTATCGTTTCTCTTTCGTCATCATATAGCATTATATGATTTCAATTGTCCTGTTGTTGTTATTGAACTTAGTATTGACGAATAAATGATCATTCTCTGAACATATTCTCAAATCAACGAGAAATCACAAATTGATAAATTCTCAAAGTTATAAATTAACAATAATTTTAAAAATACCATTTAAAATGACTTCAATCATGATAAGATTAATAATTCATCTGTGATCGATTAAGATTTTGACACCTTGTTTTTCTGGAGAGTATATTTTGTTCTAAATTGGATAATTTTATTTAGAAGCTTATCATATATTGAATAGGAATTGAGAATTGATTTATTTTACTTGAAATATTTTGATATCGCCATTTTCTCATTAAATTTCTTATGAATTAGTTGAAAAATAGGATTAATGTATGAAATATTGTTGAGTAATTTCCTATCGGTTTCCAGCGGGATGGTAATTTTAAAATGAAAATTGACAATTTTAGGAAGATATTTTTAATTTATTGAGAATTTATTTTTGTACAAAAAAATTATTTCAAATATGAAGGTTGGTCAAATCTCATTATCAAATCTTTAATCAATGCTTGTTGATTTTGTTCCTCTGATCGTGATTTTGTCGTCGAATTTGCCAATTACGAAACAAGATTACAGTAAAACTACTGTTATTCTCAAAAAAGTTGAAATTTTAATTGAACAAGATTTTTATATTGAACTATCAACACTTTCGTACGAATGTCGAATAATATAGGAATGATGTTATAGTGTTCTACATACGAGATATCTTTAAATATAATTTTAATCCTGAAGGTTCTGAATTGACTATATCCTACGCGAGTACGGAGTATAAGGCATCCGCAACGCTAAATTGCAAGTCTGATCAACAGGATATGGAAATATTGATAGATGGATGCACCATATCAATTGATATTGAAAATGGATACAAACATACATTTTCTTTTGGTTATCAGTTTAAATTCAGAAAAAACACAATATATGACCTTTCCAAATATGAAATAAAATTCTCAATAAATTCAGAGAGGGTCAAATATTTGGAGATTGGTGTGACAACTCTGAAAATGGAATTGAGAGATTTGTTTGAAAAATGCGATCGTAGTAATGAACAAGAATTACATATTGACGCAAAATTCAATGAATATACGCTAATATACCCATGTAAACCGGAATCAGAAGAATCAGTAACCGAAATTAAATCCGCTGCTCCTTCAGATGAAGAAGAAACAAATGCCGAGATTGAATCCGCTTCTCAGTCAGATGACGAAGAAACAAATACAGAGACTGAATCCGCTGCTCAGCTAAATGAGGATGAAATTGATTTGGAAGAGGACAGTCAAGAGATTCAGGATACAGGATTATCTTCAACGGCGATTATATTGATAATACTATTTACATGCCTGATTGTGGTAATTGCCTCATCAATTGCCGTATATTACTTTTTCGGCAATCAATTGAAGCCAATCATAATGGAAAAGTATGAGATGGTGAGAAATAAAATCAATACATGTTACAAATATTTCAAAAACTCTTAATTAGCTTTATCAAAAGAACATGTTTTCCACATTCTCTACTTCTTATAATTATGATAGAATAATAATATTAATAAACGTTTTTGAATAAATAAATTGAGATCGAACAGTATTTTTCTGCTGAAAACAGTTTTTAACATAAATTTTTATTCAGAATTTAGCAGAATCAAAATCAGCATTTATAAGATTTCGACATATTCTCCAAAATATAAAATGTAATTTTTATATTATTTGAATTCACATCTTTTATATTAAGAAAATTGAAAAAAATTCGAATTTTAAATGTGACATATTAAAAATTTTAGATTTATTCTTTAATGAATTTTATGAGATTGGCAAATATTTTCGTTCAAAAATATGAATTTCTACATACTGAAAATGTGACAAGAATCGTGGTCATTTAGATCAAAATAAATATTATAAAGGATTCTATGATATTTAATTGTAAATCACGGATTCGTATAAATATTTTAATATCATAGATGCAGACAAATATCAATTGAAAATTATATTTTGTTTAAAAAAGGGGAAATTTATGTTTACAGGCTTTTCAAGTCAATTTTGATTTTCTTTAAATCATGACTAGAACTGATCAATTTTACATTAGACAATTTTACAAAAAAATATGCTTTGAAAAAAAGTTTACGCCTAATTTTCATTGGTTGTATTGTTAAGTTCTTTTGCAGTTTTAAATGTTGATTTTCTAGAGATATATGGTTTCGTTTTTAACAAATCCAGGGGTATCATATAAACGTTTTAGACCAAAGATTTATTTGTGACCGCTAAAAATCAACGACTGTTTAAACGTGCGTACGTAAAGTCTGAACACCCTATTGGTTGTTTCCATTTATTTCAGGATACAAATTTGTGTATTTTTGAATATGGTTGTCGGCGGTTTACATGTTAACAACCATTAGAAATTTGGATACTTCTTTAAATGTACATATGATTAAATTAGTTACAATAGTCATAATTTAGATAGCCAAAAACAATAATTCGAAATAATAACGCTTGCGCGAACTTGTTAACTATTTTGATGAGTTACGTTTATTTCACGATTTAAATGATAATTTTTCTGAACATGGTTGTCTTTTACGCAAACTTGTTGTGTGACAAAAATGAGTTTAGAAGATTATTAAAATATTACAGAAAGTAATCTTGATTGCCATAGGAGGAATAGAATGGTGAAGGATACCGAAAAGCTAAAATCAGATAAAAATATTATAAATACAGCAATTACTATTTATATTTCTGCCTATAAATACTTTAAGGAAGTTAAAAAATGCCGTCAATACAACATGCTGGCGAATTACGCAAATAGAAACTCATATTTGACACAAATATGAAACTTTGATGATGGTTTGGATCTTCGAAATATGAGACAAGTCATCTGGAAACGATTTACGGCACATGAGTTTAAATACTCAAAAATTCACATAACTTAACTTCCATTTAAATGGTTTTGTTCCTTTTTTTATGAATAATTATATAAATGATGAATAAACACTTCTTTAAAAGTCATGAACTTTGAAGAAACATCAACATTTAAATCGTGACATAAATGTAACTCAATAAGGTAGTTTTAATGTTCACGCAAGCGTGTATATTTCGCGGTATTTTTTTAACTCCCTAAATTATGACTTTCGTCAAAAATTTTAATCATATCTTCATTGAAAACTGTATCAACATTTCAAGGGGTTTTTAAAATATAAACCGAGAAAACACTCTATTCAAACATATAAAAATTAGAAAATGCTGAAATAAATTGCAATAGCCAATAGAATGTTTAAACTTGACTAAGGCATGTTTAAATGACCTTATGATGTTAAGCCGCCAAAAATATGTGGCTTTTGTCTAAAAATTTTTATATGGTGTTCCAAAATATGTTCAAAAAGAATGAACATTTCTCCAGAAAATCAACATAAAAAAAAACCTTTAAAGACTGCAATAATAAAACCATCGAAAATTAGACATAAGTTTATTATAAAAGCTTATTTTTGAGCAACTTATTTTATGTAAAATTTATAAGTTTTCTTCATAATTCAAAAAAGCTAAATTTATTGGAAGAAAAGTAAACTTGATTTGAAAAATGGCAAAAATGACTTGAAAAAAGGCCAAATTAGCTTGAATACATTGTGAGAAGTTAAATCATTCCTAGAGATGGGAACCAAACTATACGAATCCTTAAATTAGCACGTTATGTGTCATTCGATTCAATGACATGAGAATGCCTGAACGTGTTTCAGTAAAAGATGCCAATAATTAAGAAAATTGGCGGGTTGGCTGGTAGAAACTTTCATTAAATTTCAAAGATTAAAAAATATCTGAACGTCAGTTTCAGATCTTTATCAAATATTAATAAACAATAAATGCCTATTTTTAGGGCTAATTACAATTAATTTGTGAAATATTGATCATAATGGACGTCACTTAATATGAAAGGCCGACAAAATTCTATAATTTCACTAAGCCTCAAAATTAAATTGTCATGATTTTTTATTGAAAATGGATTTGTAATGAGGATTAGGGAAATTGTACAGAAAATATTTAAAATTAGTTTGTTCTGTTATATATAGGGAATTTTAGTTTTAGCTCAGTTCTTGAAAACATATCCTATGTAACTTTCAAAAATAATGCTTTAAATTTGGAACAAAGTGGGACGCTAACATGGCTGATTTTATGAATTAAAAATTGGTTATAGCTATTCATATGAAATTTCTAGTATGTACATGATAGTTTCTATTCAATAATATATCTTATCCTTCAAAATATTCGGTTTTGTACAGTCATATGTTCGTGTTAACTCTTTACTAATAGTTAAAGGTCATGTTGTAATTATATCGTAAATACGTTTCATGAGATTTTCAGATGATTCTCAATGAAAGAATGAATGAAATATTTTTAATAAGTTAGATTAAAAAAATTGTACCTGAGGTATTTTATTTCCTCTAAATATAATCGAATATACATTTATATTAAATAGAATTCATTTTTTCTAATTTTATGAGGTCCAATTCAGTTTATAGAGAAATAATATAAAAAATCCTACATTCACTGGTTAAATTTTTTGTAGAATTCTGCTTATGAAGGGGTTAAAATATTTTAATTAGATCTAATATTCAGAGTTCAACCCTTATTCGGATGATAATTCATATGTTATGTATCATTCCATATTTTGGTTTTATGAATTTGTATGAATTAAAGCTATTTATTGATTAAAAGTTTCTATGTAACTCAATGTGACATTTATAACCGATAGAAGTGTAAATGATTCGTTGCGATATAACTAAATTGGATCATTTTTTAAAAGTTGATCAAAAGAAGATTGAATGAAATGTGTCGTCAATCTTTTAAAAAAAATCTTGATTCAAAAATTCAGCTGTTTTTAAATCAAATGTAGATCTCAAAGGATATACAAAATTATGGTTCTGTAGGTCAAATAAAATATCTATCATAATGAACCTATATTTATAAAGGAATATAGACTTTTAGAATCACATTCCCCTTTTTCGATCGGTGCTATATTAAGAAAGAAAATCGAATAAATTAAATTTATAAAAGTATGGATAGGATGTTTGGAAAGCAGAACATTTTGAAGCTGATAGTGTTCATGAAAATCATATTATGGCAGATTTTCAGTTCAGCAGGATTAGCCGCAAAGATTAAGTTAGAGTCTCGAATTCTTCTAAGTTAATATTTGTTATTTAGACAGGATACATTAGATATTCTTATAAGTAAAATTGTATTTATCTTGAATTTTGAGTCAATATATTTTAAGCATGTAATTAAGGGCCGTGCAGTTTCGTGAAAGAATCGAAAGCAGTTTCAACGAAAATTTATACAGGTCGGTTGGTTAGATAGGTATGCTTTGCACTAACTATTATATTTGTGGATTACAATTTGAGGGTTTTCACATGAAATTACTATCATAATATTTAAGTATCATTTTGTATTGTATAAAATCGCAGATAATATTATATATTAAATCATCAAAATATTTATAATAACTTATAAGAAACAAAGTTGAAACAATTTAGTTAATTACATGCTATTTTGAGAAACATAAAATGTTTAAAAAAGTGCTCAAATTCATATATGCGAATAACTAGAATTTCATAAATAGTTTTATAACGCTTTATTTGGTCAAACCATTCAAATTTGGTGCAGTTCTGTGTGGAACATATCATGTATACCAAAATCGATATCTCACTGAATTCGATCCATATATTGTTGACATTTCGTGACTTTCTTGGAATAGTAATAAAAATATAACATGACTCATTTTAAGCAATGCTACGCCACATACGGCCTGCGTCGATATTATTTCAGGCCCTTGAAGAGTATTGCAACATATACCGTGTTTTTGCCTTGAAAAATATATTTAAATATTTCTTGATTAGTTTATCATTTCATTGATTAAATAAAGTATTTAAAGAATGCGCAATCCACAAAAATGACTCTAAGTTAGTCATCTGTTTCTTTCTTTTAAATTTAGAATATATAATAAGAATCTTTTCATGAATTCGTTGAAGAAACTTTAAGTTGATAGGGATGGTCTCACATTTTACTATGATTAGATTTTCAAGTACTTTGTTACACACGGCTCAAATAAAACAGTATGTTTGTTTTGTTGTGAAAGTATTTCCATGTTGAAATAGTAAATAATTATCTGCCATTATGTGAAAAAACATGCAGAGTACGGCAATGCTTTATCATTAACACAACGATAAAAAAAATGCTTCAGTCCGGGACAGAAAGCTTGTAAACCAAGAGGATTTCATGAAAACAGACAAAGTACATCATAAAGACGCTGTTGGGGCCAGATATATAGTCGCGTACATGGCTAAAAACATAAAATTGTTCGGTGATGGTGAATTAATCATAAAGTACATGATAGAATGTCGTAGATCAAGTCAGTCCAGAACACAGAAAATGTTTGTAGTCGATTTGCCGAGAAGAACTGTAGCTCACTGCATTAAAAAAATTGATTGATATTAACTCAACACACAAAAGGCCTGTAACTTCATTTGATCTCTTTTTCAAGGAATTTAATGAAAGCACTGACATTGATGACCCTGCACAATGATTCGTTTTCTAAAAGAAATTTCGGAAAAATTTGAAATCACAGAAGAATTGATGTCATGGAATCAATGAAAGACACTACTACCGGAGATAGTATTTTCCAGATATGGGAAAATACTTTAAATATGAATAGAATTAAAATGGCAGAAAATAGAGTTATCACCGATGGTTCTTCATTATTTCAATAAAAGAATGTTTGTCTAATGAATAGACTGAATATCCGAGTTGGACATGTCGATTTCAACAAGCAATTTATAGTGTTATCTGTATAATAGACCTAAATGCTTTGTTTGTAAAGGCAGGCTGAACGTGAAGCATTTCACGGATCCGTTTGTGAAAATTTCTACTTTTATCAAGGAAAAAGAAGTCTGAATCATCGAAAGTTGATCAGACTTTATAAAGATTACGGTTCGTATCACATGAATTTTCTCTATCACACAGCTTATGCTGGTTTGGTTAGTGAAGAGTTATGAGAGGTGTTTATGATATTACCACAGAAAGTCTACTGCTTTTGGAGATGATAGGTTAAAATTCAGAATATATGCAACCAATAGAAACATAGTGGCTCTCAGATCTGGCGTTTACATTAAATCTCGATGAACATATGAAAGAGTTTTACGCAAAACTTAAAGTAAATGGCATTTTTGCTCATGAATTTTACTCAGCAGTGTGACATTCAAGTTAAAGATAAAATTATTCTCTCTACATCTCTGTCATAATATCATAACGCCGGTTCTAACATTAGAAAATATGGCAATGAAAATTAAGTTGATGGAAAAGTATACCAATATGATATCTGCATAAGAAAATGAATAATTCTTAGTTTTTGGCACTTCTAAAAATATTCTGCTGGGTTTGACATCTTGTAATCCTCCTTTACAACTGCTTTTGAAAAAGCACTGAGTGCTATACTACAAGATTTAATTGATCTACAATGTGACTCTACACAGAGAAAAATTCCAATATAAAACTATTGTATAATTTTACGTGTCATAAAATGATTACAAGTTTATCAACTTGAGAACGATGGACATGAAACTTCTTTTTCTATTAGGCTCTATATACATATATGAACAAAATTATCAACCATGAACACTAAAAAGACCAAGCTATGTTCCATTTTAACTGATATGCACGTTCAATCTTTGCTGATAACTTCTACTTAAAACCCATACCAAGAGTTCAAAAGAAATTTTTTAAATAACTTTGATCAACCATTAAAATGTATAATATACTTCATTATTTTTAAAAGTAAATAACTTTTAATTGTTTAGATACAGTTATGGTCAAAATATTTAAACTTTAAGCATTATATTAAATACAAATTATGACTTAAACCATTTCTGAACTAATGTCGGATTAAGGAATTTATTTACTAATCAGGCCAGCCTTACGTAGATGTTGCCCATCCCTGGTTTTAAGAATACGAAATAAAATTTTTATGTTATGACCCAGATAATCTAGCATTTTCATTGAATTCACCAAGTGCAAATACAAGCAAAATAATTATAAATTGAAATCAATTGTTTTAACTACAATAGACATATTAGCAGCCACAGCTTTTACGGATACTGTACTGATAATGCCATAAACAGGCTTTATATACAATCTTTAGCATGTTAAGGTTGGAAGGCGGACAGGTTAAAACTATCGAAATACTACCACACACAGATATTGACCAAAACACATCCAGTTTATCATATCCTAATTTTCAATCAATGCGATCGGATTCGACATTAAAAAATGTATATCTAAAGAGATATATATGTAGCCTGTCAAATATTCATGTATGTTGTTTATGGTACTATGGCATGTATCGTCTATATTTATTTCCGATGTTTCGTTCAATAAATTATCGAAATTTTGCTTAACTTAAAAAATCAGAATGAGCAGAAAATATCATTCACATATTTCATAATATCGTTAATAATAATAAATATTTTCGTTTTGCAATAAAAATGTTCGGATATCAATTTTTAAATGTAAAACATGGGTAAATTATTTGATAAATGAAATTCATTTTTTTATGTAACAAGGGTGAATAAATTCGACAAAAGAAAAGGAAATATTAAATGATTGCAAAATCTGTCAGTTTTTTTATAAACATTGGTATCATTAGAATGATACAATTATGATAATTGTGTAAACTTGATCATTTAATATGTGCAGTTTGGTGTAGAATTTCGTAATTTGATTCACAGCCTTGCGATTTTGAAGCTCGCTTGTCCGATAATCGCTGGATAAACCGAGACCTAAGCCACTATTAAGGGTATTTAAAAAACTTATTTTACAATGATACCGCCAAACTGATGATTTTTAAATATTCAAGATTCGTATCACCTATTTTGAGTATTTAATGCTAGAATGATGAATTTTTTTTTACTATTTATAAAAAAACAAAAGCAAGGCAGTTTTTTTTAATTCTTGCAAAATTTCGAATATATATTTTCAACTCGAGGGAATATAAATATAGAGTTATAATATGTTTTTGATTTTTTCGATAAAGCAAGTGATTTGGTAATATGTTTGATTATGTTTTCCGGATATGTGTATAGCATAGTAAATCTTTAAAACTAATCCTACGGCTGAATATTTGCAGCAACAATATAACCGGTCATAAATATTTGTGCGTTTTTTATTAAAGTGAAATTCGATTCCGCTTTATAGTGTGATGTATTTAAAACCTCAATGAAAATTGAAAATTGTCGATGCATCCTTAAGTTATTTGCCATAAACAGAAGAAACTGACAAACGAAAATATTATTGGAATATTTATACAGATGCTCAATTACGTTTTAACGTCATAATGATTTGACATGTCCTCTGTTACACTCTTTGTTAATACTGTTTGATAAGAGTAGAAAATTTTGATGATCTCAACTAAACATAAACTAATTTTATTATATCGGTATGGAAGATCGAAATAAGAAAAGTTCCAAAGTTGAGTGTCATTTTGTCTCTTTATGTTGTCTGATTATGAGTAAAATTTTTAAAGGATAGAATGAAACAAATAACCCCTTTTTAGCAGCTAGAATAACAATTACGTTTGAAATATTAACATCTAATATAATCTATGATTTATGAATGGATGTAAATTGATACATAAACAGCAAATTGATATCATATATCGTCAAATCATATTCACAAGTAATCGCTTGAAGTGTGAAAAAATTATGAAGTGGATGTTATAAATCAAAAGATAATTTAATAAATTAAACATGATAAAGAATAGAGATTTTTTGTGATTCATTGGCAGATTCATAAACATTAAAAGAACCTTTTTAAAAAAAAAATTTTTTTTCGAACCAACGCCATTACGCGGGTGTATTTTTCTTGCATTACTTTCATAGAATTTATAAAACAATCATCGTTTTTATGAGTATTAACGATTTAATTCTAAAATTAAATGGCCAATACATTGCCATATGGAAAATTCTTTGACACCAAGATTCAATTACTTCGATGATAAATGACTGCTTCGAAACGTAAAATATTTAAACAAATAAATGATTGGTAAACTGATATAGATTTTATATCAGATACAAACCTCGCTATCCAAAACCTCAGTATCGATTGATATTATTTTAGAAGTTTGGATTAATTAAGATCATAATTATAGTTTTTGATTTCAAAATTTTCAAATGATTATTCAGTGACGCATTTATGTCAATAAAATTTCATCAATTATGATATCATTATTTTGTTTTAACTTTAAATTTATGAAATTATACAGTTTTTCATCATGAAAATTATACCCACGACATTTTTTATGTGGTTAAACATATCATAAAAAGCTATCTTTATCAACTCTATTAAATGTTTACTTTTAGTTTTATAAATTTAGGAAAATAAGTCTTTCAATAAACAGGTCATTTAGTGATCCAGAGAAGTAAATATATATAAATATCCATGAAAATTTGTATCTAGCAATGTTAGAGAAGTCGGATAAACTGTCCAGTATGGCAAATAGTAAAAATACGTAAACAAAACCTGAAAAAATTGGAAGCCAGGGAATTATCGAATTTACAAATATCGATAATTGTAAAAAAATCTTATTATCAAGAATTCCCAATATACATATTTACACATTGTCGGGTAAAATTCCGATAATGATGCATAAAACAATTTTTATGGAGCATGCCTTAAATTGAATCAAATATTTCTTTGAGTAAGTAAAACGAGATATTTTTAACTGACGAATGTCACAATCAATGCTAATATCGTATTGATTATTTCAATGTAGGAGATAATTAATTCGAGATTATCGGAATAATGTTAGTTTACACAATTTCTCTTCCATGAAAAATATCCATGGGATAATATATACGATCTCGTTGGTGTAACGATGAATTTAAAATTTTCAAAATTACTATTAACTATCATTGTCGAGCTATGTTAACCATTTATTAATATAATCAGTACTGTCCGATGATTTAGTGTGCAGATCTTGAGGACTTATTTCCAGAATTGAGCATATTTCTAAATCATATATTTGCTTTGTTATTTTATAACTATCATGCCGAAAGATTCGTGATTCAAATAATTAAAACAAAGACACTGATGATCATTTTTCTGCTGAAAATAAAATCAGGGGCATGTAGGATATCGAAAATGTCAATATGAACAATGCAGAAAAGAATTACATTTTAAAGACTTTTTATTCCGCGAATCGAATATAAACTTTTGAATTTTATCGTGATATATATATATATATATGAGTCAAATGGTTTTTTATCTAAAAAATAATAGAACGTTATTTGACATGGTTTTTCTGATATTCCATTGATGCATAAATAATATACATCAACCTAACTAATATATATTTTCTGTTCTTAATGATTGAGATAATCTCTCTTAATTACAGTCATCATTTTATGCGGGTGTGGAATATTTATCAATTTTTCGATGTGTGATTACGTTCCGAAATTTTAAAAGGTTGCCTTAAATGTAAATCTTTTTCATCCGATTCAAAAAAACTCAAGTTTCCTCAAAAGTAATGACCGTATCAAATTATTCTTCTTTTCCCTTATTAGATTATCGGAAATTATTCTTACATTCAATTGTGAAATAGACTCTAGTAACCTTGTTTCATGATCTACGGGGTCCCCCTATCACCAATCAGACTTATATTCAGTTTTTTAAGGTCTTATACATGTCTTATGGTATTATTTAGGAAAATTTCTAATTCACTTTTATTCAACAACCACGTATTTATGATGCATTTATCTTGATTTTCAAAAATTTATAATATGTCGTGACGAGAATGTTTTTTTCAAAACAATACGCATGACTAACTATTAGAGCTCGTATATCGGCTGTTTTAGAATTCACGAACACGTGAGGATAGAGCCATCAATTGTTCTCGTGCATATTTCAACATTAAATTTTTACGATTCGGTTTATTAAAAATTTTTTGTTTATCGATAAAAATGTTGCGGTCTTTGTATTATACATATAATGGTCATCATCGCCGCTTACATTTATAAATTAAACACTCTTTCATCCCTTCGCAGTAGCTTAAAGACAAATAAATATAAGCCATTAGACTCTGCACTAGTAACTTTCATAACTTTTAAATATCTGGAATCCGACATTGTCTACAAAAATCGCGCATGTGAATGGATGATGTTTTTGAACAGTATTTCATGAGGGTTGAGAAGTAATTTTGATTTATCCATGTTCCTTAACGTACATCCATTAAAGATGTCAGGTATAAAACTATTTGTTTGATATCGAATAGAGCATGGATGGGCAATCTAAGATCCGTGAGCCTGATCAAGGCCTCATCTGTCTTAATACGGCAATCATCCTTTCAGTTTATTCGTCAAAATCATGAGGGAGATAAAAATAAATGTTTCGAAAAGGAAATTATACTAGTTTTAGGGACAACGCCTGTATTTCAACTGATTAAAACATGTATGAGAAGCTACAGGCCATAATCTTATTTAATCCTTCCCTCATGTGATTTGAATATATTTGACCCGATTTATATGGGTAAACAGATATTGTTCGTGAAAAAGAACAGAAATATCATCCGTCATCATTTCTTAAACATAATATGGATTGGATTATTAAAGTTAATTACTTTGCAATTAATTTAATGACTTAACATGATGTAATATCCGAAATCCGACTCAATAAAATGCATAAAATTTTAAGTAAGAAATAAAAATCTAATTTTATTAACCATTATGTAAGCCTTTTAGATAATTATTTATCACATCGACTCAACATATATGAAAATTTTGCTGAATATTAATGAAAAACTTTTTTAATAATCTCGACATTAGCTAACGACCTATTATGTGTTTGCTATATTTAATCCGGTCCATGATTTTAAGCCAAGACATATAAATTGGCATTAATCCGCTTAACCGTGCCCGCCCTTTGTATAGAGGTACTTGATTTTTCGGAAACTTTTTCCCATTGCAGTTGTAATGACGAATAGTGTACTCAAGCACATTTTAACATCTGAAACCGAAGTGTGTAAATGGCACAGGTTAAAAACTATATGATTTGGCACTTTTTATTTAACATGGGGTACTTGGTTAAAGATGTCTTAGACACCAAAATTAGTCCATCAACTACTTAAAACCCAGTATTGTTGAGATTCCATATAAATTTAATAAAAAATCTGCGTATATACAAGCCTACGCCTATTTCGATGTATGTCCTTAGTTTTATTATAGTTATTTCATCCTCAAAGAAATATGTTAGCTATTTTTAGAAGCATCATTAAAAGGGTTCACTTTACCTATTCACGAATAATTTGGTTTTCATTCTCAACACAGGCAGCAAGCATTATATTCCTGAACCTCGCGAAAGAGAATTCGTGTATACGCCATTTCATGGTTTTAACATTGGAGTCAAAATATACACATTGTATGTATTCATTGAACATCAATCTGATTCGGATGAATCGATAAAATCTTAAAAAGATTCCAGCCAAAAAATTTACCATGGAATGATCATAAAACATGAAACCATATATTTAGCCTCTAAAAATGTCTTCGATTCGGCTCTTAATGTATCAACCATTTAATTGCGAAAATAGACTATTTAGACCATTTTTTGTGAGGATCAGAAAAAGAAAAAAATCTCATAAGTTCACAAACAACAATATGGAAACTTAAGAGCTGAATAATAGAGGAAATATGTAAAGGCTCAAGTGCGTCTTGAGTCGTATGTATTCGGATGAGTACCTATTTATCTTGTAAAAAACTAGCATGCACATTGTTTCATTCTAATTTCAGGAGAGAATGAGAATTTAAAAACACACGGCAAAATTGAGAATCTAATAAACTAAGGATTAATAGAAGATATAAAAGAACTGTCATGTTCTTAATGGCTATTTAATTACCTCAACTAACTTAGCGTTTTCAAAAATGGCAATTGTCGAGAATTAAAATATAAATTGAACATTGGTCACGTAAAATGACGAAGGAAGATGCGAGGCGTGGATAATTGCGGTCGGCGTTATAATTAATGGTGGCTAGATCAGCGATGATGGAAGAAGTTAAGAATAGAATCAACGAAATCATTATAGATGGACTGCTGGAAACTTCAAATGCAACTCGAATCGACCCTGAAAATATTTACTCCGAGAATATTCTGGTTCGAACAGTCAGGTTTCCTTTGTAATGGTACTTTTTTGAAGGATTTGAACTTGATGTTGGGAGACCACGTCAATCATATTCTAGCAATATTCAAACATGTACAAATGTTTGGTATCGAACCAATCGGATCTATAGGTGCTTTGATTGTCAGCTCAGCGATACAAACGGCCTTTGCGAATATTGTTTTAAACATTCTGAACATCAGAGACACAAATATTCCAAGTCATTGTCAGATGTTGTTTCATGTAGCTGTGGTGATAAAGATTCTTAGAAGTGTAATTCTACTTGTTCTGAACATCTAAAAATTGATATATTAGGACGATCGCTTCCAGCAGGTTTTATTTCAAAATTTCGTCACATTGTACAATATCTGTGCGAATTGCTAGAAGGACTGTGCAACGATGATTATGAAGTGTTGGACAATAAAATCGAGAGGATTCTTGAAGCATATTTACGGTTACATGGTCCAAATATTAAATCGAATGCAACTCGAAGTACAAAAATCAATATTCAGAACGCTAAAATTGATTCAAATGCCCACAAATCATGTCTTATTATGTTTGACAATACTGCAGCTAGTTGTTTCGGATTCCCTGGCGATAATAAGAGTCACCTTGAATTATTTCAAAAAAAGTTTTAAATCGATTGAGTTCTCTCATGAGAAATTTGGATACACCTGTGTTCGTTATCTTTTGGATGTAGCCGAGTGTCAACAAGCCAAAGACTACATCGAAAATTCTCAGAGAATTTCTAAATACTGCTCACCTGTACATCTACGCATTGTTAAAGTATACCGTCTATATTTTATGAAGATTGCGCCGATATTGATACGTGTAATATATAACACATGCTTATTGAGAATGGAACTGTTTGAGCACTTGTCCGAAACTGCATTCCGAAAAACTTCATTGGCGGAGATATTTGTGTGTAACGAGCATTGGCTGTGGTTAGAGGTGAGAAACGAGTTGATGTGCAAAATCTTCATCGCTGCTAAATATTCTGAAATGGGTAGAATATATGCAATATCGTTATTTTTACCGCAGATGAGCAACATATACAGTACTTATGCGCACCGTCAAAGTTATACCACGTTCAGCTTTCTATGTTTGATATTTTAGATCATGCATGTCAAATCCGTGGTAGATTACTTGGTGGAAAATGGTTTTTTGTCTAAAATGATAGATTATATCTCTTCTTTATTTGATGATATTCGCATAGAATACGGTCTAAATCGGCCTTTTCAACCAAGACGAGATAAAAATAATATATTTCCGCTAGAATGCGTTTTACAAACAGATAGCCTGTTATATTCATGTCTCCGAGTATCGCTCAAAGTGTTGAACGTGGAGTGTAATTATAGATCAGAGCTTTTTAACACCGGGTCAAGGCTGATTCGATTTTGCGTTGAATTCGACAGCAAGCAGTTTTATAAAATTAAGGAGAGAAAATATCAATCCAGTTTCATAAGTTTTTTGATTGATACGAGTGAAATCTTTTTCCAATTTTTGTCCGGTTTAGTCAAATTACTGGTTAAGTACGACGAAATAGCCCAAGATATACTTGAATCGTTTATAAAAAGATTGTACTTATATATCGATAATGATTCAAATAATAACGACTACACCTCGGCAATCCAGCAGTTGATAAACAATTCTAGCATTGACAAAGACACATTTTGCATTTATAATCTTTCTCGCCGCATCTTCGCCGATATATTCATGCGTTTTTATAGTAAGAGAAATTCGATCCCTGAAATAATAGATGAGAGCTTTAGAGATGAAAAAATGCTCATGTGGATGGCCATACCTATCATAACAACCTTAGCATTTGTTTCAAAAACTTCATCAATGTGTTGGGGCATAATCACAGAAAAATCGTATTTTTACGGGATTTCATATTTGGAATCAGACATCATGTATTATATGCAAATGCAAGATTTGAATATAATTCAAATTATCATTTCTCATATGAATCTTGAAGTACTATTAAGGTATTTTTTGTTTCCTATTTGCCCTTCTTTACGTGAACATGTCATGTTTTTCCACCCGATATCGTCAATGCTGTCATCAAATGAGTTTCCTTGCTGTGTAATTCTCAGATACCTATTGATATTGCTTTACAACTCCCTACTCGAACGCCATTTTATTGGTGACTTTCCGCATCCGGATTACCAATTTGAAGAACGCAAAGTTATTCACATTCTAGCTTTGGAACATCCAAAATTTGAAGGTGCTCCAGAAAAATATAAATTTTTCCGAGATACTCGGGTTATGAAAAAGCTGGTTGAAACAAAAAACTTTGATCCAATAGTTGAGGAAGTGACTTGCTTTACTACAGATAATAACGGTAAGAAAAAATACACTCTTAAACCTGAATATGCGAACTTGGTCAACGTTTTCTATTTCCTTTACACATTTTTAGAATCTCGTGACATCTCTCCAAGAATTATGAATCTATATGAGAAAAAAGGTTGCAAATTTATGCTCCCAAAAATTCCTGAATTGAGAGAGGCTTTCATAAGAATGAACGATTTCATGTTTTCGAACGCGTTTTGTGAACTATTTCTGAGTGTGCTGGTTGAATGGCATAGACCTTTGGTACCCAACGGAAGCAGAGCTTCAGATAATCTAGTTATCACTTCAATGACAATCTGTCTGATGCTGAAGGTGTCTCTCGATCATAAGATTTATACAGGACTCAAAAAAACCATTGATTTTGTTTTTGATGTTCAGAAGAAACTTGGTGATATCAATATTTTGATATTTCTAGTGCAAGCAGGTCAAAAAGAAAAACACGCCTGTTTTTCTTCGGTGATTGACTATTTAGTGCAATTGTCTAGAATTCGACCCGAATCTATCAGTTCCCTGCCCACAAGCCCTTCAGATTGGAAAAAAAGGTCGCATGAATGCCGGAATCAGGCGCAGAAAGTCTTTCAAAACGAGCTACTTGAAGTCTCTAATATAAGCAAAGAAGAGCCTTTACACAAGAGGGATATCACTCGCGAGTTGTGAGAGATGGATACGCAGAATTATAAATGAATTATAAATTAAAAAAATTATTGACTTTTGCGTCCTATATTTTATTTTTATTTAATCTCAATGAAGCTACCTATAACTAATAAAAAAGGTTAAAAACAGTTGTTTTCCATGTGTAATTAGTGATCTACAATGATATATCTAGAATGGTATGTATTCACCATCAAATATGAAACGATAAATCGAATTTTTGACATTTAAGAATGAAACATGAGACATACTAATACCTCGTGTAGAATTAATCGAATTTAATCTAATGAATTTCAGTCAGAGTGGATTTCATGAATAAAAAATAATAATAACATGATAATTCGTGTAGTGGTGCTTTCATTTTTATTTCATAGATCATTATATGCTAGATATTATCGAGTTAGCGGTTGGTTCTAATTTTCTTATTTGCTTTGATATTATGCTAATACAACAGGTTATATTTCAAGCATTGTTCAGAGATTTAAAATAATTTATAAAATGACTCTTTGAGTTATATACCATGACTATAGCCATATGTGAGATTTTAATTTTGAATTAATAAATTTCATAAAAAGATTGACGACCCTAGATCAAAATTAATGAGAATAGGTTTGTATAAAATAATAGTAAATGCATAGTGTTAATAGACCTATATCTCAGATGAGCTCGCCATTTTGATACAAGAGCAGTTTTCGAATTATGATTCTTACGAAACATTCGGTGAATGTAAATATGTTTAATCTGCCATCGCGAAAACATATTATTCTCTATGAATTAAAATTTTTTAAATTATGAATCGAGAACACATATATTTTTATATTTTGTTTAAATGCAACACGGAGAATAGGGTTGATTTATCCATGAATATATTGTCAAAAACAATCATCATGTTTTGATTGAAGTCGAAGGCGATCAAAATGTTTGCAACCAGGTAAACGAATATTATTCTTGCGAGTAATAACTGATGTTTATAATTTTGACCTTAACTAACAGTTCTGAAAGTTGAAATAATTGATAAATAGACAACATTATTCAACTTAATAAGATAAGTTCTATTTGGTTTTACCAGTAGTTCATATTTCTTGATTATTAAACTTAAATCATCTGAAAATTATTTATATAATAGTTCTAGTACAAAATTGCCTCCAAAACCATTTAGTTGTCATAATCGGGGACATTAATATCATAGAGGAAATATTGATCCATCAACCAATACAATTCATCTTTTACTATAAAGTTATTACATTTAAAAATGCTGGGAAAGTACAATAATATCTATATAAGACATGAAAAATTAATTTGTCTGTTTATATACTTATTTTTGAATGATAAGGCCGCCTTTAACCAGATTGGTAGAAAGATGACTCCTTTACTCGATATTTATGAAATGTTGAAAAACATATATTCTTAATAATATTTCTTAAAAAAGGTATTTTAAAAATATGCAAAGATCCAAATGTTCGATATTTTCAAAAATAATTCACAACTGCTGAATTATGGCAATGTGTGATTGAGTTTCAGGTTGATTATAAAAATATATTCTAGTTTGTAACCACCTAAAATGAGCTATTTACAACGTTCGAAAGTTTTAATGGTTTTGAAAATTTCTTAAATGACTCTGTTAAGAATTTCGTTAAAAAAACGGCGAGGCAGTTTTAATAGATCCGACTAGCCAAATATTTTCTTGAATGAGGGATCATTCTTTAAACTGTTCAAAGTAATAATTAAAATTCATTTTGTGAACATTAAAATATTGATTTTATTCTGGTTCATATTTAAAATTCCAAACAGATCATATTAAACAATATTTAACTATCGTTTTATCCGGTCGTCGCTTTTCTAAATTACTAGAGGTTTTGAGTAAATGTACTCGGGAAAATTTAGTATTTTTACCTCATATTTTTTAGGTTGAAACTGCTTGCAAGTATAATATAATCGAAAGGATATGCATACATTTGATTCCACTGCTAGCTTAGATCTCCTTTGATTTGAGATAATTTTGTACTTTTTCTATGTTGAAATCAATTTTTCATTGTATTGCAAACACTATTATGATGTAAAATATGCCAGTTTTGTTAATTTTTGTGTTTCTGAGGCGTTCTCAACTCAAATACAACATTCACATATATTTTGAAAGTTTAAAAATATTTTACTTTCTGAAAAATATCTTTTAACCACAATAAAAAAAGAAGTTCACGGACCCCTAATATATTCTCATATAAAAAATTGAACGTTATTATAAATTGTATATATTATCAACACAAATATCAATGAGTTCATTTTGAACGATTTTTTTCAACTATAAAATGTAGAGATGTCCGTATATTTCCCGAAATATATTTCACACAATAAATTTTGAAGAACTCTCTAATATACTTTCTATATCAAGCTACATAACACTTGTAAAGCCCATATTATCAATCTGTTAAATTTGGTGCCTATAACAAAATATATATGCTTGGAGGAATTATAAAATATAATGGATGAAACATATCCTAATTGTACTCTTCTGTTTTCAATAACTTTTTGAGTAAAGCCTAATATCACACACCTCACCTAGTTTTACCCATATACAACCGGATTCGTAGAAAAAATCTAACAAGTGGCTTTTTGTTAAGGTATAAGTTTTTTATTTATATTATCAAATATTATTATCTCTGTAACCTAATTATTGGAGACATACACACTTATTTACTCTCAAAAATGTAACACAAATATATGAACATTTAGAAGGATATCATAAATCTTGGTCTATGATAACAACGATATCTTCACGGGAATCTCAAAATAAGCGTGATGAAATATAGGGAGTATCTTTTTCTATGCATTCAACATAATCATGCAGAAATACTAATATTTTAGATCTGATCGTAAAAAGTAAGAAATTTTCAGTATGATAATGTCTAATGTAGAGGAGAAAAATTTGTTTAAAACTGATTTTTTAGGACAGTGGTACATATAATATAACCCATCTTTTGAACGCGTGTAGATGTTATCTTTCATATCCGATATCCTCAATTGTATCACCATTATAGGAAAAATATTTAAAATGATGCCGCATTGAACAGTTTTTTAATTGCCGTTGGTGTTAACACAATCGATGTTTTTAAATATATATTATAAGGTGTTGTTGGTTCAGAATTAGATGATCAGAAATCTGATAAAACAAATGAATTCATTGTCAATATAAATATGAATTTATCAATCCGAATTAATTTACGGTTTTCGAAGTACAAATATGTTGTTTTAGGACATTTAATATATCCGTAAATCCACAAAAATATTTTCACGTATTTTATTATGTTATTCATACCAGTTACCAAATTCAGAAAAAATCATTTTTGATACATCATCTTGTAATTATTACATAATAGAATTTTAAACTGTTTGAAAATTTTAAGCTTTTAACGGTTAATAAATAATAATTAAAACATGCATACCACTAATTAATGAATTTTTTAGGTTTTCGAGACCGAAATCAGAGCTCAAATGAGCTCTTGTGAATAGAATAAACAGAAATGTAAATGTCCTCACGATGTTTTCATCAATATTTTGGTAATAAACATTAATTTCCTTGTTAAAAATATTTGAATTCATTTCTTCATAAATTATTCTAAATTTGAGGTTCATTTCAATTGATTTAGAATTCGGACTCAAACTTTGTTTTTTATCGTTGATTATTAAAATAGAAGGAACGACGTTGGATTTTCAAAATTTAAATATAATACAGTAAACTTTGACTAGTTTTCAGCCATTTGGAGACAAGATTTGAACAAAAATGAAGGGGAAAAATACACTGGGGTATATAAAATGGTTGTAAAATGCAGTTAAACCAATTAACCTTACTTAAAATAACCTAAAAATTTAGATATCACATCATTTTGCACAGTAATTAACACTTTATATAGCTTTTGCAAATTAGTTGGTTCATTTTTATGCCCTTTGATTTTAAAATGAATTATTTCATTTTTAAATTTGTCTACAATCTTACCAATCAACAGTGAATCTTCGATTCCATATCAAGAAGTAACATTTTAAACATACTGGACAATTTCTTTCTTCTGTTTAATGTTTAGGCTAGTTTTTCGTTTATATTTCATTATTTATTACGCGCATACCAAGTGAACTGAAAACGAAAACTACGAAGTATTCCAAAATATTAGTACCAGTCAAAACTCAAGGACATTTGTTTTTGGCTGAAAAATAGAAACGGAAAAAATACACATGGTTTGCTGTATTACTCTATATCAACGCAACGATGGGTTTGACTGCACTAAATAATTGCATAAACATCGTCAATCTCATTTAATCCTACTTTTCTTGATGTATAACTGAACAATGCATCATAAAATATTTTCTTTAACTCTTGAAATTTAAACTAGTTTCTTGAAAATTTTATTAATGACTTAGAAAAAACTTCGTTTCTGCCTAAATTTGATATTAATTACAGGCACTGTATACTCTTACGTTGTCATAGGCATATTGATAGATACAAAATTATGAATTTAAAGCCATATAATATCTTCGAAATCATGTTTTGCTGTCTAGTTNNNATCTTAGATAAAAATTTGCATAAATCATTATTAACGGACTATCTAGGCGCACAAAAAATGTGGTTTTAAATTAAGTTCATCCTGCCAAATGATACATATAATATACAGGAAAAAACATCACAGGGATAAGATTAAAGTCGAACATTGTGTCATAAATTTAACTGTTATGTTGCTTATTTTATTATGTTATAAATTAGAAGGATCTACAAAAAATAATTTCACAAATAACTCTTTGTATTTGATATAATTGATGAGTGAAATATAAAATAGCGTTTCAGATGTCTGCTTTTATCAGTCTGAAGGTTGCGACGATTGCTGAAGCTAGCGGACACTAGGCAAATATAATAAAACAATTAAATTCACTCTCCTACGCCAGACAAGATATTTCTTAAACCAATGATTGCTCTATATCAGAATTCAAATATATATGTCTGAGTATGCAAAAATCAATGTGAGGGAGCAAGGGTATTCTAACGCTTAATAATTCATGCAATCAACGGCATGGTCTATGACGCGTATGTTAAGAATTAACCTTCATATTTGAACAGGAATTTAATTCAATGATGTTAGGACAAAAGTGTTATCGATGATAATTTTGCAGTGAGTTGACTTTAAGATATACATTCATTATATTTTTCATGTATATATAAAATTTTATGTTAATATCCTAAATTCGTGGATAATCGGAACGATTAGGTCGATTAAGAAAATTGCGATTACAGTTACTTTCATAATTAAATTTAAATAACACCATGAAATTCTATTATTTTAACAAAGAAATGATTTTTCGTTGCAAACATTTGATTGTTATCCACAGAATACAACAGTTATTAGTTTTGAGGTTTCTAATTTGGGGATAATTACCTTATTTATTTTTTGATTGAGTCAGCTACATTCGACACATATTCTTTAAATAATAGAATATTTCATACAACTCTAAATCATTGAACAATTTGATATAATTTTATCAAGATGGAAAGTCAAGATAATAATCCATACAGTTATGGAAACCAAAAAAATATACCCTGTTTGGAGAGGATGCCATCCATAAAGAACTCGTCGACATTGGCTGATACGGATGAGTCATTTTGGAAACTTAAAGATAGTGGAAATTTTATCAAAATGAAAACAAAACCTTACCCACAATCCATTGCTCATTCGACTTTACAATATTATGATCGCAGTTTTGGAAATTATTTTCGTGTTAATCCAACTTTTTTGACAGATCAGGGTATGATTGAATTAATGACAATCGACCATCAGGACTCAGGCTTTGCTCTCGATGATATTTTCGAGGAATATTCACCAGACGTTGTTGTGAATGGATGCAGCATGTCAGACCTTAACAATGATGAACCTCAAAACAACCAAAGAAATATTGTTATGTATGATACTTGTGGCACCACGCCTGCTATGGAGGTGTCAGCAAATGATATCAGCCCATGTATTTGTGAATCCACTTCCTCGAAGTTGGTAGATATAAGCATCAAAAAATCTAAACAAAAGGAAAAAAATTTCACCACTCAACAGCTATCAATTTTGGAACGATGTTTCAAAGTAAAGCCTTACCTGAATCGTCAGGATAAAGCATGGATTTCAGAGTTTATGGGGGTTTCTGGTTATCGCATACAAAGATGGTGGCAAAATAAACGGAACAGAAAGAAGAGAAGTTTAGCTTATGTGAAACCCCATAATTTAACCAATGTTCCTCCAATGTCCGATGTAGATAGTGCTGAACGAAAAAATGAGAAAGACAGCGTCGTCTAAATAAACATTCAATTAATTTTGATTTTAATATTATCCTATTCTATTATGTCAGTATTTTTCACTACTTTTTAATAGTTTCTCGATAGCATAAACAAAGATCAACCATATTTCATAAGGAGTGTGAGTTTGAAAAAAAATAATCATTTTCTATTGTTATTATAAAAATCAGAGTACACAATTTTTAATCCTATCCTTGGTCTAAGTCCAATCTTGTCTATTTTATCGGATTATAACTTTCCATATTAACAAGAAATTATGATTTTTGATCTATCGTGTCAACAAAATATTCCCTGATTATAGCAAGATTTGATATAGATGACTATTTTTATCTTGTAACTCTATTTTCGTCTCCTTTTATTATGTATATTTCAAAGTTTGTCGGATTCACCAACTCTATAGTGTTTTCCTATTTTTAAAGTTCTAAATACGAATTATCTTTACAACGGGCATTGTTAAATGCATTATAATGCAGACTCTGTTGC
>JWZT01004259.1:142444-175237 GCA_000827895.1 Thelohanellus kitauei
TCTATGTAAAATTATGGAACTTGTATTTATTTAAAAAGATCAATGTGGACTTTGAAACCTGTATCATTACATTTGATGAAAAGGCGCAAACAAAGGCATAAAGCTACTATAGATACTAGACACAAATATCGTAATGTGTTTGGTGTTTACTTGTCTCGTTTAATGATAATAAAATATCACGTGAATGTAGATCTGAACTTTCTAAAACGGGCTAGGCTGTTTGAATGTTACTTTGAATGTGAGTTTATTTGCAATCTTAAAATGCATGAATTTGGAATGCCCTTCGAGGATACATGGACTTATTTTATTCGATGATAAGGGTCCTCTTCTTTAAATGATATGCATAGGTGAGATTGTTTGTCAGCTACGACGAAATAGAAATGGATAAATTTGAATGACTATTTGAACAATTCTGATTAGATATCAATCATGTATGCTTCTGCAGGATGATAAATTACTTTATCGTGGACAAAGATAATCTCGCAGTACAAGATTTGTGCAGTAATGTCTTCGTCGATGTATTCATGCAAGGAAATTCAAACGAGTATATTTTAACTCATATAATCAGAGATATTTTTGGCCAAAAATATAATCGTTTGGATTGCTCGAAAAATCATAAATTCTCTCTATATTATTTAAAGGACATAAGGCATTAATGATAATTCAACATTCGGTAAAACAACGTTATTTTTCCATGATGAACCAACCTTTTATCATTTACAAGTGGAGTACCTGCGTATTATCCAATCCTTCATTTCCCACATGGATCCTTAACTACTTTTAAAATATTTTTTGTTTGATATTTGTCTTACTTGCAGGAAAGGCCTATTGCATCCGGTAATTATCAGAAATGTTTGCTTCAAAAGCTTTTTCCGAGCGCCCGAATCTTATATTGTTAATATGATTTTTAGCGCCTTCATCAAATGCCCTTTTTTTGGATTATGAAAATCAAGAGTATCAATTCGAAGAACGATAACTCCTTCATCTTCTAGCTTTGAGATACCAAATATAGGCAACTATGAGTAAAGACATCTTCATCTCGGGATGTAGTTGGATGACGAAACAACGAATTCGTAACAACAACTTAGATAAAGGGTTAAAAAATAGGCTGATTTCTTAAATCTCATCACAAGAAAGAATACTTCCTCAAACAAGGTAATTTTCAGCGACGTTAATTTGTTTGCTTTCCTTTTCAGTTTCGTAGGTCCATTTAGATTTTATCAAAAAATAATGGAACAATATGACAAGAAAGATTGTGCATTCCAACTCCTACAATTTCATGAATTGAGAGAAGATTTCAAACGAATGAACAATTTCATGTTATCCAACGATTTGTGATTTACTTATAAGCATGTTAATAGGATGGATTGAGAGTTCTATTCCTCTGAGCGAAAATGTTTTAGAAAACCTTTTCATCAATTCAATGTGAATTTATCTGTTTCTTAAAATATCTCTAGATCATATGCGTTGTATCGACCTCAAAAAACGATCTAGTTCATTTTTGGAATTTGCGACAATTAAGATGATATCAATATCTTGACATTTCTTGTCCACTTAAAGATCGAGTTAATCAAGCTGTCTTTTTTTCGTTATTGGCTGCAATAATACTTTCTTGAAATCCATTTGACAATTTGAGGGTTCTATCTGACATTTATTTTAGTATGAAAATAAACGCAAACAACTTTAAAATTCTAGAATTAAAGGAAATTCGTTTATAAGCACAGATATCGTTCTTACAAAAGAATGAAACAAATGCTGAAGATAGATGTAAACTCTCAAGCTTAGCCGACTGGAGATAAAGAATAAGATATAGAATAAAATTAATTATCTTATGCCTTTGTGCAGTATATATGATTTTCAATTAGTCAGAATGAAGTGACATATTCATTTGATGGCACTCTTTAAAATACAACGAACAAATAAATCTGTTTTCGAATGTTCGAGAGAAAAAGCTTTATTAAATTACAGTGAATAAATGCATTTTTTTAGCCAAATTTAATCTTTAAAATCGCAGAAAATTTATAAAAAAATGAATACCTCATCATAAATAAGTGTAAAAATTATTTAATATTTAAGGTTCCAACTATTCCTAATAACCATTCAATTAAGATCTGATGCCAGTTTTTAAATGTCTGGGTACAACGATGGAGTGTTTAAAATCATTCTTTTGTTTATATTTGTTTGAACAATAAATATGGTTTCTCTTATTTGAGATGATATATTTATGATTTGTCAGTTTCAAAATCGATGCGTACCCACTTACTAAAAATGAAAATTCGAGTTTTAAGCCATTTTCAACATCGAATTTAAGATGAAAATCACTCTCTCTATGACTAATCGCAATTATTTTGATCGCGCGCATTTTAAATATTCATTTATCCATAGCACATGTTTCAGTTTTAATTTATGTTATTCATACGACCTAATCAAATCCTTGAATAATCAATTTTAAAGTCATCATCATATAATTAATACATATTATATTTAAATATGTTTGAACCATTTTAAGAGATGGTCGATATACACTGTAATGACAAAAAGAATTTGACTGACTAATAAAAGTCTATCATATGATGAAAGCAGATATTATGGCTCATCGAGATTCCATTTTACACAATTATCAAATATTTAGGGTTTGTTCTCAAAAAGGAACTATGATATTCTTGCTAACACGTTAATGTATTTAATAAAAATTTTTTGAAATTATGGTGTGTCAAAATTAGATTACATTAATTTGGTGTGATAGTCAGTGGTATTGCGATGCATCAACAATTGAACACTTCAACCAAGACCATTTTATCGGAAATTGGTGGTGTCAATTTATCATTCTAGCATCTTTTACATTCAGATTTTAAAAATGAAACGGAAGAGTGATAAAACTGACATGCTCATGTAGAAATTCCACTGTGATCTCAGCCACTGTACGATAAACACCGAGATTACATACTTGTATTTTGTAAAATTTGAAGAATCATTCATAAAACACAGTGTAAAAAATAGATTAAAATGCTTTAGTTTGAAGTCTAGATATTAGTGTATTTAATTATACATATTTGTTTTNTAAAATTTCCATTACGACTGTGTTTATTTTGTTATATGAAAAAACTGAAGGAATTATAATTAATACTTTTAGAACTAATATTTTTTTATAGAATGATCTCTCAATAAAAGAATAAACGTTAAACCTTTTGTGTTTTTATACAGGAGATTGTTGGAGACAGTAAAGCGAATGTGCTGGAGACAAATATATATTGCGAATCACATATAGTTACCCTGACAAGAGGAGGTATGCCTAGCATCACAAATTTACTGTGCCTGTGTAAGCCTGCAGATCTATACGCCAATGTATAATAATTTACATTGTGAAAACAAAGTGTACGTTAATTTTTGTAAAATGTTGCCATAACACAGCGGACATCAGGTTCGTATGTTACTGAGTCATCTATACATCAGTACGGACAGGCCACGCATGTAATTTTGGAGAACAAAATGGAAAAATTATAATTGTGCAATGTTTACTTAATGATATATTTTGAATGAGAGAGAAACATACAATTTCTACAACTGTTGATAATAGAAATATAAAGTGGATTAAGAAAATTGCCAATCAGTTACATTCATAATTAAATTTAAATAACATCACGAAATCTATTGTTTTAACAAAGAAATTTTTTTGTTTACAACAATTCGATTGTTACCGACAGAATATAGCTGTGATTTGTTTTGAGGTTTCTTATTTTGAAACATTTCATTATTTATTTTTTGGTTCAATTACGTTCATTAGACATATTTTCTCCAAAATAGCTTTATATTTTTGCCAACTCTAAATTATTGATCAATCTGATATATTTTTATCAAGATGGAAAGTCGAGATCCTAAAACAAACCCTCAAGGAAAAGACAAAGAAATATCCACTTCATTTGCAACACCATTCTCAAAATACTCATATATATTCGCTGATGCGCTCAAGTTTTATTTAAACCGTAAAGAGAGAAGAAGAACATTGAAAAGACAAAAAAATTCAGCGCAGGCTTGTTTACAATCAATTCCGTGTCCAAAATTACAATATGATAGTAGTTATGGAAACTATTTTCGACTAAATCCTACCTTCTTGACAGATGAGCGTTGGGTTGAGTTTACGACCTTCAATTATCAAGATCCTCGAGTAGCCGTAAACGAAAGTTTCGAGGACTATTCATCTGACGTTATTGTCAAAGGTGGCCAAAAGTCGGAGATTAACATGGCTGAGCCTCAGCACAGTAAAAGTGATAGTGTTTTGTATGATACTTGTAGCAATATGCCTACAGTTGGGGTATCCGGTTCTAATGAAAGCTTAAATCCTTCTAGATCAGATAATACTGATGAGACAGATGAATGCAGCCCCGATATATATAAACCACCGAAATTAGTATTTACCTTTGAACAATATTCCATGTTGGATGAATTATTCAAAGAAAAGCCATACATAAAATCTTATGAAAAAACATATATTTCAAGCTTGTTGGGTGTATCTGAGCATCGCATACAAAGATGGTGGCAAAATAAACGTAGAAAGGAAAGAAGAAATCTCTCTACCAAAGCTAAAAGATGCTCTAATCATCCTTCGAGGCGCGATGAAGATAGTGATGAACGAAAATCGAGAAAGTCAGTAAGGTCTAAATTACATTAAATTTTTGTTTATTTTAATTTTGCTTTAGTATATTTTTTCACTATATTTTCAAAAACTTTTTGTGCTTCTCAAGAACATGATAAAAGATTCATAATATGGGATGATGATTGGTTTTCTAAAATTATCTGTTTTATTATTTCATAAAAATTAGTGCACGAAATTTTTTATATCCTCGGCCTCAGACCCATTTATATCTTTTTAATCGGATAAGATCCTTTCTATATTAACCAAAATTTATTCATGCAGCCTCTCTCTTGTAAACCTTATTCCGTCCATAATTAGAGATATGAGATAAATGTTGCCTAATTGATAGTATAGTAATTTGGTTGATTCTACTATATTTTTTGTCAATTTACAAATATATCTAGCGTAGTAGATCAGTATATTTTCACCTGTTTTATTGAGGAATCTAATGGCCAATTGTCATTATAAATCACATTATTTTTATACGTCATAAGGCAAATTCGTGTTTTTGAGTTTCAGATATTGATCTGATGGGTTGAAAAATGTTTCACCTGTTGATAATTATTATTATATGATAATAGTTATAAAAATAATCGATATAGGTTTACAGATTTTTTGAAAACAATATTTTGTTCCATTCCTAATTCAAAATGTTGAATTAATTAATGTTTTATTTACATTAATATAAAATATGCTTTATATTACTCATTTCTAAGTTTCAAAAGAAATCAAATGAATTAGTTCTCTTGTTTAGTTCAGCCAACTTCGTTGAATAGCTTTGAAATCTTCAAAGATGAAGTTATTATCATAGTGAAATCAATGATGATACTGTACATCAAAAATGTTAACTCTGCTCTATCTTGGTAACTCGTCATTTTTTTCAATATTTTTCTTAGAAGTTCATCAATCAATGATTACTTATGTCTTTAGAGACATCGAGTTCTGGGTCAATTGCAATATTTATTTGATGGCCATATATCAACGAGCAAGAATTTATTTTGAAGTATATTTGGATATGGGCTCGATGGAACCTAGTGCCAAGTATTTTTTGTCATACCCATTGCTTTGATATTATACCTTAAACTTTATCAAAATCTGTTAAGTACTAACGAAATTCATTTTGACTGCTTTTTAATTGAATTTAAAAGAGTTTTTCAACTGTTATTCATGTAATATTTAACCTATTACTTGTAATGCGTCATATTAACATTTACACCTGATCACTGCTATATTTGTTTTTAATTCAAGTAACCCTTAGATAATCAGTCTGATCAATCTTAAATAAATGAGACTAGTTTTTAAATTATTGACAGCCTCAAAAACAAAACATCAATATGGGTAGTTTACAAGCCATCATGGTCTTTTTCGACTTATGTTTGTATGAGGTTCTAAAGAAAAAACAGCCAGCTACTATAAATTATCTATCATTCGATATAGCTATGAGTTGCTGGTTTTGAGTTTGAAATTGCGGTACTTTTTACTAAAGAAACATGATATATATCTTTCCACAAACTCATCAAATTTTTGATATTATCTATTAACCCATTCCGGCATATAGATATTCACGTTGTTATCACCAAGATGGAAGACAGATTATTTGTGAGAATTTTAAACTAGTTTTGCTTCCTACTATGTCTTGTTGTAAGTTTAGTATTTAGAAAGATAGTTGAATATAAAGACATTCAAAAACACATTGTGGTTGTTAAAAAAGGTTATCCTGGTAACATATTTCCCGTATAAATTAAATTTTCTTGAGGCCAAAATAAGGGCCAGTCATAAGAAATACAAAAATTCCTATGATCGTTGTTGAATAATGGTCAAATACTCTGAAGTTTGTTGTTATAATGTTTACAATATCAAAACCTTTTACTTTCATAAGTTATTCGGCTATTTTCGTCGATTTCCTTCAACGTCTTGATTGATGCTGCATAGATTGTATATTTAAAAGATAAATTAAATTATTATTATGCCAAAAGTCGTTTATCGCGTTGATTATAAAGAGGCATCTTTGCAGAAGTTTTGAAGGTGAGCTTTGATTTTTCTTGATTACAAATAGATGGTCGCATTCAGATCATCAAGGTGTTTTAGGATTTGTAATAGCACAACAAAAGGTTTATTGTTCTGAGTGTCAGAATAGTGGGCATTGAAGAGATTCACTTGAAAATTATGTTCGTTCCATCAAGTAACCATATTTTAGTAATAAATTAAATAGCCTGACGTTAAATAATTTTATGATGGTGAACGAAATAGAAAACTGTAGACATGTGATTTGTGAAGGAAATACATCTTGTTTTTTATCTTACTATCCATGAAAAATCTTCTTTACTATAAAAAACCCTGAATTTCTGGTACTATATATTTGTCTTGTGTTACGCAGGCAATCGATTTTCAGATCCAAGAAAAGTTGAATCAGTAACAACGAAGGAACAAATTCAGCCGTATTTTAGATCGAGTAAGGCGTAATTTTTTGCAGAATTTCTTCAAAATTATTAATAAGGGTGGATTTCCTTCAACGATATTTATGTCAAAAAGATATGCGGCAAGGTGGCCGCTTTTTATGATTCTTTTTTAATATTACAACCTTTATAGCGAGTCTATGAATTCGTTCACCTAATAATTATGCTTAAACTAGCCAAGCTGATTCCTAGGTAAGAATGAGGCGTTATCATTTTATTTCTGAAATTTTGACAGCCAAGAAATGTGTCTTAGGTCTGAGATTATTAAATTTTTAAATATTCGCGTTAATCTTAAAACTCTTCGATATAAACAATGGGTAAAAACACTCATTTTGGTACTATCAATTTCTGATGAGCGTGATATCAGTAGATTCCATCATTTTGAACAAATGTCAGTGAAAAAGAACATAGAATGTAACTCAGTCTAATAATGGCAGACATGATTTATTAATTTTCATTTACAGGGACTCTGAGCAGTTTGTTAAAATTCTGTTTGTATGGTGATATATTAACAATTTATCTGTGCATTTGGGAGAGGTGTTGTTCACCCAGACGTTTTAATGGTGTTTATACTGGATATTTCGGGTTGTTATCTATTTAGAACTGTTCGAATGTTAATTTGCTATACTAACGGTCCTTCGATAGGTTTTATATTTTGGGGATCATAATGATGTCTAGGTTTTGGTTTTACTTCTAAAATCAAATACTTAAACCTATTTTGTGCAACATCTTTTGGTTTATTGCAAAAAATTGTAATTGCATAATATAAAAATAAGTTATTATCGACACATCAGCCACATAATCACTTTTACTTACAAAAGAATTGAAAATGTTTGACAGAACTGTAATTATATGAATACATTTTTGTAAAGATCACGACTTAAATTTCAAAAATTACTTCATGTAAGATATCCTGATCATGAATCGATTCACAAACCTTAGATTATGTTAATGATGAATGATCTAAAATCATGAGCATAAATAAAATACATCCCACACTCTCGATATAAATATCGTAAGCTTCATTGACGGTACCACAGTTTTATTAGGTGGACAGAATTTTCATTTTCGAAAAAAGATGAAACATATGTTTAGTTAAATTAATATTTTATGCATAATATTCTTACATGATTCTAGCATTCTGAAGGATTAGAGTTGTTACATCTCTGGCCTAAATCATGAAACTTTTATTTAGAATATCTGGTTTCTGTATTAACTTTGGAGTTTAAAATAATTAACGGTCATGTTTGTCCTTAAATACTGAAATAGATACAAGGCAAAAACATGCGATTATTTTAATTCTTTTGTTGATTTTAGATTGGTTTAAAAATGAATAAGGTTTGAAAGATACAATATTTCTCTTAATACAAGTTTGTGTGTGCATTTTAAAACATGATAGTGTAGTTCATTATATTAACCATAATCTGGTTTAAATTATATTAAAATCTTATTAAAAAAAATGGGTATGTCAAATTTTGTTTGAGAATATGTAATGAATAGTTCTGTTATTTAAGTTTTAGTTCTTTGTGTAGATATTTTAAGTATGTAAATTTATGAGTTATAAACTCTAACATAATGGGAACTGGTATTTTTCGCAGAAATTTTTAGAAAGATCAAGTTTTTGAATTCATTGTAAATATCACATTGAAAATAGTGTTAATACGAATTCAGCACTCACTAGAAAAAAAAATTTAAGAATTTTAAACGAATTTGCTGAGTTGGTTGAAGAATAACAGAGATCAAACTTCAGTTTTATGAACCAAAAACATAAATTCTTGCTTTATATTCTGACTATGTTAACAACCTTATACACTTTCTCACAAAAACATTTCACATTATCATCAGATACTATAGACTCTTTTTGCTTGAATTTCAAAGAAGATAGGTATTAATATAGTTATTGCATCCGAGATATGGTATATATTTATTTGTCACCAGGCAGACTCCTTGTGAGAAACTAGGTTTTTGATATCATAACTCAGCGAAATATTTTAATTGTGACGAATTTTTGAGGGTATATACTTTTTAATGTGTCTCATAAGCTTAAGTTGTGTAAATTTCTAACATATGAATTGAGTATTTCGACAGTATTCAGATATCAGACATTTTATCTCACACTTAAATATCAGTCCGTTTGTTTGAAGTATATAAATTTTATTGGATAATCTCAAAAATATGTGCTCACATCGACAAAAAAAATATCAAGCAGGCTCTAAAAAGTCAACCTCCAAAAATATGCTTGCTTTTAATGTGATAATTGTGCATTTTTGTTAATAGATTCATTTGATATATAACTCAGAGCGATTAACCAAAAACTTTCTTATTAAACTATATCATAATAATTTTATTAAATATAAGTTAACCCATAAATATTATTTGATGAATTTCGTATATCTTAAGCGTTTGCATATGTGAGAGGCAGGAATTTCAAAAATGTTGACATTAAAACCAAAAACATTCTTTTCTATGATTTCAGTGATATTGTTTATGGCCTCGTTAAATTTCGTATGTGAAAGCAAAATCAAAACTGAATTAATCAAAATTTATATTGTCCTTTAATTCTTAAAAGCCAAATTAGACCAACCGATCCCCTTTATGTTGTCTGGTAAAACAATGGAGCGATAAGTTGCGTTCGGGAAAAGATCAGAGTTTTCCAGAATAAGCTTCCGAATTCTGCTTAGCAGATCACGGTAAATGTGTGATCTCTAACAGAGAAATTTTCCTAAAGATTATCAAATAAAAAACCTGGCATGAATCGAGCGAGTATATCCTTAAAAAGAAGGACTTGGCCAGAGAAGGATACAACCTTACTCATAACAAAGGCCTCAACACTTTTACTTTGTTTGAGTTCAAACAGCTCTTGTTTATTCGTTTGTGCCCACGAAGGATGTGTCAGTATAAAATTAGTTGATTTTAATTCTTTTAATTTCTCGATGAGAATCATCATGAATCCTTTTATATAATCTAAGTCATGTGGGATGGCATCTGTTATGAATGTATCTAATTTTGACTCCTGGGCATTGATAGGAATATCAGATGAAATAGGATCGAATTTTATCATTTTTATTCTGAATAATAGAGAGTCGTTGATCTCCGTCAACTTTGGGAACTGCTCGTCAAAGATGAATATTTTCGTGAGCAAGCAAATTTGTCGAATGGTGTTGCTACATCGACGACGAGAGGGAACTACGTCTCCACCACCACTCAGTAAATTCAGCCAACATGTGCAGAGAGGCTTTTCATTAATTTCAATGGAATAACCGAGTCATTTTTTCTCTAAATCTGAAATCAGTTTGTTAGGTGCATCAATGTAGCGTGGGCGATGATTTCCATCAAAGAAAGAACTGGGAAGGGGTATCGTCATGTGTTGGAAAGTGTTCGAGAAAAGATTTTGAATGAGTTTAATGCTGCATTTTCCATTGCCGATCATGAAGAATAATGAATTATTTATGCAATGGGTCGTGAGGCTACTTGCAACAGCAAGGAGAAAGTATTTTTTTATTTCGGGATCGGGAAAAATCTTTCCAAGCAGAATTTGAATTTTGGCGGTTGACGTATTTTCGTCAATGTCATATGATAATTTTGGTGTAATGAAAATCTGCTTCATTTATGAATTACATCGTTTGAGTATGACTTGAATGATCCTTGCTTAATATCGTAATATGACGTTTTAAACGGAATAAAGTTTTAATCATCATCTAACAGGTTCACCAAATTTTCGTTGTATCTATAGTTCCCGATTTGGCCGATTAGATTCTAAGTATTTTTGAAAAAACGCATACTAATAACGTACCTCTACGTAATAAAACCTTGAGAGTTTTATCCTCGTGAGATTTTAGAGGGTTGATTAAATGATGGTTTTGATCATCTGAATCGATTAACTATATAAGTTAAAGAATACAGTTTTTAAATCAGTAAATTTTGACTGCAAATAACTATAAAATATTGGCAAAATCAATTTATTTGGCTTTAACACTCTCCAAACGTTGTTTTCGTAATAGTAGATGTGATCCGAACAATAAATGAAATCCTGAAGTGAAAATGCTTTTGTCAAGAAATCCACAAATGTATACGGGCTCCCATAACTCAAGAAATCATTCAAATAAACGATAGAATTGGGACTGAATATATTTTTATTGACTATAAACTCAATTAACTAGAAAATTTTCACAACTACCTGTTGATATGCAGATGAACTGGTACTAGTATTTTTCGAAGAATGTTTACGCTCTAAAATTTGTTTCGTTCCTTACTGGTCGCGATAGTTTCGAGCTTTTTAGCCTCCCTTTTCTCACAGCTGTTTATTATGTTACTCGTGTCTTTCAAAGTTGGGATTTCCGGTAAGTCTTTTACTGCGTGGTGAATAGAAGTCAGATTGTTCGCATTGTTTTCTTTCTTCAAAACGTAAGTGAGTTGCCTGTCTGGCATTCCTACCATATCGGAGTGTTTATTCCGGTCGTTCAATATCGTTTTGCAATGAGTATCATCATTACGATTAGCTTAATCTTGATCAAGAATTATCTGGTTCTGACGTCGATTTCTGTTTAAATACCTTTCATGAACTAATTAAATTCAATTATAAAATCTCTAAAAAAATCGCTCGACAGCCAATATAGCCAAAAAATTTTACGCTAGCGTCACTCGGATTATCGGTCTAGGCAGCCTATTTAATGTGCTGCACAAAGTAAAAAGCAATCAAACGCATTTAAAATGTAATCTTAACATGCTTTTTGGCACTAGAGGATTAGACATAAAATATCGGAAGAGGTCGCGTTTCCTCCTATTTTGTTTATTTTTCATGCCATGACATCTTCAAAGATTTCTAAAACCATTTATGTGTGTCGAATTATTTCTGCATAATCACTTTTTACGATAAATTTTGGAATGATGTAGTCAATTATGTCATGTGCAATTCACAAATTAAGAATATGGTGAAAATGGCCGCGATCTAGGTCCAGTACCGAAATAATGCATGATTTATATCCATGCAGATCAAATGGCCGAGTTCACCCGGAAAGGATTAATGGCCAAAGTTATAATAAGAAATTTCTTTTTATAGATTACAAACAAATATCTTGTATTTAATAGAATGTTGTCACTGACTCGCGATTCCATGAGACGAGTTCGATTCCGACTCGCGTTCGAAACTACACGAATTCAATCGGTCCCGAGTTCGAATATTCATTTTTGTTACACTATTCCATCCTTTTTAATTAATTATTAGTTTTAAGAGAATGTTATAAATAAAAGTTATGTTTATGAGCAATAAAATATCGAGAATTTTTATGACTTAGGTTTTAAGTATCAGCTTATTCTCTCAACATTTTTGGTACTATATACTTAGACAAGCATAATATCATATTTTTATGTAATATATTCGTTAAATTACAGCGTTTCCATCCATTATGGCGTAAATTCAATTTTATATCGCGCAAGTCATCAGTTTAATTACCGTGTGAATATAATTATATTTTGTGATATTGTTAATGATTGAAACAGAAATATGATTTTCAATCTAAATTAACAGGTTTCCAAAAAAATTTTTTCTAGTTTTATAGGTGACTTAAAAAAATCAACAATAAAATTTTTTTCTTTAGGCAATTACTATATCCGAATTTGTCGCATTTAATCGTATAAGAGGCGCATGTTCAATCGAAATAAATTATATTCATGGTACAGTGTTGTGAATGAGAGAAAAATCTGGTAGGCTTACGGCAGAAATAATGTAGTTCTATACCCTAGCTATGGTTCATGATTAGGTTGGATATTTTTACAGCGTGGAAAGCCGCCCAAACGTAGGCGTAAATATATATTAGCTAGAATATTGATAAAAATTCAAAAATGATATTCTCGTTTCAATTATTCATTGAATATCTCAAGAAGGAATTTTGTGGATGAGATTAAGCATGCGATTTGTACCAAATTAAATGGAATATGCGCTCTCTAAAAGGGAATTCGCGCGATAATAGATGGAAACCCTGTAAATTTTAATTCCAACTTTAAAAATTGGGTTTTTTCATATAAAGAGATGAAACCCTTTAATAAAATCCTATTTTCTTGACATTAATAATAGTTTCAGAAAATTTCGACCCTTTTTGCCATATTGAAATATTTTTGAATATTTCAATCCAAAAAAAAGCTATTTTAAAAATGTGATAATTTTAAATGTAAACAGTTATTTTAAAAGAATTTTCAAATAAATGGCTATTGGAGTAGTCCAAGTTAAGTATCGTATTCAAAGCTGAAACGTATCAATAATTTTTGTCTAACGATATAAAATTAGCTATGTATCGTTTCAATATGAATTTTATCTGCTATATAATACAATTTCAAATCATATAAGCCAGGGTTCTAAACCTAGGGGTCGATTGACATTTTTTGGGGTGTGTCGTCTAAGATCATGGAAAATATGAGTGTTTTGTCTCCACGATCTTGTAAAAATTTTCATTGAATACGTATTTTCTGTTTGTAACTATCAATTATTTTTCTAATTGTAAGGAATACTTTTAAGCGTCAAAATAATTACTATTTCAAAGATTAAAATTGATGAAGCATTCGTATTTTTAACTATTTAAATAAATACATACCAAAGTGTATGGCACTTCGAAGCTTAACTCCATTGTGTGATCAAAAAACTATCGCAGATTTTAGCTATAGTATCAAAATTTTGTCGCTTAGTAATTTAATTGAAACGTACGGCGGTTTCAAAGTAGTAATAAACCATCTTTTTATAGTTTCATGATATTTAACGTAACATTTACAAATGGAACATTTATGATTTAGTGAGACATTTCTAATGTTCTCTTTAGCATAATTTAGATAGTTATATTGGTGAATTTTACAGGTTAAACATGTAATATGATATCAAACAAAATATCATAATGTAAAGTAAATATAGTGACGATTATTTTACGATACTTTCTCTTCAAAAGGATATTAGTGATTGAGTAACCCTGTAAGATGAAGTTGTGGCAAAGTTATATCGGCTGATTTTATTAATCAGTGCCAACTGAACATCATTTATAACAAGCATCTGAACACTCTAAAGAAGGACATGGAAGATTTAAAAATTAAAAGATGAGAGAGACTAAAAAGTAAGATCTGATTCAAGAAAGACTTGCAATGAAAAAATGATGCAGTATAATCTTCCTATTTGGTGGCTACTAGAATATTATAGAGGTATGGAACCTTAAAACATAGCTGAGTGGTTTACTGTTGTATAAAGTCAAGGATGTTGCTCGAGATATATTTTGAGCTTAATTTATTATTTGTGTTGAATTTAAATGTTTACGTACCGTTTTCAAGGGCCTTTAGCAGAATATCTACCAAAATTGTCAATTATATAATGCAGGAAATTAAATCTGCTATACATCGAATATTTAATATTCAGATTGATGAATCCATAGATGTGGCAAATCGTTTACAATTATTGGTTTATGTTAGGTATATTTATTACGATGTTTGAATAAAACAATTTCTCTTATGTAAAGTTACCGAAAATACCTATGGCACCAAATGTATTTGAAAATATTTGTCCCTTTCAAGAAATTAAGAAACATCTTTTGGGAAAATATTGATGTTGTAGGTACAGATGGTTCTCAAATTATTCCAGGATATCGGTCTGGATTTCCATGTTTGGTAGAGAATGAGTCATCGAAGTTGATCGGAATTCACTCTATGATTCGTGGACAAATATGAGCACGAAGACTTCAATAAAATCAAAAGACGTTATGGAAATTATCACTATTACGGTTTAACAGTCTTTTTAACAATCAACTGTTTTCCATAATTTGTATATTGAAATTTGTTTCGGCAACGTTCTTTTATATCATGCTGAAGTGCAATTTTTGTCAAAAGTAAATGCTCTTAAACATGTTTTTTATCTTAACGAGCAACTTAACCACTATTTGAATCATAAAGACCATAACACAGTTCGCACTACTCTATAGTGATGAATGTGAGTGACAGAATATAAGTTATTTGGTTGATAACTTTCTAATCGTGAATCCATATGCGTTGTTACTGGAAAGACCAAGTGCAACATGCCTCAACTTATCTGAAAGATTTCATTTTTCAAGATGAAACCTTAGCTCTGACAAACAAAATTAGACTAATATGAAATTTTCGTGCCCATCCTTATCTGATATATTTAAGAAAATTAGAATTGAATCTGAGAAAATAAATAAAATGGTAATTATTGTGAAATAACCTGTTCTCATTCTTGGAGACGTAATTTTATATATAATACATTCAAAATCGTCCCCACACTCCGTTTGCACCAGCAAAAGTCCATTTACAGTCAAGTTTGAAGATATCCTTAGGTACGCCACAGGAAGAGTTTATGGAACCCATTAATAGCGATGTAACCAAAACTGATTTCTCTTCGATGCCCATTTTCCTAATTATGAATAAAGTGTTTGCAGCGAACACCTGTTCTGTTTGAGACTGGGTTACGCATTTTTCTTCCATTTCCAACCACATATCTTTGCCAAACTGCGTTTCCAAGCCTTAACTTTTTAAAGCCTAAATATAGAATATTACACGATACGAAAGATGACCTTCTTTGTTCTCTTGCAATGGTTACCCTAAGTATTCCTGATTTGATGAAAAAGAAACAACCTTAACATTAGTTCTGATGTTAGGTTGGTTGGAGATAATGTTGAAACAAAATTTTATCAGTACAGTTCTGATAATCGCCCATCCTCTGGTTTGTATTTCACATTTGTAAATGAATACGCGGTTAGTCTATAAACAATGCAAATGATGCAATTGATAAGTATTCCATTTCATTTCTTTCTATTTAGTAATACATTTTGAACAAAAAATAATGCATCTTTTTCGTTATTAAACATAAAATTATGTTCGATTTCTAAAAGGTCAATTACATCCAGCATATCAGATATTCATTCTATAATAACGATTTGTAAAATTATAAAATTATACCTTATAGGCCTATGCAAGAATATAATCTAAGACGTGGGTCGCAACAGCCTGGGAAATGGATCAGAGTGGTCGCAGTTCTAAAAATGTAAAGAAACGTCGTAGTGATGCAAAAGAATAATTCTTGTTTTAAAGCTTAATTTGCAGAATCTGTGGTGATTTTAGAACTGATCAAGCACGAGAATATTTACAAATCATTTAAAGATTGCGTAAATTTAAAATCAAAAAATATAGTATCAAACAGAAAGCTAACTCTAATGCTTAACAACAAAATCTTAAAAAAACGTGGAAAGTGATTTTAAAAGTAATGTCCGCATACATACAAAGGATAAATCAAATTAAAAATCTATAATAAGCGTCACCAGTCCAATAATGAATATTCGAACTCATGACGTGATACCCCCACTCAGGTGTTAACGATTTTTAATCCTAATTCCAGTCAAACGATCTTTCGATGATCATTCTAACTAAAATTTTATCATTTGATGATTTTCAATATTGTTTTTATCACTCTTTTTGTTAATGCAATACTAAATCACCTCAAAATATATTCAATCCTGTATAAATCTGTCAATCGTGATCATTTTTATATTATTACGCTGATCGTACAATTTTACACCATTTACTGGCCATATATATATATATGGATGGGCCCACTCGTAAGGCAGATAATTTTAAATTCAAGAAAACGAATTTAAAAAGAAGCCTAAGGTTTCAAAAAATATTCTAATTATATAAAAATGATATATTTGTAATGCTTGGGAAACAAAGGGTTTGAATCTAGGATCCATCCATTTTAACTTCTTTTTATATGTTCCTTGACGTTTTGGAATTAGGTGATTGCAAAATGTTGGAATCAAAAAAAGTTAAATTAGGCATTGTTACAGTCTTCCATTTCGAAAGAACAGCTCTCCTTTTTTAAAACTTGAGAAAAGAGTACATAATACTGTTTCGTTCCCCCTTCATTCTATTAAATGACAAATCTCTCTTGAATGATGAGATCGAATATTATCCATTGCAAATATGTGAGGGGAGTTGATGATAAATGGAAAATATCTTATTTAATCAATAAAATTTTACGTATCATCGTGAAAGCGCTAAAATACTGGAGAATTTGTATTTCGTTCACATTTAATTCTCATTCAAAACTTGTAATACGAATAAATATACAAATCAAATGATTTGGTGTTGTAAAAATGGGTTTTAGCTTTTAAAATAAGCCCTGGCTCGTCTTTGAATCACTGAAGTCAAATAGTTTATTGGAACTCTTGTCTCTCGGAGGATAAATCCAATCGAGCGGTTTTTATGCAAAATGGGAAGGGATAATAAAGGTTTATTCGACTATTCCGGATGCCAACTCTTTGCAGCAGCAAAATCAAAATAACCCATAATTAATACTCTTGATGTATCCGATAATCAGCACGCTTTGCTTCTGAAGCGTAAAAATGAGAGCATTTTTATTTAATTAAAATAGTTTTTAAAACTTCGTGTATCTTTTATGATTTCAATTCTATTATAAAAAACATTGGCCTCCAGAGTTAGCCCTGAAGTACAAAAAAATGACAAAAATTTTTGATGCATGGAAAATTGGACTTCTGAAGGAGCCCATATGTACATTTGATCGGTAATGGTTTAATTGAATTAGCATTAACGAAAAAGAAGAAGCAGTGTAAAATAAATAGTACAGTCACTCGCTATCTCGAGAAGGCCAAACTGGGCATTTTTTTTAAGAAAACCAAGATAGGTTATTTTCATTTAATCAATTAAGACTTTTTTAGACTAACAGTAAGTTATATTTGTAATGAAGACGAAAAAAAAACAACCTCTACGTCATTAAAATCGATAATCTGTCCTAAAAATATAGTGGTTTCGTTTCAGTGACATAAAAAACTAAAGATAAACGTTAACTAAGAGTTTGAATCGAATGAAATGCATTTCTAATTACCCTACCCCACAGATCATTGTGTTGCTTTAACCTAAGCTATAATTCTTCAATTAAATCATTAAACAGCCCTTCGGTTACTTCTCTATACTCTTTTCCAGAGTCTATACGAATCCTTGGTGATGCTATTTTACTTGAGTTCAGCCCAGGTTTCATCAATTATATTTTTAAATGCTGGATAAGCCACGGTAGATATTACGAGGATATACCTTACAAGATTTCTCAATTTTTCCTTTAATCTATAATGCAAATGTTTCTTTCAATTAATATAACGTGGTCGAAGTGATAAACGCTATATACGTCGGTCAAAAGATCTAGTTATGCAATAAATGAATATTTTAATGACGGTGGATAGAGGGACTAATTTGTTGTAATTTATTGATGGATTCTTTCCGTTATTATTCCGTACTTTATTTTAAAGGCATATTCAGCGATATGTCGCTCTGGTTGAGATTGCATTGTGGCATAACGAGGGATCTTTGACCTCACTCCTCGTCATATCCTTTTATTCCCATTTTTGTGGGTTTCCGTATCAGCGTAAACGAAATTTAAGGTGTTTTATACAAAAATGTGTACATCGTCTGTCGTTTTAGCCTTGTAGGATTTCAGACAATAGGAAATTATTTCTGTTCCGGGCAGTATCCGATCATTTATCTCAGAGAAAAGAGATTCTCCCTATACGCTCCACCTCTTATGCTATGAAGATATTCCTGGTTTATCTTTCATAGCCTCTCAAAATCTGATAGCCTTCTAACCATTGCTCTCGATTATATTTTCTATTTGCTATATTTGCCTCGTCTATTTCTATAACGGACAATTGTCCCCCAATAAGGATTGAATTTTTGTCATACAAGTCAAGACTAACTTCCCGACAAAATGAAAACCAACCAACACGGTTGGATCAGTCGACCTGAAGGACTCCATGGAAATATCTTGCCGAAGGGGGTATATAGATGTTCAGATCTCGGGAAGCCTTGATGGTGTTTTTAAAGGCACATGGCAGTTTGCAAACTACATGGCTGCGTAAATACTCTGAAAAAATACAATTCACAGATAGCTTTTTTTTCCTTCATGTGTAGACTTTCCACTATTTTTGTCATCTAAAATTATCTTTACTCTTGTCCATTTTTACAGTTTAGCTACACGTACTAAAAGTTATAGTTCTTGATAGAATATTTTTGTTCAAACGAAAAAAAAAAGACTCGTTGGTCGCGATAATCACCCAAAATTCCAAAATATTCAGGTAGCAGCCAGTGCCTTCTATACGGTCACACGTGTAAAGGCGACAAATTATAGGATTGTGGAATGATGGTGTGCTACATTTAAAAAAAATTTTAAGAAACCGCCAAAAAATTTTCAGAAAAAAATGGATGACCCCCACATGTACAATGCTAACGACAATTGAAATTTAAATCTTTCCTATAAAGTGATTTGGAAGAATTACCATATTCTGATATTTTGTATTCTTTATTAAATTTAAGTTTCAATAGAAATGCATTAAATCTAGAATTACGCACGGCTATCACAGTTTATTATTATAGGTATATCCTCCCTTTATTTTTGTTTAAATTTTAACTTGTCCTTAATTTTTGAAAAAATTCGCCTCTTTTTGAAAACAAAGTTTGTGGTTTATCTAAAATTGAATCTGCTTTTGCCTAAAACAATCTAGTATATGCTTGACGTTTTATTGAACTCAAGTGGTAATAATATGGTATATAATCGGGAAATTACATGAATAACAGATCATGTTATTTTACAACAAGTTCATATGAACGATAAATAGCAATGTAGAATGCAATCACAAAACATCGCTGCGCAATTTATAAGTATTTTTTTTAGATTTGAAACTACTATTAAATATAAAAATGTTCTTTAAATCATATAATCATATCCATTACACATATTAACCACATTTTACCATTTATAGTCTTCCATACTGTACATATGAGCAGTCAATATGCGCATCGAAACTTTTATCAAAAGGGCATGATATTAAATGAATCTTTTCTATATGAACAGGTTTAATTAAACAATACGAAATACTGGTGAATGTGTTGTTAACGATCATCAGTTGAGAGAATTTTGTAAATGGTGAATGACGAGAATTTAATTCGACTAAATAAATTAAGAACGAATGTTACGCATAAAATTTATTGCGAAACGTATAAATAAAAAAAACATAAAAATTTTGCTGAAATATTTTTGTCGAAATACTGGTGAATGTGTTGTTAACGATCATCAGTTGAGAGAATTTTGTAAATGGTGAATGACGAGAATTTAATTCGACTAAATAAATTAAGAACGAATGTTACGCATAAAATTTATTGCGAAACGTATAAATAAAAAAAATATTAAAAGTTTTGCTGAACATATTTTTGTAATCATTACATCCAAATAATTATGTGATTCTACATGAAAAAGATTTGTAATTATTTCTTGCTCTAAGATGAACAAATTTTACAATATTTTGATGCATAACTAAAGAATTCAATTCCTAACATAAACGCGGTATATTGAATAAAAAACCAGCTAAAAGATTTGAATCGATTAAAAATAACTTCAAAGACTGGTTAAAATAGTCTGGAATGCATAAAATATTTGAGAGAAAAAAGGTTTCTGTGATCTCTATCAGCCTTGGTTTGATGAGTTCGAAATTGTTTACAGATTTAAGCGATCTTGTCTTGTTTACTAGGTATAAGTGTTGAAATATAATACCCGAATATATATTACAAAGGTATTTAGTTTTTAAAAAGTATTACATAGATACACCTATCTATCGATTTACTCGGTAGATTTATCCCACCGGAACCCGTGTAAATCGAACCCGTATAAACCATGTCGAAACATTAATGAATAAAATACATTCTGATTACACTCAATTTTTAAAAATGTAAATTAAATACGAAACACAGAAATATGGTAGATATGTACATAACTCGAGTGATATAAAACCAGGATGCCATAAGAACCAAAACATGTTTTTCACCAAATGACAAGTTTCTAACCATCAAACCATATTTAAGCTACCTTCAATATCGTACATTGTGTATTTCAATGGATTCAATGAAACATACCTCTTTTTAAGCAGCAAACACATATATTGAATCCATAGACAAATTAAGAAAGGTTTTCATATAATAAAAAATGCTAATATTCTTCACCTGAATTTCTGTATGAGGTGATTTATTATTAATTTTTGAATAAGGTTCATTCTTGGCAAGATATGCTGTTGCATTGGTATTTAATTAGTCGTTTGTTATGTCTTGAAATCAGTTATCATTATTTGATATGTTGGGCACTCGTCTGCGTACATTTCTTCCATTCGAACCACAAATGTGATTAGCGTGATAAACTGGCTCGTAAAACCTTGAATAAGAGTATATCTTCGTTTTTAACAGGGTAATTTTACTAATTAGCCAAACGAGTGTATAGATTCAAAAAAATAGATCGAAATTCGTATTTATCAAATGAGCAACTTCTAAAAAACAAAACAAACTATCGCCTTTTTGAATATTTTGCGTTTCATTATGATGTTTATGATGAATACTTACATTTGCCTCCTTTTCCAAGGTTATTGATTTCAGTTATATATCAATTTGTGATTCCAGTATACTCAAAATACGCAAGTGCAAGTTGTGAAATTTACTAACAAAAACCGTGTACTTCAACTTCCATATGTATCTAGGGATTATTATATTAGGTTTGAAAAGAAATATGGATTCGGATAAAAACGAATGTGCCAATAAAAATGTGTTCGAAGGTTTCCATTATTCTCAAGTGGAATTTTAATGTTTTTGCTTAACGATAGAGAGATATTTTTTGATATTTAAGAAAAAAATAGGAAAAGACATGTTATTTCAAACTGACGCCTCTTTCCGAGCCATGATCTCGTAATTAAAAAAAATAGAATGGAATTATCAACAAATAGCACTGGAGATTTTTGAGATACATGACACTGTTAAGATAGTAAAGATGTTCATCTTTAGCTGAGGAAAGCCAACAATTATAAATTAGTCTATGATAATAAAATATCTATGATCAATAAATTTACTATTTATATTTTTAGGCAGTAAATATTTATGATACAGGCTGTGAAGATGTTATTAAATCACAAAATCTTCGTTTATATTAAATTTTATTTAGTTTAAATATCATTTATTTTGTCATGGATGATCTTAAACCCGTTTACAACTTTTTGTATATTTCATATTCGTAAAATAGTTTAAACTAAGCATCAAAACTCAACGCTCGAGTGAACGACTGATTAAATTCCTTCGAATGGATACATCTCTGAAAGTATCTATGTGAATACTCAATTTAATATTTTTGAAAAATGGCAAATAATTTAAACTTTTGGCACACGGGTGTAAGTATATCTTGAATGATATTTCTCAAAAATATCGGGTGATATTTAACCGATGAACAAGAAGCGTTTGAAGCTAAGCAGCCGTTTAATCGTGAAATACTCTCTGGTGATTTGTACACGTCGGCTGTGATCAAAGTCAGTGAAAATGGCTACTATTGACTACCATGGAATATAACATGTTCTTAGCTCTGATAATAGATATGTTATACATGATGGTTGTGTTTTTTTGACTCTAAATAAAAGTAATTTTCCTGTAAACGCAGATTCAATATTTGATTGTGAAAAATTTAATATTTTAGAACAAAATTAAAGAAAACAACCATATCTAAAGACAATATCTCTGTGATGTCAATGATTACGTCATTACTAAACAAAAACATATTCGAAACGATAATAAATATAATATTATTTCATTGATTAGTTTAAGTGTGATGATGTTTTGTCTTGAGATAACTCAGCAATCAGCGATGTGTTTTCTTTGTAGCCGGCATACACGACAAGTTCATCTTTATTACCGTAAGAGATAAATTTTGAGTTTATGACCTCAAATAAGATGTTATTGAAAGAATATATCAACAAAAATGTATCCTATTTTATATTCAATCTTTACCTCATTGTTAGAATAAACTTTCCTACGTGTCATGTTGTAAACTACAAAAGGAATAGCGTTGACCTGATTTACAGCGTATCTTTTTCTTATTATTCTTACATGTTATCAGATGTCGCTTGAGTCGGAAATGGTAGGTATTTTAAGTTAGTAATTATCAGATTGTTTTCGGGGTTCGAATAACTTGGCGTATGATTTTGTAGATTCACAAAAATGATTTCTGATGTTCTAAAAATCACATCTTGAAAAGTAAATCTAATTGTGACATTCTATGCTAATGATTATAATTACTGTCCACCAACTATCATAGTATAATATTGTATTTTTTAACCATGGCGAAACATTAAAACTACTTTTTTTGATAATCCAGCCGCTGAGCGTGATTGTGTGCAACAAAGATTTTGATATGTTAGATATTTCGTTATCGAAGACGTCGATATAAATAAAAAATACCGGAGATTTCAACTTTGATTGACCTTTTAATATCTGAAAATATAATGGAAATTTTCTTGTGAGATACTGGTAAAAATTCGTGGTACCGTTGCTAAAATATGTATCTCGTCGGTGTATGTTTCTTCAAAATTTAACAGGCTTAAGTTAGGTTGTTCGATGGTATCCGGTAACATCTGTCTCTAATATTTTTACCTTTAAACCATTATCTCTAAAATAAATAGCTATATTTGCAATCAAATATAAATCATATATAAATATAATGTAATTTGTAGGCTTTTGTTTTAAAGAAAAGCTGTAACTAGTAAACGCTGGTTTTCTTTTTCTCACGCTGAGATAAATATCAATTTTCTTGATTGTGTAATGAACTCACTATATTAGCATCGTCCTCTTTGGTATGCGATATCTGGAATGTAGTTTTGCATTTTTTTGGAATGCTTTCCAGATGATAATTTTTGACTTCTAATTGTTCGACCAAATTTTTTTTATTTTTTGTGAATGTCGACTTGCAAACGACTTTCATATACATATATCGTGGAATAACAAATATGGATCTTGCGAATTTGAATTTGACGGTAGAGTTGTACTTACTGTTCATCTGATATCAGAATCAAACTCACGATTCGATAACATACCATCCATCCATTGAAACAATTGGTAAAGTATAAATATCGAAGGATATTAATAAGAAGAACTGGTAATATACAGGAAGTAAGCATTTAAATATGATGAAAATGATTACACTTATCAAAAGCTGCTATTTTTGTATTTATCTAATTAAAGTTTAATTTAAATATCTTTGTATAAAAATGGATATCTGGTTTAAATTTTTGTATTTATCTCTGGATATTAATTAGATCTCATTTATATCGATCATAACATTTAGATACAATTTCTACTAATTATATATTATCGATTGGAAATATATCAAATTGATCGACGCACATTTCATTGTGAAAATGAGATCGAAATTATCACTATATTCAAAAGACAATCAAAAAAACAATTATTAAATTATTTAGATGTGCATGGTAAAATTCCACTTTTTTGTATATATTTCATTTGTCAGATATTAAAAATGATACTGTCAGTGTAAAAGGCGATTCCAGTCAGATTTGACCCAACGGTCTTTCAATGTTCACCCAGTGATCACGCTTCAGACTATTCAGTGCTATTTTGAACCCCTGGATACACGAAATATCAAATGAATACTTTATGATGTTTTTCATTAAAACTAGATATTGTGTCTTTGAATTTCTCCAGGCATTTTTAATTCAATTAAAACTAATCATTATTACTTATTTAATAGGTTAGCATATTAAATTGTGATGAGCATGCTCACGCATATAATGAATGAAGAAATTTCATATACATGACTATGTTGTGAGTAGGAATGATCTTTTGAAACTGTATTTAGTCGACAATCATTATTTAAGAAGTATTCATCGTAATGAATCTGATTAAATAATTGTTAAAAATAAAAGTTTTTCAATTTAAATAATTTAAAGTTTTCCCATTTTCAAAATTTTGGTTATTTTTTAACATTGATGAGCTGTAGTATCAGCAGCTTAAACGATCACAATACCGTATCTGGTTTTAAACTTTCTTATGAAACATCGATTTCGTTCCTTTTTTCAAATATTTAACATGATCTTTAGCGTGAAGTAAAAAAAATTGTACCTGGTTACCGTCAAAATTGGTCATAAAGAACTGATTGACAATATGGAATCAAAAATTAAGAACCAATCAGAGAGTTAAATATAGATTAGCCAGAATTTTTACTATTTTTGGTTACAAAGTTATATTCGATGTTCAAATATAAGATTGATGATTTCATTTCAGTTTTCCTTAAATAGTTTGATCTAAACTATAACCAAACAATTTGATATACGATGAATACTTTAAATGAGATCTTATTTCACTACATAAAAAATATTCCCGCAGGTTATAGCTTTATCCATCATCAACCAGTATCTGTTAGGTGTTTAATGTTGAAAGTTCAACACATAATCATTGAAATAAATTATTTTATTGAATTGTTGAATGAGCGACAATCAACAAACTAACGATAAGAAAGTTTTTAACATTTTAGTCATTGAATTCGTGAATTCTTGCGAATCTAAATTAATGATTCAAGAATGTATCAACTAAATTGAATATATCACGATCGCCATATATATTTATCTTGTCAATTTTTACAATGAGTAATGTGATGATGTGTTTCAATAAATAAGTTTTTATACTCAGCTTTTTAAAATGAATATAGCTAAACTCGCTTCATAATACAATTTCAAAAATCCATAATATTTCCATGAGAGTTCCGCATGAATTCAATTTTTTGTATATGTATGGAAAATTGCATACAATCATCAAAACAGGGATGGTAAAATCATTAAATTATATTGAAGCCTCTGTCTAATAACAGAAATATTTTTGGGTAATAGGATGTATTTTACATAAGAGTGAAAAATTTTAATCGAGCTGTCAAATCATAATCCATGTCCAGATAAATCTCGGCAAACCAACATTTACAAAATTTCAAATATATTATCCAAAATATAAAAGTCTGAGTCATTAACTTCGAAACATCAAATTGATCTTACAGTAGGCATTTGCGTGCACGTTTTTGAGTAAACATGAATATAGATTCAAAATTAAGTTATTAGAAAAGGATCGCGATATAGTTCAATTTTTAAATTGATACGATTTCAGAAACAAAGATGCGTATCGCTTCTTATAACCTTCATGTATTGTATTTAAATAGGTATTATTAATCACTTTGAAAACATTTAAGTGAAATTTAAATCATTTTTAGAATGGCAGAAAAAAATATTCGATAAATTTTAATATCTAAAAAAATTGATCCACTCCTATTATATAATTGCAGCTAACACATAAAATATCAACAGAATACATATAAATATGGCGAAAAACGGAACTATTGATCATCCAAGAATTGATAACGATTCTTACAGCTTTATCAATCACTTTGTATTCTAGGAAAAATCAAACATGCAGAATTTTGATCGATATATTGTCTTCTTCATTAAAAAACAGTAGAATACCGGTGTTGACGAATCGTAAAAGATTTCTTGTGAATTATGAATAGCTAACATAAATATAAATTTGTGCATGTTGTTGATATATTCACAACGGATTCACTTTTGGACTGCTCGATTGGTTCGTGAATACAATTCGTTTGAAAAGATCATAAAATATCAGAATCATTTTGAGTTAATTTTAAGAAGCAATTCTTATTGAACTAAAATTGTCTTTTACGAGACTCATAAACTATTATATTTATCTCGTCTTCGTGAAAACATTGAAAAGTTAACAAATCAATTTTATATTATTTCACAATTTTTACACAATTTATGGCTTTATTTTACTTTCTCTTACTCTTAAAATATTTTTGCTGCTACGGCGCAACTTCACGTTCTAGATAGGTAGTTTCGAGCTAAAATCTAAATTCTTCTAAGGAATCAGGCTGTATTATTCCTTAACGACTTCTCTAGAAAAAAAGATCAGATTAATATAGAATCCACTAAATGGCCGTTGTATTAACTTCTCTGGCTAATTTAAATGGAATGCCATTGTGAACACATTTTTCGTTATTTAAACATTTTTTATATCTTTCCTGTTACATCTATCCATAATGAAACGCTGACCTCATCAAGACATTCGGAACCTATATCGCAAAGCCTTACTGATTCGAAGCAGCTGAGCCCAAAAATAACATACTATCATGAAATTTCAGAAACTTAATGTTATTGATAGTACATTAGGTTAGTATAATTATATAAGGATTCGTGACAACAATGTCTATACTAAAATAAAGTAACTATTTTTAAAGGGGAGTCGATTAAATTCCTTATATTATTTATACTTTAGATATAACATTGAATAAAACTTAAATCACATTATGAGTGTGAGATGAATTTTTTTAATGTAGAACAATATATACACATTTGTCAAGCCAATTTTCTACATTGTGCAATCAATTTTTCACTTTTCGGCGGGCGGCGGAATCTGTTTGATACATTTTTGATTTTTGAAATCAATTCATCAAATTTGAGCTTAAATGGAGAGTAATATAAACGACCAACCAGAGAGGTACTTTTGGAGTGTTATTAGAATAAAACTAGTTAACCAAACTGTCTTCAATGAACTTTAGTCTTTTATTATTGCTACATTTAAAAATATGAAAAACTTTACAGAAACTAAAACTTTATTTAATGTGAGTATTCTAACTGCAAGTGAAATATTTAAAATATATCACTGCGAGGATAGGATAGAAAAGCTTTCGAATAGCGATAACAATAGAGCGAAATTGACAGACGAACAGAAGAAATCATTTTGTGACATTCTGGAAGAGGACTGTTCGCGAACGATTCAGAGAATATGCTTTCTGTGCTTTGAGAGGCATGATATACGATCGGAAGATCCACTGCAACGCGTTACTTTAAAGACTTTCAGAACACATTTAAAATCCTCTTGCCAAATTCAAGAAAGCCATAATGAACTTCAAAATATACTAGACAGGAAGGAATATGCCATGAACTTTCTAAGAATATCTCCGGATCGACAAAAAGTTTTTTTTCATTTACTAAACCGGTGTTCTAATAAATATGATTTGTTGGTATAGTCGAGATCTCACAGGAATTCGAGCCAAAAGAGTCGTTCTGGCTTTTATGTCTCAAAATTATTTTGTTGCCCGCACGATGTCTTGTAAGGAAATGGTTATTTTCAAAATCAGTGAAAGGGCATATAACGCCGAATATTTTCTGGAATATCTCTTAGAGATATTTGAAATCTTTCAAGCATGAGAGATTTCTGAGGCCTACCTTGTCATGGATAATGTCCCATTTCATAAAACGGTACTTGTTCAAAACACGATCAGGGCATTCAACCACGTTCCCATCTATTTGCCGCCATCTAGACCATTTTTAAACCCCATAGAAAGTCGTTTTTCTAAATGGAATGGGTTAGTATGTAAGGCCAATTCAAGATCAGCAGACGAATATTTTTCGTGAATTGAAACATCCAGCACCCACATAACATCGAATGACTGCCATGAGTTCTACAGGCACATGGAAAGCTATTTGCCAAACTGTATTAGAGAGTGTCATGTGGAAAACTAATATATTTTATTTCTAAATTATTTTAATTTTTTGTTGAAAATTGATTGCACAATGTGGAAAATTGTCTGATCAAAGGTGTAATACCGATTTCGGAATTAAACATGTTTCAGTTTATTTAAACCGTAAATTTCATCTTTGTTTGTGCATACTAGTTCAAAAATATCAAAAGATCATGTTTTTGATTCGTTTATATACTTTTCTTTCATTATAAATAGAAACAACTAAAATTCTTCGTGAGTGTCTTGGCCAATTTATATCCGAGAGTTTTGTTCGTAAACAGAAAGTAATGCTTTTATGATGTAAATTTGATTTACTATCAAAAAGATATTTCGGTGTTTTTAATTTCAATCACAATATTTTTATCACTATTTTGATTTTAGAATTACATATTTGAGTGATTTATAGTGCTATCAGAATTAAAATGAACTGTTTAAACAATTGTGCGAATATTACTTCGATATAATTCCAATATGCAGCAGATTATATGGATTGAAATTTGAAATTCGTAACTGGATGATAAGGAATTACCACTTAAAAACAGAGATTAATAAAAATAATAAGAATAAAACAACTGATCTATTTTAAATCAATTAAAACATTGAGATATAAAGTTGATTTTATTATGTTTCCTTAGATATCAAAAAATTATGATTGAACCAAATATTAAATAAGACGATATTTGTATCTAGAATACAGTTAATTAGACGAGATAGCAAAATAAATTGGAAGTCAGGCAATCTGGCCTTAAGCGCACATGAATGATATTAGAAGTGTAGAGATATTGAAAAAATCATTATTGAATAAATATAAAAATCGAAATGAAAGTAGAATATGTGTAAATAATCAGTTATACTGAGTCATTGTGACGTAAAAACCTATAAAATTTTGTCAATTTATGTAATTATCACAGAATCGTCGATTCCAGAACTTGGCTTAAAAATGCTGGAGATTTTTGTGATGGGATATCTATATGAGCAATCATCACCTATGGTTATATTTATCCCATATATTATTGTCTTCGAAATACATTTTCATTTTTAAAATGCTCAAAAGGAAGATAGATTTCTACTTAAAAGCTAAAGTACCTTTAAATTTTGGTTGATCAGAAAGATCTCCACAGCCATCTTTCACATTAATCTGACGTTATCGAGCAATCATCTGCCGTTCATGCATTGAAACCCAATGCACAATTGGTGAGATTTTAATTTCTAAGACATTTTTCATCGTTATCGTCGTATATATATTCTTTAGGTGATCCAACTACATCGATATAATAGTAGAAATCAAGAGACTTTATAAGAGAATCACAGATGAATTGGCACGCTGTGCTCCCATACCTGTTATATATTTCTATTTTCATTTAAGCATACTTGAGAAATAATGAGTTTGTATGCTGAATGAAATGGCTTGCGAAAAATTGACATATGACACTCGATTTAGTCGGCCAGATTTGATGAGATCCGTGTGAACCAACATCGAATATTGTATAAAATATAAATTTTGATTCGTGTAGTCAAAAGCTTCAGCATCATAATACCTGCGAATGATCTGTGGTAATGGAATCTAGATTTTGATTGAAAAACATAATTTTAGCATCTATTCACTGATGTCAATATTGTATTGCAACTGGCAGTTTATAAATATTTTTCATAACATCACCTTATTAACAGAAGAAAACGTTCTTATTCCCAACGAGCGAATGTCGATTCTGTATCGCAGCTCTAGAGGGAAAAGGCGTAGGTGGTAACTGTTTAGCTAGTGAAAATATTTCATTACTGAAGTCTCTGCGAGTACTGGGTGCCCGCCGGGATGAAACCCTGAAAGACACAGTGTCGTGTGAACAATGTCGCAATCGCTGTCGATGTAAAGTCCGTGAAGTAGTGTACCGGTTGTGTAATCTCCTCAAAAGACCGAGGTTAAAAAAACAGTGTGTAGAGTTAATAAGGCTATTAAATAAAAGATAGAGGTCGTATTTAGATCTCTATGCTCAGATCAAAATTATACAGTTTATTTATACAGATGATGTGTTCAATATCTTGTTTTGAAATGATAGTAGATTGAGAATGATCAAATGATTTTTGATATATTGATATTTCCAAAAAACATTATATACTTCACTTATGATGGCAAATTTGGTTTCTCTCACAAGGAATAGTGGATTACGATTTAGATAACATTTTCACGTTCATGTTTAAGACTAAAATTCAATACTATGAATTGTTTTTCATAAAAATAGCCATTTAAATTTTCATGAAGAGATTGTATATAAATGCTTATTTTAATAAAAATATTTAATCAATGCTAAAGATTGCATGTGCGTAGCCTATTTGTTATTATACGTAAAATATTTGATAAAATAGTAGTTTTATTAACGATAGCTATGTAAAACATTTTAATATTCATCAATCTATAGATACGAAGTTATTTGAGATATAAAAATAATTAAAAAAGTAGTTTTGTAATTTTCTATTATGTTATTACATTTCTCAGACATTTAATCGAATTCAATACTCTTTATCTGCAACAATCAAAAATGATATAGTAGCAAAATTCGTAATATTATAATGAAAAAGCGAGTAGTTATATGAAATTAGTATATTGTCATCAATGATATCAAGAGGGTCTAAAGGATTGTGCAAATTAAAATCGTGAATTAAAGCCCTTTTTGTTATAAAGCAGAAGAGATAATGTGATTTCAATTTTATATTAATTTATAAAACAAAAGAGTGATAAATATTAAATGATACTATCGAAAATTAAATGGTGTTATAAAATGATTTATTTATTGATCAATATTCAAAATAAATATTGAATTTTAGAGTTTCTAAATTATATAAAATTTTGTTTTAAATTCTATATATTTCATATGATATCGATTAAATTAGAAAATTCACCTATAGGTAGATTATTTTCAGGCATGCACCGGATGATGGCAGTTTTTAAATATTCAAATAATATCTTTGATCAAAGATTTAGACTGACACTAACTACATCAAATCATGATTCTGTGATAAAAAATTATTTACAATATTTTACTTGTGAGATATTTTTAGAATCAATAAATCTGTGCAATGATTGTAGTTATACGTTTGCATATTCATGTAAATGGGTTTTGTTTCAATTGTTGTATATATTTTTAAATGATAAAGGGGAGATGATCCGAGAACGTTCGATAATTTCTGTTATTAGGCGTTAAAAACTGAATTGTACGCAGTAGAAATGTAGCAAGTTTATTTTAAATTCATTTGAACATTTTATGTTTAAGATCAAAATGAAATCGCTTCGAGAGATATTAAAATGTCAAAATTCAATAGAATCTAACGTGTTATTTTGGCAATTTGAAAGTACGTTAATTTAAATTCTAAGAATGGGTATATGTGAAAATTATTACATAGGATAAAGATTACCTTGAATTTAATTGATTTTTCTGAAATGTAATGTTTCTCAAAAATGAGCGTTTTATTGTGAATTAACAAAAAGTGGTATCACAATTCCCGAAATTACAAGTATTTATTGATTGTGAATTCAGTATCAAGACATGTAATGTTTCTAATACAAGCGATAATAGAATATTCTATCCGTTGTAGCAAAGGATATTGCCATTCAATCTTTTCCCGACTGACATATTATTCATGAAGTAAAAGAAGCTCGTGACACCTCCGAGCAACAACATGATGCAATTAGTCAAGATAGAAATCACAAACAATCTCGGTTTCGTATGCAATAAAAATAAGAGAGAATTGGAATAGTCATGCGTCATTAAAGAGCATAAAAATGGAGTCGGTATAGTGACGCTTCATTAATTGTGAAATCTAGACTCTTTTCTACACCTCTTGTAATTCAATTTTGCAGAAAGGAAGGTTCTATTTCTCCATAATCTATTCTTTGCAAATTGCGAATTTTAAACATATTCAGTAAAAATTAATCAATCAAAATTTGAAAAAACTCGATTATCAGTTTATTTCATCTTTTTTATGTTCAATTTCGTCGTTTCATTTAATTTAGTTTGTAATTTTGTGATTAGAATTTCGTTTTAACTGGGTAAAAACCAGTCTTTTGGATAAGTAACAAATGGAACACTAGGAAATAGATATTGTCACCATCTGTTGAATTTTTTGTTGCGTTTTGTTAACATACGTTTTTTTATATAGAAAATAAATTTTAAAAAATTAAAGCTTATGTAGGTTGTATTTTCGGGCAATGTTTAATGTTCGATTGTGCGGATTTTTCAGAATCACAAAATTCATATTCCTTAAAT
>JWZT01004259.1:175530-185747 GCA_000827895.1 Thelohanellus kitauei
GGTGGGTGGCGAGGGTGGAAAGTCGACTACATCACTTCGAAGTAGCGTGTTACGCATGAACGGTGGCTTAATTTTTAGTGACTGTTAAAATTCCCACCAAAATTATAGCAGCCCCCATATTTATAATTTTTAAATTTATTTTCCACGTCAAAAAATGTGTGTTAGCAAAACGAAACATTAAATTAAACAGATGGTGGTTTACTTAAAATTTCTAAGTGTTCCAACTTATTTCAACGCAAATGATTGGTTTTTATCAAGTTCAAATGAAACCGAAAAAACTAAACGAAAGGACAAAATTTAAATTTCAAAAGACAAAAAAGACCTGATAACCCTGTATTTCCAAGTTTTAATCGATTTAAATTTTACTGGAGAAGTTTAGCTTTCACTATATGCAAAAAATGGATTATGGCGAAATAGAATTACAATAGGTTTAAATAACTGAGACATAAATTCATGTTTAAATAAATCTCTTTGTTATTGATATCATATGAGATTGGATTTCTCTCACTTAACCTGCGGGACAGTAAATAATTTTTGAATATCTTGGCTGTAAACTAGTTCCCCGTGTAATCGAGGTCACATTCATTCATTTGATCAGGAAATAATACATTTTATATTCTATTGGAATCTTGTTAAACGATCAAATTACTATGGCTTTTACAAAAATCTTTGTATTTACAATCTTCGTCAAAGTATAATGCCCTAGGAGACCATAAATCTGTTTCCAGTTTAATGAATCTATCTGATTTGAATCATATCTTTTAAAATGATGCAGTCGTATGTGGTCATCTCGACACTTTTTTATTTGATAACTTAAATTTGATAGTTGATCCCACATTCGTATTGTATTGATAATAATAATTCGGTTGGCATTGGTCATTATCTGGTATATTTGAAAGTCTTCAAGTGAGCACAGGCATGATATAATATTTGGTCTGATGAATTTTCAGGTACCAATTCAATACGCAGAAGGTTTTTTCTTAGGGTAAGAAATCTCGTGCCCTAGAAAATAATTATTAAGATATCTCGTGATACCATGTCTGGAAATCAAAAGTTAGACAAATTTTATATATGATTACATACTAACTAGCCAGAGGGTCGGAATATTTATTAATGCTTAAAGTGTATCTATTTGACTTTACTTTTTATATTATTGAAGCAACAATTTGACGTTTTGAGATTCAGGTAGTATATTTTGAATAAACTTCCAAACGACTAAATATTATCTCTGCCAGTTCCCCATAGTATTAAAGATTTTTAGAGTCTATCATTCTCTCCACGACATCCATAAGACCCCATTTTTAAAACTGATAGTATTTCAATTTGTAAATCTCACATGTTGCAGATTTTACTGCGGTGGAATGAAACGGATAAATGATGATTTGAATAACCCGTAAAAAGCTTGGTTCCTTAAAATTGTACAACCTATTTTTCTTGAAAATAATTTTTTTATCAAATTTGTCCAACATTCCACATCCAATTTAATTACGCAGTTGATTGTATACTTTATAGCGAATAGGCATCTCTTCTTCTTATTAAAAATGCTTAAAATTCTTCCCATCATCCAGCAAGGCATATGTACTTGTCATATTGTCCTTAGCTTTCCTATTCGCACATATGACACCAGAAAAATGCGGATTTATATAAACGCCATTTAACGCTCGGTGTATCATACAAAGCTATGTTTCAGACAAGTGCAATTATTTGGTCATTTCTATTAGAATTGTATAAACATAGATTTGATGCATGTTTCGAAAAATGCGATATAAAAACTGCCATGAAAATTGTAGAAATCCTTTAAATTCCTACAGATAGTCAGATCGGCCCTCTTGCCTAAATGATACTGATTAACGAATTTTATTTTTGTCAGTTTTTTAACATATAATAATTGCTAAAATCAAATCTTTTAAAAAAACTGTCTCAATGTGTATTACTTGATAATTTTGAAGCAAAATGAATTCTTTGCGGATCTTATGCAACGCTTATAATGTTATCAAATTTATCTATTTCCATCAATTTGTTTGAAACGTCGATAATTATAACTGTATTATTGGCTATTCAAATCATCAGGGGCATATTGATAAATATAATCGATGAAGTATTCGTTATGCAAACAGGCGTAATCAACATTATCGTTGACTCTTTCGAAATGTCTGTAATAGCTTCGAATTATGTACATATCATTTAAATGATCAACTATCTGAAAATCATTAATAATTATGGTATTAAGATAATTTTAAATAAATTCAAGTGAACGGTTTTACATGTTGTGGGCCCCTTTTGATTTTAGTATAAAACTAATTGTCGGAAATAAATACTGTAGACTATGAAAGATAGTGAGATTCAATTTGTTTGGATCTAATATGTCTTCATTTTGAGTCATCATAATTTTTGTGGATAAAGATTGAATTTCATCACAACATTATTGAATGAAAACCTATTTTTAGATCGGCAAAATCTGAAAACATTTTTTGATATTTTAAACTATTTCATTATTACTAATCAACATTTGGACTATTAGAATTTAAACTATATGGAAGAGCACCAATCATGTTCCTGATTTATGGTCGATATCTCAGAATCATATTATTTGTCGATTTATTATCCCTGAAAATTGATATAAACAAAGAACTAATCATGAAAGAAGTTTAACAATGTAAAAGTCGAGTTTTTATGACTTCTAGAATTAAAATTATATTATTGATATTCAGAATCCACTTATTTCTGAGATACATTACATCACTTCACGTTCAAAATGTCAGACTTTAAGATGCAGTTTATCAAAAATTTCATTTGGTTTTTATCATAAGAAAATAAAAATCTAAATTGTAGAGAGATTATTGCTGTTAGACTGAGGCCAATCTCACTAAACGACTGCGCATATTAGACAGGAAAATCGAACACCATATTTTTACGACCATAAATTATAAAATCTATCTAAAATTTTACATCATTCATCAGCCATTTTTCCTTTTAGACCAATCAACTTTCCATTCTGCATCGAGGCGGCTGAAATTGTGCCATTAATTTTCTATTTTGAGGCGTTCAGCTAAATAAAAAATGTAAAATCAAGAAAATTTGATAAACCAAAGAGAGAAGTGCTCGGTTTGCTGTAATTTAATAGCTCAGCGTTAAAATCACAGAATTTCGAATCAGGTACTTTGTTTCATCGTTGCCTTCTGTCACCTGCCATCTTGTTGCCTACATACAATCCATTCCTGAACCCGATCGAACATTTATTTTCTAAATGGTAGCTGAATTTTTGGCAGGGGAATCAACGAAACGCTGTACAACTTTTTGACCCGATTGAAAGACTGACATCTAGTATCACTTGGGCAGGCTGTATGGCCCTTTACCAAGATATGGAAAAGTAACTACCCCACTGCGTTCAAGGCATTCCAATTGAAACAATTTATTTTATTTCCGCTTTCTGATTTTATGAGCCTGTTTATAGATTGTTTAAGAATTACTGTAAATTTCAGCTGAGCCACACAAGTTAGAAAATTGATTGCACAAAACGGAAAAATGGCTAACCAACGCTGTATTTACTTTTTATACAAAATATACAAAGAGGTTTTGAATGTCCAGATCAGAAAGTCATACGTCTTCTAAGGGAAATGATGTATTATTCAAATATTTTAATGACATCACGAGCTAAATACTTATCAGTTATTTCACGCATAAAGCACTATAGATATCATCATAAATGTTCTTATAATTGCTTAAAAATTGTTTTCATCGTATTTTTCTGCGCATAGTGTGATTAAATGTAATTGTATTTTACTTGACGAACTGAGCAATCTTTCATGATCATTTTTATCAAATAAGGAGTATTAAAAAGAGTTAGAATGATCAATTCATTTTTTAAATGTATTCACGGAAAATATATGTAATTAGCTTTTTACACAAAGGATTGTTTGATTCACCCTTAATTTGCCAGAATAAACATTGTTGGTGTAAATATATTGATCAATATAGATGGGTTTACCATAGAATGTGGGTGTCCAATAGCTCAGAATTTTTTCTTAGTCTTGTGAGTTATAGATTATTGAAATATTTGGTCAGTGCAATAGGAAGTTAAGATGTTCATAGAAAAATATATGTAGAAGTTTTTCTTTTTTCTATTTTTCAACGTTGTCAAAGGTAAAAGTAATATATTTCAAAATTATCAGTGAAACATATAAATCAGTGTTTTGAGTTTCACCTCAAGAAAATCGATCTGAACGGCAAGTACCGAAGAATATAGAAAAAAAATGATGTTTCTGAACAAGTTTTCTTGATTATTTCGACAAATTACCAATTTAACGGATAAGAGTAGGATATTATTTGATTTTAATTGATTCTTATTTTTCGATCAGAGTATTTCTTGTAAGAAAAGATTGTGTTATTTAGGAGTGGATGGGTTTTGAATCGAAAATTTGTGTACCATTTAGTTCATATTTCCTCTGGTTGGAATAATAAATTTACAATAAAGCGATATCATATGGTAGTATTCTATGGGTTCACTAGACCCTTTTTTATAAACCTTACACATTAGAATGTTGATATTCTAAAATACACTTTAATTACAGGATATTTAAATTGAAATTGTTAAATCTACTAAAATTTCTGGTGAACAAAATCAATTTTACGTCCATTCAGTAAGAAATATTTTGTAGAATACATCGCTTGTTATCGGAATTAATTTTGGCTCATTTCATTGTTGGATTGATAATTCTCATAAATACTTTAAATTATTTCTAGGTGTGTAAGGACAATAAAATTTGTCCCCTTTTGTTTTTCTGAATATGTTTTGATTCTATGAAGATAAATTTATAACAAATAGAAACTATTTCAACCAGCTCGATAAATGTACTTTAGTAGATACATGAGTTCATTAGTCTTTAAAAATTACGTTGGGATATTTTTGCAATCAATGATATAAAATATCTTAATGTGATCTTTATTCTTCTAGTATTTTATGTGCTTCATCGACACAATTAAAAATTCTGGATTTCTAAAACTTTTTCTGGTTCAATGTATAAGGTTTCCAACTCAAAACCCATCTTAAATTTATGTTATTAATTTTGTAATTACAGGTAATATTTTTCGATTGGGTGATATCTCCGCGCACCGATTCTTCCGCGCATTTCAACAATACTTTGAATGTAAAACAAAATGTAATTATTTCGGTAATTTATTAATTATTTAACATACTACTGACAGGTAAGTCCATAACGCGCACGTGTTTGAATTTATACAAACTTGATTNGGTGCTTGGCTGTTCGTTTAAACAACTTTAATTGATTCTAAAAATCAATAGGAAAAAGTGGAGGGGATCCCTCTGTTGGGTGGAATCGGCCAATATATGTATCTTCAAAATATGTGAGAATTTGACGCAACCTGGGAATAATTTGTAAATTATTAAAATAATCTTCCAATTGTTTATAATATGAGACAACACATATCGGCTCACAGAATGCTAAAGCAGAAAGAATCTTTAAATATAACCTGGTTTCGCCATTATTTATATAATCAGTCGATAAGCCACATGACTGGATCTTCCTCCATATATTTTGGGTGAAATGAAAAAAGCACCCTGATGAACGACAATTCGGGAAGTGCTCTTTAAATGAATTGATTGAGGCAGATTCGAAATCACTCATCGACGATGAAAAGTTAAGATCGAGGTTGGTTGTGAGGATATTCCAAACCATGTTGTAGCATTCCCTTGTTTTTCGTTGAAAAAAAATAAATGCGCTCAGGAGAATAGCATTGTTGTATTCAGCATGGATGGTGAAAAGTTGAAAAAATATTGATGGAACAGTTTTGAACGTCCCATCGAAATAAACACTGCGAGAGTGTTCTAACGATGTTTTTTGTCTGTCGGTTCTACAGATCAGAACTCTCCCTACGATCACATCGAAGATATCAAACAGTATAAGTCTCTCACCTCTGTAATATATTTTTAATTCTTCGGGAATCACTAAGTCACTTGCATAAGATGGCAAGGGAAAAGGGAATGACTCAGACTTTCTTTACCATTGAACGTTTCTTTGTAAAGAATTATAAGGCGGTAACCGAGCTGAAACCGATTCGTCTGCATCCCCGAGAACTTGTGAAATTATTTGCCTTGGGCGAGATGTCGAATTAACTGCTAAAGTACGCATATTGTTGCGAACATTCCGAACAAGGTTGTCGTCGGGGTTTGGTGGATGTGTATGATTCATTACTGATAAAATATTAGTACGACTATATTTTGTTTTCAAGTCTCCTCGACAGTTGTTTGTTGACACATCGCCAATGTGTAATATCGCTTCGAAGATTTTCTCTATCGACCCTAAAACTGTTTCCTTGGTATAGAATTTGGTCTTTATTTCTGATTGATTTAATAATCTGAAATTCCTAAAATAAGAAAACTTTAAGCAGATAAAAAATTGAAAAGCCCAATTAAATTCTGTAAATTAGAATTTCTGGGCAGAAAAAAAATGAAAAGAAAAACTATTAAAATTAGCTAACCATTCAAATTGCGCTGAAACTTATGCTCAGTATCATGTAAAAATGCTTGTTATTAATTATTTTTAATCACATACGAACTCTGAGATGCACAAAGGAAAAGCAAAATATTTTTACGCGGAAGAATCGGTGCGCGGAGATATCACCCAATCAGTTTAACTTACCTCAGATTTTTAAAGACTGGGTTTTAAATGGGACCTATCTACCCTTTATATAAGAACATCATGGTTACAATAAATTCAAATATGATAATTTATTTTTATAAAATAAGTATCAGAAATTAGTTATTCAACTAAAAATCAAGTTTGTAAAAATTCTAGAACGCGCGCGTTATGGGCTTGCCGGTCAGTAGTATGTTAAATAATTAATAAATTACCGAAATAATTACATATGGTTTTACATTCAAAGTATTGTTGAAATGCGCGGAGATCTCGGGGCGCGGAAGTTTCGTGCGCGGAAGAATCGGTGCGCGGAGATATCACCCAATCAGTTTAACTTACCTCAGATTTTTAAAGACTGGGTTTTAAATGGGACCTATCTACCCTTTATATAAGAACATCATGGTTACAATAAATTCAAATATGATAATTTATTTTTATAAAATAAGTATCAGAAATTAGTTATTCAACTAAAAATCAAGTTTGTAAAAATTCTAGAACGCGCGCGTTATGGGCTTGTGTGTCAGTAGTATGTTAAATAATTAATAAATTAGCGAAATAATTACATAGGGTTTTACATCCAAAGTATTGGACAAATGCGCGGAAGAATCGGTGCGCGGAGATATCACCCAATCATATTTTTCATAATATGTAACTTTTGAATGCAAAATTGAATTTGTACCACCATACACAGATCACGAACACCCTTTGCTAGTGATTTCCAATGATTTAATGAGGCTCTGACACTATACGTTTATTACCACCTGATGCTGATGGTATTAAATGATACTAAAGGTTATTTTCTATCAATCAAGATAAATATTTGAACATTGAAAATTTCAGAGTCAAAAAAGATTTGCGACAATATACCGGATATTATTACTTTTTTAAATTTACACCTGATTTAACTAAAATTCAGGTTTATAGACAAATTTGTGGGAAATTTCACAAAAGATTTTTAAATATAATATTTAATTGCGCATTGATTGTGAATAACTGTAAGAAAATAAACTTAATTTAAATTCGAGATTTAATATTATTTGATCAATTTATTTAAATACTGACTGATTTCTTAGTTGGTTTAATGGTTCTTACACTCAGATATTGACATATTTGTATGTAAATGTAAAAAAACGATCATGTAATATTTTACTACTTTGAGCGTGAGCGGCCGTCAATTTTAAAATTGTTTGCGGTGGCTTTTGAAACCAGTGAGCCGCAATGTGTGCAACTCTGTTTGGAGAAATATAAAATCATGAATTCACATTGATTTGTTGATGGAATACATATTTTCATCATACAAACACGATTTATCAAGAAAATCCACGAAATTGGAATTTCTGTGGGGTCCATGGCATAAAAAAGGTTGAAAACCCCAGATCTGGCCGTTCATGAGTAGGATACAATATGAAATTAAGTGAGATGGACAAATTCAACTTTGAGTCAGGTTGAAAATAGCCAAATAGAAGTTATATATCAATCATTTTAGATGTTCTAACTTTTTAAAAAGCTGTATTTTTATGTTCTAATCAGCAGATTCGACTAACGAGGATCTTTATGATCCATTCTAAGACTTTTCCTAAAAACGCCCATCATTTCTTTGTTTGGATATTTGTATGATAAATCATGACCTATGGTTAAAAAACCGAACATATCGTCGCCTTTGGAATGCATTTTCCATTGCATAAATGTTCAGATGTCGGACACGTTTCTATTAGATCCTAGATATACTATCACATAGAAGTTCATCAGAGTGATCTCCACAGTCATCTATCGAGTTACATCTGACGTTATTACGTGGGCATCTTCCGTTATTACATCTGAACCCCACACAGAATTGATCTGATTGAATATTGTAATTTACGCAGGCATGTTGCATCATTTTCATCACACATGTATTCTTTGAGCGAATCAGATTCGTCGATACAGTAACAGATCTTCTCAGACATTATTAGAGGGTCACAGGTGAATTGACAGGTGGAATTGGGGTATGGGTAGTAAATTTCTATTAAATCATAAACTAACTTGAGAAATGTTGGGTCTGTATAGTCATTAAAATGGCTTTCGAAAAGTTGACATTTGACACTCGATTCAGTCTTGTTGATTTGTTCAGATCCGTGTGAACCAGCATCGAATACTGGATAAAATATAAATTTTGATTCACGATATCAAAGGTGGTAACATCAGCATATGCGCGAATAATCTATTATAAAGGATTGTAATATTGAGCTTACAATATTTTTTCAGCTAAATAACATGTGTCGAAAAATTTTAAAATATTTTCGGATGGCCAAGTTATGTTTTTTTATTAATTTGTATCGATTGAATTTAGGCTAGAATGGTGTTTGGAGAGGGATTTGATCCGTCTAGTATTCAATGCTATAATATTTTATTGAACGACATCTTACATGTTGACGAATTTAAAGCCCTAGCTTTGAAATGTATAATTTACTTGTTTAAAATACAAATTTAATCAAAATATTTTTAAGGCCGCTTATACCATGACTGAAAGGATTGATTTCTAACTTATGAACTAGGGATTAGTGTGAGAGTATGTAATTTATGAGTTTGATTGGCCAAACTTAAATTATATTTAAAAATTTTCCGCTTACAAAATTTAAAGTCTGTTTCAATACAAATAGTTCTCATACAAAAATAAAAATATATTTATGAAATGGAAGATTCGAGGAAAGTTTTATCAAAAAATCCGATCGAAAATTTATACATGTTTGTGAGAAATGCTTGATAATGGGCATGCTTTATTTTCTAGATAATGTCCAGTTGTTCGCATTGTGTTTATACGAAACAGGACGTTTTGGCGCAACCGGTTTGGCGCAGGACGTTTTGGCGCAGAGGTTTTGGCGCAAGGACGTTTGGCGCAAATAGGTTTATCGCAACTATGCTTTATCGACCGCGCCTTTAGTCATTATGGTTTGGCGCCATAGGGGTAGTAGGAGAATTGTTGGCGCCATCGTTTGAATGAATTACATATGGCGGGAAACCCTTCAACTTTGTTTAAATTACCTTGTAATTTATATAATGTGATTTCTGTAAAAAGTAGGGTGGGACGTTTTGGCGCAGAGCGTTCTATTAAACCTGTCTTATGTCTCTAGAAGTTGGCTAGCTAAATTTAGACAGAATATTATTGGCGCCATCTTTTAGGATTGTCAATATTTGGCGGGAACTATTTAATCACAATTAAAACTATGTAAATTTGTTCGTAATTCAATTTTAGCAACAACGATATTTGAGATTTTGACGCAGAGCGTTTAAACGTTTTATTTTAAATCAAAAGGGGTTTAGCGTAAGAGATTTTAATGAAATTATATTGTCGCCACCATTATCTAAATCATTTTTTGGCGGGAAACATTTAATATTTTTCATAACGCTTAATTATTTTCATAAATTGGGGTTTAAATTATTAATTTCAAAATAGTTTCACATAGATCCCTTGGCGCGAAATTTTTTATAATAATGCATGCAGTGTATTTGTTTAAAAGATTCAGTAACTTTTTAGGCTATAATTAGAATAGTTTGATTGTGCTCAACATCAATAACTTTACA
>JWZT01004259.1:194570-282722 GCA_000827895.1 Thelohanellus kitauei
CTTTGGCGACCCCCCCCCCCCCAAAAATTGTCGTTCGACCCCCAGGGGGTCGCGACCCCCAGGTTGAGAACCCCTGATCTATGTTATGAAAGATTTATATCTGAATCTGTGATTCTACAATCCAGTTTTCGATACCATAAGAGAATGAGGTACAATATTAAAAAAAATACCCACCCGCGACATGAACCACTTTAATATGTTTTATTCTTAAATCTAAAACAATTTGTTCAACTATAGTCGCAGCATTGTTATATTTCGTGAGCTTATTCGTGTTATCTATCCACATAAGACCATAGATCACAAACATTTACCTGAGAATAGTCATCGTTTTAGAAACAACATTTTAAGATACGTAGTAAAGAAACAGTTTAAAATAAGAGTAAATAGGGTTTAAATAGTTTAAAGAATTCATCATCCGTACTGGAACAAACAACCATTTTTCACAAATAAAATCTTTAAACTGAGATCGTATTTCGTCAACATCATATTCTGCTTAATTTTGAGTTTAAATTCAGATAGAGCCGAACATAATTCAAGAAAAGCTGTTGACCGCATTCAGGTTTACTTATCCCTCTGAAAACCACACCTAAGTTAGTAGCATAGAAAAGAGTGCATTATCTTATGATTTCATTGTTAGTACGTTATTCAGTTCAAAATGGGAAACCTGACTTATGTAATCCCTTAAATATTAAATATTAAGCCATGCGCGTTAAAAGGTTTGAGCAGCTCTGGTTGGCATTATTTCAAATTTGTGGATTTATGATATACGAGACGAAAATGAGTGAACTTTTTTTATCTGAAAGGATTTTAAAAATCTCCATGAATATGATGTCATACTAGTTTCCTTTTAATTTTAAAGGAATGGTCTAGAGAAATTGTGTGTTAAATCAAAAGAGTCGTTCTATGACAGTAGCCCCTGTAATCCATATCTGATGCTCAAATAACTTCGTCTAATATTCTATGAATATTTCGATCTTGTTATGACTTAACATTATAGAATTCATTCACTGTATTTTTTGTTTGGTAAAATGGACGTTTGTCTCTTTTGTATTAAGCCATTTGTATCATTCAATCTTGTTTTTATTTAAAATTATCTAAAGTCACCGAAAGTGATATATACCTCTCATGGACGATGTTCATAATCTAGACACATCTCTATCTTATTAAATTGGCACAAAACACAGAAAATGTAACGCTTTCTTTCATATTTTGTTTATATTTCACGAAGGAAATAATTTTGTTGGTAATTAGACTCGTTAAAAACAAAATCATAAATTTATGACTTCAATATCTTAGCGACACAAGTCATAAAGCATAGAATCGTTTAGATAGAGACCATCTTTGTCAAGGATGTACGCATGGATTGTGAACATCGTGCGCAACATAATAAAGACTTTGTAAAAACTCAGAAAATTATATGAGCTGGGCTTGAAAAATGTCAAAAAGAGAGGACGAGTTTGATTGTCCGAACTAATTGGAATGTTACGTCGGTGCTATTCATTTGAGACATTGATGTTTCAACAAATGGAATTCTGAATTTAACGTAAAATTTCATAATCGACCTTTTTCATCTCGAGAAATGAGATATTAAGTAAATAACTAAAGTCGTTCCATATAAAGGTTCAGACTAAACCCTTGTTCCTACCCTTGATGTACCAAAAATGTTTATCGATACTTCATAAATATAATAAACTATTATGCATTGTGCTATTTATTTATGGGCATGGGTTTCGTCTGAAATATTCTTCAATGTTTCAATCTGATCATATCTGAATTAGAGCATATTCGGTGATTTTCTGGTTGTGATTGATATTGTGAATACTCACAATTAATTTGCATTTAAATAAATAACAAATACGTTTTGTATGAAACTGTGTATAGGAATATGATCGGGTTTGAATTCGGAGTTTTTATACTTGGCCTATATTTTGATATTATTAAAAACTAATATATTTCTGGTAGTTATTGATCAAAATCAGTCTTCATTTTTGTATATTAGCCACCCACAGCACTCAAGGAAATATTTTATTAATCTAAGTCATTCTATGAAATTATAGACCTTCATAATTCATATATTTGATTTATATGTATCATCGTAATCATGACCAGAGAATGGGTATTTATCTCAATTTTGACGGTTAATGATGTAGGTAATATTCTATTAATTTATAGATGATAAAATCCAAACGAAGTTGGCAAAAGAATAAACAATATTCTCATTTGTATATTTTTGGCTTTTGTGCATTTTTACTCACACGTGTAGATGGATTTAGCTGTTTAAATACCCATGGGTCAATACGAAGCAGCAATTAGATTAAATACAGTTTAGATCAAGGCTTAGATTTTTATTTCAAACGTATCATCAAAAATTAAATTCGTATGAGCTCGCATATCTGTTAAATGATAATTGTTAAAACGATCATCATCGACAAAAACATTGTCGTATTTGAAGCTACAAAAACAGATAATATTAAAACTCGACAAGAATCTGTGCTAATATTTATGTAACACTGATATCTGGTGCGTTTTATCACCTTTAAGAAGAAATTAATACACTTCTTGATTCAGATTTTATACTCATTTTTATCTTTTATGAATCATCTGCTAGATTAATTGATTCATTTCCTTGTCGACATAATCTGGCTCTACTAAAAAAACAGCTTATTTTTGTTGAGTTTAATCATTTATCGATGGAGTTTGGTCGAAAATAAAAAACCCCAAGAGACAACAATATGATCAAGAGAATTGGATTGTTCAAGATCTACTTAAGAGTATCAAATATATTTACAGCTACATAGTTATCATTATTTCTTCATTTTCTGCGTTTAATTTTAAATGTGTGGCGATTTTCACCGAAATTTCACAACATTGTTTTCAAACAGTCTCGTTTTGTAATGTATTTTAAACTTTTCCAAGAATTGCATGTCAAGTTTATTAGAGTGATCAAAACAAAAATAAAAGCCAGGTTTTGTTATTTGACATGGATTAAATTGTGGTATTTGGATATGCATTTAAATTATATTGGTTTAAACGTCGTAAACTTTAAATCAGAAATCTTTTACTAGAATTTTCGTGAAAATTCATATGATCGAAAAACAAATGTGGCTTGAAATCATCAAGACATTTTATTGTTTACTCGTGACAACAATATCAAGCATTTGGTTTAATCTGTAGTAGGGAACGATGTTTGTCAAAATAATGGTCTACGTTGTTCTGTCGATGCTCATTGTATTTATTCTATTAATCATGATTTTGTCGATAATTCTTCTTTCTCTCTATTCTTCTTCTCATGCGAGACAAGATTCAAGAATTTTGTCCCAGAATTGGCGAAGTAGCCTCTGAAACATTTATAATGGGGATCAGCTCTGCGTTTTTGATCATACAAATTTTCGCATTGGTAGGATATTGGATGAAATGGGAATATATCACATTTCTCTATACCTTTATTACAGTGAATGGTCTCGTTATTGCCACAGTCGGTGCTGTATTGTTGATCAATGATTTAAAAATGGTTACCATTTATATTTTATCAGTTTGATGACTCTCTGAAGGAATGCTTTGGTTTTAAATTTAACTTAGAACCATATCGTGAAAATTCACTCATAGTTGCGGTGCAAAAAATGGTTTGTGTGTTGTTATTATAGGCTAAATGCTGTGGTTTGGTTGGAGTGTCCGATTACATTCTTCCACCCCCACCAAGTTGTTGCGAAGATCTGAAACACCCTTGTCTACGACCCTACACCAAAAATTGTCTGTTTTTCATAAATCAATATATGGACAATCTTTACTATGTATTGCTGGCCCTATATACCGCTGAGTTAATCGGATCGGTATAACTTTCAAAATAATTAGGTGATTGTGATGGTTGGAATGTATATAACTGACTAAGAATACAAATATCAATAATATTATCTATTCAATTTCTTTTGAATTTTTTTAATTTTGGTGCAGATTATTGGATACGCTTGAAAGGAAGTGAAACATTTAGAAAAACTTTTATCATGAACAAAGCTTACCACTTTGCTAGGGATTGAACAAATATTAGATTTTCATTGTAACACATATTACAAATCATAGAGAGCATGATCATTAAACACATAAGTTAGAAAATAATCTTGATACAATCCACACCGGTGCAGCTAAACTACTCGATAAAATCTGTCAATTCATTTTTTTATTCATCCATTCTCAAACACAATAAATAAAGGGTCATTTAACGTCGTGAACTTATTCAGGCCATAAGAATTACAAACTCTTCTATGTCGCTGGTTATTCACAACGGCTGTTAATATATTTATTTCGAAAATCTATATCGTTGAAAGCAACCTGTCGTTTGACAAATTAAAATATTCTATAAACTTCATTATAAACCTTGATTTATCTACCTTTACAATCGTGAGTTCATTTAAAATTTATGAAACCCCTTGATGTGACACTTATGCCTAAAGACGAATTAGACAGCTTATACCAATCGAATGACAGTGAAGTAAGGTAAAATGTAACAGTATAATTATTGCCAATTTTATTCAACAATCAGTTGGATCAGTCTCACGTTCATTTTTTATATGAATAATTTCCGCCATTTTTTAATATTTTATAACATGCTATCAGCATTTTAATTATTCTTCGTGAACGATCGATTATTTTAAGACAGTATTTTTCTAGTTTTTCACAGCTATATTCTTTTAAATAAATAAAAATTATAGAGTTATTTAGACGTTGGATGAACTCCCTGATTGGCATATATATTTCATCACGTTTACATTTATCATGTCCTGCATCAATTCTCTAGTTATCTTTGTGCCGTAATTATTGTCAATATTTATCAATCTATGGTAATAAATTCCATTTTAACAGTTTTTTATTGAGAATGCTGGTGAGAAATTTGACATTAACGGAAAATGGTGTAGTTTGATGAAACACATTTTTTAAACCCCTAACATTTGAGTGAATTTCGATTTATGGATATTTTTATAAATTTATCACAAAGAATATTATTTTGGTTCAACAAACCTAGTTATGAAAATTTGATTTTGATTGAAAACGTATTAAGAAAATGTTTTGAAAAGTCAAAATGCCGAATTTTGATTCTTGGTGGTTTGATAAGATTATCTGATAATAATTCGGTTTCATGTTTAAATTACGCAACTAAAAACATATAGAAATATTTATTATGATTTCCTATGAACTCAAACATTATTCGATGTACTTCTCGTTTCGATTGTTCTAGAACAAACTGTTTTATTATCTGGAAAATAATTTAGTAACTTCGATATCTGAAAATGCATTCTTTTGGATAGCCCTAATACGATTCATCGTTATCTATAATCAACGGCCATATATCGGGTTTCTAATCACGTTCTGCGTTATATCAATCCCTAGATATTGTGTCATCGAAATCATGAAAGCTTCATTATATAGTAAAAAAATTATCAATTGCTTTCTTTATGGTTGATCAGCTTTTATCGGACTGCTATGCAATGTATGCTAAATGTCTTAGATTCGTTTAAAGACTCCTCAATCAAAACGAAGCATCAATGAGTGGAGTATAGTTTTGAATAAAGCTCTTATATAAAATGCGTACAAACTCATGAGATAAAAATTATGTGAATCTCCGTCTGTTCTTAATTTGTTTTATTGCCTCAAAATAGAAAAATTTACAATGTAAATGAAGATCTGAGTAAACGTATCGACTATTTATGAAAAATAGTAATATAAAGCACAAAAATGAAAATAAATCGGGGGAAGGAAAAGAATTCTATCTCAAAAAACTGTTCAACAACAAAAGATTCGAACTACCCGATCATGAATTCTAAATATTATCGATAAAATAAGGGCCGAGTTCTTCAGTTTCTATGTCTTCTCTTAATAAACTATTTTAATTCTTCATACAAAGGTTGCGGATTCGACATAAAAATACCAACATGAAATGTAAAATGTTATTCAAAAATGTACAGAGAGATTTTGGTAACTTGACGTGCTAATCGGAGTCATCATTGCATCTAGTTTTACAGGAAATAAACATGTTTCATTATGTTCTATTGGACCGCAAACGACTGGTTTCATGTGCCAGTATTTACAGCTTCGATTTCGAGAACTCATAATATGGTATTCGCTTTGATTGTTCACAAAGGGAAACAGAGATAAAGCGAAATTGTAAAATGGCAGCAGTAGGGAGCATAGTTGAGAATCGCTTTAAAAATGGATAAGTGTATGCTCGGAACTGACAGTTTAGAGTAGATTATTTGGGTGTGAGATGTGAATTTTTATATCGATCACTACAATCTTGGGAAAATACTGAAATAACGTAATAGATTATGTTTGTGTTGAAGAATAAAAATATAAATCAAAGTAGATTGGATTATTTGAGACAGCTATCAATTCCACATTAAAATCTCTAATAAAAATACCTCAGAATTTATCACACATTGCTGAGATTTTACAGGGTATGAAATCTGTTTTTGATAAACTTATTGGGTCATCTAACAGCTATAATTTATAAATAAAACCAAAAACTAAAGGGATATGTGTATATTGAAAATCTTCACAACGACAATCAACGATTATCTGATGGTTAAAATAAGAAAATTGAGTCTTTGGAAAATGATCATACAAAATGCAGTTGGCCAAAGTTGACTAATAATGGAATTGATGAAATGAACCGAAATATTTAGATTTAACAATCAGAATATTTAACTAGTTTTTGTTGAGAATTATCATCTTTTCCATTTTAATCATTTGTGTTATTCATTGCAACATTGGTAGAATGTGTGTGTTTAGAGGTTAAGATCCACCATTTTCTAAATAGCAAAATATTTAAGAGAATTGACAATTTATTGCCCTAAATCACATTTGTGGAAAAGGTTCAAAAATGGGCCACATCGATAAAACAATGTAATCGATTTTTAGGTACAATAGCCCTAAAATTGTCTTAAGACAAAACAAAATTGCTTTAACATCATTTTTTGTGATTAAATTACCAAAATAGTATGTAAAATCTCAATGGTATTAATGTTTATACCTCTTAGATTGTTTTGTCTTGAGCTATCCTCTTGTGATCATTTGTTGAATGTTATGATTCCTAATTTTTTTAAAAATAGTAATCAGCTGAACGTACAGTCTAGATTTATTTGGATGCGATCCGTGGCCATTTTGGTATGGTTCAAATAAAGAAAACCAAAAATAAACAGAAGTATCAAGAGAATATGATGTGTACAAAAATAATTATTGAGAAATCTGTATGTCTTGCTCTCGATTCTTAGACATCCACGATTTTTAATGAGTGATAAATTTGAGTTTTGGGGGTCTAAAACCTATATGGTAAGCAAAAATAAAACATGAAAATACTTGTGACTAAGATTGATCGAATTTCCAGATCCCTGCTGATTGTATAGATATTGCAGTGACCATAACAACAATAACGGGCCCTTTTTAACATAAATAAAGTGTGAGAAATAAGGTTCAGAAATGATAAATATCCGATTTTTAAGTTTCACAGTTTCTCATTTAATTAAGAACACAAAATCCTGATAAAACTTTTGTGAGAATTCTGATGATCAAAAATGGTCAATTAGGTGTGATATTGTTAAGACATTTGATTGTTTACGGTTAAAAATAATATAAAAACTTTTGGCTTAATCGGCAGCTGTGGAAGATGTTTGTCAAAATCTTTAACGTCATTCTTCTGATCATTCTGATTGTATTTATTTGACTAATAAAGGCTGTGTCAATAATTCTGCTCGTCTTCTCCATCCTTCTTCTCACAAGATCACAAATTGAAAAATTCTGTCCGAAAATCGGGCACATTTCATATGATAAAATTATCATCGGACTTAGCTCGGTGTTTTTGATCTTACAAATTGTCGGACTGGTTGGGTTCTGTTGTGGATGGAAATTCTTAAAATTTATCTACAGTGTTGTTGTGGTGCTTGGTTTGGTTTTTGCGATCGTTGGAGCGTTTTTGTTGGTCACTGATTGGAAAAAGGTTATTCTTCATTACTTATCAGTTTGATCATTCGCTGAAAGAATGCGTTGGTTCTAGGTTTAATCTAGATCCATACCGCGACAATTCGCTGATAGTGGCGATACAAAAAAGCGTTTGTCGTTTTTATAATTAGGCTAAATGCTGTGGTTTGGCAGGGCTGTCAGACTACACCCTTCCTCCACCAAGCTGTTGCGAAGATCTGAAAGACCCTTGTCTACAACCCTACACTCAAAATTGTCTGGAATTTATGAATAAATTCATGGACAATATTCATTACGTTGTGTTGGGCCTCGGTACCGCTGATTTACTCGGATCGGTATAATTTAAACAACATTTAGTTGATTGTGGTCGTTGGAATGTTCTTCAGCGTAAAATAATAAAAACTGCTTAAATAAACTAGTGTTAATCATACGAATTTTGAGGTTTTAACTTTTTCTGTATATATTTGGGTCCCTCTCAATTTGAACGTGCAAAGTTGACCTTAGATCATTTCCAAAAAAATGGTATTTCGAATAGTTCCGAACATTTCTATGTTCAATTTTTGCATAATATATTTTAAAGTTTCGAGTGGAAATTTTCGGTATACATAAAGGTGTGTGGAATCCATTGACACGAACGTTTATTCAAAATCGGGCATCAGTAAGATTTAAAAAGTTTACCTTGAATTTATAGTTGAAACGGAAACATGTTATAAAAAATAATATATTTTTCATACATGATTGCGTATCATTTAAGAAATCCTACACTGATAAAAAAAAGAATACAAGTCAGAATAATATTGATACAAGTAAAATCCAATCGCGAATTTGCTACATTTTATCATGCTTTTAACATCAGGTTTATTGAACAAAGAGCATTTTGGCTCAGGGTGAAGGATTGGAAGAATAATAATGTTGATTTCATAACCATAATTTGTGATGAGAGGCCTCAGTAACCAATTTTGATTGCGTGCGATAATTTAATAACACACCTAGATATATAAATGCGCAATAAGCAACGAAGAGAAATTTTTTGCCATGTTAATTCTTGTTTTAATTTTTAAACTCTGATCTCAATAATGAACTTTATCGATGTGCTATTTGTGATATAAATCAAATATTACAGGGTTTTGGATCCAGTACGTTATACAATATTTTTTTCACTTTTGAACATATTCAAACTATTTTTTATATTTTGAAAGATTTTTGATGACTTTATATACATAAACGACATTCTCAGAGCCTCTTAAATAGTTGTAATAATTGGTTTTTACCCTTATTATTTTTCTTTGTTGAGTTTTTACGCTACAAGACAAACTTCAGTACAAATTTGAGTCACATACGCGCAGAAGGTGTCCCAGTTTGATGTGCATGGGGACTCATATACGATACAAAACCCAGTTAAATCTCTAGATTGATGTAACAAGTGTCTTCCATCTAAAAAAACGTTATTCTTTTATTTGTGGCAAAAGATGTCCATTTTTAATTTATCTAGGTAACTTTATGGGGAAAAAATTTGAGCAACAAACTCTTAAATATTGCAGTAATTAACTTGCCGTGTTTTCTAAAATATCTTCGCATGACATTTTATCGGTAATCTTCGGAGAGTCAAATATGCATGGTCAAACGCCTGATACGATATGTATGGGTTTTTCAGATAAGAAATGATACTTTGTGTGGATTTTGTATCTATATTTTTGTAGTATATATAGTAAACGCCGAAATTGATTATAAGCCTTAAAACGACGAAAATAAACTGGGCGGGCTTGAAGCTAAAAATGTCAGTAAATGTTCTCATTTAGAAATAATACATATCATAGCAGATCATCAGTGTTAATTATGTGTATTTATAATATGGGTGTAAATGTAGCTATTCATTGGAAAATTAAGATCAGCCTATAACTTCTTAATTTTAAAAAAACTTCATAGGCTTATCCATCGATCCTTTATGTGTTAAATATGGATGCTTTTCCCTTATATTTCATGAAAAACAACTTTAGTGCTAAAGATTTCTGATTACATTTTGTAAGAAAAATATATTTAAAGTTAAGCTTCACAAAATATCGTGGAAGTAATTATTTACAATTTCACTAAATTGTAGTCAGGTTGTAGGGTAGGCTGCAGTTAAACGCTCACATGTAATAAAAGGCCTACTTCGGTATTTTACAATCCGTAGAATATATATATATCAAAATTGTTTTAAATTTGTATGGATCGTAGTAAATATTATAAATCGATACTGAAGCATGTTTTGGTGGCTACGGGCTTAAGACTAATTTTTCTTTCAAATTTAGCATTTTTTTCTTATCTATCAGTTAGTCATTTCAACAGAAAATTCTTCATTATTTCATAGATAAATATTAGACTGCTTTTCTCTAAGATTTTTTTTAATATATTTCACAAGAAAACTAAAAATAATACGAATGTTTCACCTCAAATACAGTTCAAAATAGCAGACTATCTTTTGGGTAAAGCATCCGCCATGAGCGACTTATGTTTAAGATTAATTTCTCCAATTACCTAATATGGGTACGTGCTATTTGCGCTCAGGTAATTTACGCTCGGAACTTTGCGCTCGGAATTTTGCGCTCAGGTAATTTGCGCTTAAGCCTATTTGCGCTCAGGAAAGTTGCGCTCAAACCCCTTTTTATTGAAAACTACCTTTGCTTTGATTACATTTGTACTTAAATGGTATCAAATGAATACCCAATAAAAATTTGGTAAAACAATTATACGTTAAAAACGTTCCATATGAAAGTTATGAATAAGCGAGTGTTGCGCACAATTCCATTTATATTGATAACTAATTTTCTTATAATGATTATTTTATTAAATTCATACCAATAAATTACAGAATATAAACTATTTGAAAATATACAAATTAAAATCGTTCCGTATGTAAGTTACGAATATGGGAACTTTGCGCTCAAATTCATTTATATTGAAAACTACGTTGGCCGTGATGATATTTTTAGTGAAATGATAGAAATCAATAACCGAATAAGGAACAGGTAAAAAATTTAGACGTAAAAATTGTTTAGTACGAAAATAAGAATTATGCGCATAGGAAATATGCTGTGGGTATATTTCGCGCAAATTTCTTAGTTTTGAAAACAAATTTCTCTGTGATGATATCGTTGTATTTAGTTGATCTGAATCAATCACAATATAAAAGCTACGTAGTAAATTTACATGTGACAATGGTTGCATATGACAAAATATGTGGAACAAATTATAAACTGATATTGTCTTTTGTTATTGACGACTGTGATGTTAAGACTGCATTTTTTTACAGAAGATACAGAATTGGAATAAATGAGATAACGCCGTTTTAGGCTGGAGTGTTACTTAATTTTCCACTTTTAGTCGAGTTAAATCCATTACTTGCTTTCAGTTTAGTATTTCGAAAATCAAATACTCGCAGAGAAGTGAAGAATAAAATCAAGCAATCAGGTGGAATTGTTTATCCCAATTAAATGTAGATGTAATTATTGTTGATACAGGAATGAACACGACAAACCAGTCATTTGTGTTGAGTGTTAAATTACACCCAAATTCGCGAATCTCTTCTATATATAATATGTATAATTTATTATAGAAAATATAATCTTGATGTTTTAAAACTCGTATCTCGTGCGCTTTTTATCATTTCGATAACTCCATGCAAAATGAATATCACATGTTTGCTTTGCGATATTTCCATAAACTACGATTTTATGATATTTAACGGTGATTCTCAATGTAATACGTGTACATGATAAAGATTTGTACTTTAAAACAACCAATAACGTTTTATACTGATCAGAATAACTGAGTTCTAGGTGTAGTAAATGGCTGAGATGTCGCCTTCGGGAGTTCAGAACCCGTGATCTCAATCAAAGAATATTTTTACTTTGGTATATATCACATCAGTTACTATTTCCATGGATGCACGCTTATAAATATTTAGAGTTTCATTTTATATTCTACAATTAACATCTGGCTAAACATGAGCCAAAAAAGTGAAATCTAGCAAGTGGCTAAGAATTGGAATACTTTTATATAATTTTATTTGAAAAATATGCGCCTTTGAAAGTTGAAACAAACAAAAGATTCAGGGAACGGTTAAATCAAGTCTTTGTTTTATTCTCTGAATATACAAAGTAATATATGTTTATTTTACAAGATGAACCTTTGTATATTTTTGTCAATAATCAATTGAAAAAGGTATAGGTATTCATATATTTATATTTGGTGTAATAATTATAAATTAAACAGGTTTGAAATCGATATTAAAAACTCCATCTGAGGGATTTCACCAAATCGTCTAATAATCGTTTGAATTCTTCGGTCTTTAATTCGCTGTCTCGCGTTCTGAGATCTATTTGCAGAATTTATATTATTTATTCTGGCCTGTGTTAGAGTTTCCTCTTCTTTAAGTTTCTTTAAAAAAGCAAAGATGTGCGGACGATGTGAGGCCACAGATGAACTAAATGCCCGGTGCCAGTCTTCCACATGGTTATTTGTTCTCGGCAATTTATGAAGGACTCTATTATACTGGTTCCATATGTTTAATGGAAAAATTGGCTGAGTTCGCGCGTTTCTTCTTAGACGCCCAATGAAGGTGTCTTCGAAATATTCGAATAATCCACGCAATGAATCCATGGCGTTATTGTTTGAGATGTAATCCTCCAATGTCTCAAAGTAGGAAATTACTTGGTCCATGGGCACAAAAGCCAATGCTGGTAACATTTTCATCATTTGTGCCCTAAATGGTTAAGACCTATACATATCGACTAAACCAATCGATTGTATTTTCCTCCAAATGCATTGTTTCAGATGGAAAAAGTAGCCGGTGACATTACAATTAGGAAATATACCTATGAATGCCGAGATAGAGGCTTTTTCGAAATCGCACATTGTCGTTTCCAATTCATGTGATATAAATGGTAAAAGACAGTTCCATGCCAAACGGTATGCTTCTAAGTTTTTCTTCTCCATCAAGATGTACGCGCAGGGTACGATTGAATCATGTTTTGAGGCATGAATGCTGAACATTTGATAGAATATATTAGGAATGGTCTTGAACGTCCCATCGAAATATATATGTTTTGATGTAGAGAGAATATCGCTACAGGAATCCGACATAAAAATAATCACTCGATTATTTTGAATACTGGAGTCATCAAAGAATAGAAATCTATCTCCAGCTTCAGTCATCTGATACTCGTTCGGAATGACGAGTTCACTTGCAGACGCTGGCAAAATTTCCGGAAAAATTAAATTGCGCCGAATATTTTGAATATTTCTTCGAAGCGTATCATAATCGGGTAGTAGAGATGAAACGGCAGGAGTTACTGCTATTTGCGAGGACGATATGATAGAACGGGGGTTTAGTGTCGTATTTAAAGCTTTATAACGCATGTTATTCATAATTTTTCGTGCCTCAATTTCGTTAGTATTTGGGGCATGTGTATGGTCTGTCGGTGGAAGTATAATTTCAGTTTTGTCATAATTCATCTCTGTTCTTGCGTTGCAATGCCTTGTGATGCACCTCCATTTTACGATGTTTGTTCTCTGAACTTCGCGATTAATTCGATAAATGAATCCATCAAGAATTAAAATCGGTTTTCGTTTTGATGATGATATGATTTCGAAACTCTAAAATCATCACTGAAAAAAATAGTTGAAAGATTAAATTACGAAACTTTATGTGAATGGTAATGTATTTTCATATAAAGTATTAATTATACAGCTATTTTTACGCATTAGTTCAGATAGATTTGCTGTTGAAATCATCAAATGTGTTTAGATATCATTAACTTGGTATATCACATTAGTTTACGAATATATAGATGACACAGTCAACCCTGTCTAATTTATAGAAATTGTGGGATACAAAATTGGAAAAAATTAAAAAATAGACAGGGTGAAAATTGGATTGAATCGACTGTATATCGATGCATAGTAAAAATTAATATGCCGTTAAAGAATTATGATTATTTAAAACTTTAAAATGATCTAAGAGACAGTTTTATTAGCAAAGGAGAGAAACGTTCCATTTAGTTTTAAAAATGAACTTCATGCAGGAAATAAATTAAAATAACAAATGTACAATAAATTGTTCTTGTTCACCTACCATGTTTGATAATTTTAAAACTAATATGGCGTGCGTCTTCGGCTTATTCTAATTACAAGGCAGTCTCGCCAGTCTCCTATCTTGCCTGCTGACCCTTTGGGGGTAATCAGATAGATGATCGAATTTGAATAATCGCAGAAAATCATTTATCCTGAACATACCATGAAAAAATTTACGCGGAAATACCCTGAACCCAGATAGCTGTGGGCCTAAATACCTCAGTGCAACAGTTTTACACAAAACATCCTTTTTCAAATAGAAGTTGTCCGATATGGGTACATGCAAATGGCAATTAATTAACATTCGCAATATTCTAAGCGTGCATCCATGGAAATACTAACAGACGTGTTATATACCAAACTAAAAACGTTCTTTGATTGATACCAACTAAATACAACGATATCATCACAGAGAAATTTGTTTTCAAAACTAAGAAATTTGCGCGAAATATACCCACAGCATATTTCCTATGCGCATAATTCTTATTTTCGTACTAAACAATTTTTACGTCTAAATTTTTTACCTGTTCCTTATTCGGTTATTGATTTCTATCATTTCACTAAAAATATCCTCACGGCCAACGTAGTTTTCAATATAAATGAATTTGAGCGCAAAGTTCCCATATTTTCTAACTTACATACGGAACGATTTTACTTTGTATATTTTCAAAAAGTTTATATTCTGTAATTTATTGGTATGAATTTAATAAAATAATCATTATAAGAAAATTAGTTATCAATATATATGGAATTGTGCGCAACACTCGCTTATTCATAACTTTCATATGGAACTTTTTTAACGTATACTTTTTTTACCACATTTTTATTGGGTATTCGTTTGATACCATTTAAGTACAAATGTAATCAAAGCAAAGGTAGTTTTCAATAAAAAGGGGTTTGAGCGCAACTTTCCTGAGCGCAAATAGGCTTAAGCGCAAATTACCTGAGCGCAAAATTCCGAGCGCAAAGTTCCGAGCGTAAATTACCTGAGCGTAAAATTCGCACACTCACCTAATATATTACACAATAGTATTGTGGAAAACATACTTGAAAGAGATACGAATTAATCGATTTAAAAACAAATATCACATTGAGTAAAAAAACAAGTAAAAACATAAACAAATTTTATGGTGGCGTTCTATGATATTTTACTGTTGTGAAACTTTCACCAAGGCTCAAACTAAATCGAATACATTTTTATGGAGATATTAGAGGATGTAATTAAAGATTAATACCATATCTTGGTAGTTTGTGTGGGTAATAACTCGTTATCCTTAACTCTATAAAACTCATATTCCTTTAGTCAGGATACTTGACATCACTTAATTAGACGCATCGTTTCATGGGTTTATATCTGAAGGTAATACACATTCAATTTTTACTATGTTCGCACGAAAACGAATACTTGGACTGTCATTTCTGCATGAGTCGATCGATTAATCGAGTGTAAGAGGATACTGAAGGAAATAAACACATTTTCAGATGAAATTTATAAAATCAAGCATGAATATCTTAAATGCATGCTATAGACTTGCTGTTTTCAAATTCAGCAGCTAGTCAAGCCATCAACATAAACGAAAAAAGTTTTTTATCTCGAATGAAATGCTAAGAACTATCAATTCAATGTTACAGTTGCTGATTGTTATTCCATTTAACGATAGTTCGATTGGAATATCCTTTAAAATAAGTATGATATCATTGTATTCTAAAGTGAAAGTTTAACTACATTTTGAAAATACGTGACAAAAAATATTTTATTTACTTATATGAATGCTGCTTTACCAAAAATTAAACATATTGACTGAAAAACTAAAAATAAGTTCGAAATCGGTAACATAAACGGCTATTCACTAAATATGAATCCAAGTATCGTTTTATTTGTTGCTGTAAGAAGTTATTTCAACTATTACGACTTGCGTATCAATTTAATTAAACTGATTTTAGAGGGAACAAATATATTAATTAAAAACATTTACAAATATGAACCAACAAGACCAATTTCATCTCAGTAAAACTACAAAATTATATGAATCAATCCATTTATATATCTCGATAAAAAATTTTGCTGTGTTTGCTTAGTTGCGTTCATGTCGTTATTCGTTTTTGGTATTTCTTTGAGCCTAGGTTTAGTTGATATGTATTATGTGATTTATCTAAGAATTGTGAGAACGTATTAATAATGCTTTTTGAGCTGCTCAATCAGACCCACAAACAACTGATACATTAAGTATAATTAATCAATAAATACAATCTAAATTAAATCAACACCAAAAACGTAAGGTTTTGTACAAATCTAACTGTACATTTTATGAACTCGTCCATTCTGAATAAATATAAATATTGAGGCTGTTTCTAAATAAATAGCTCAGAGATTGAGACTATTGTTATTTGCAGAAAATTATTCCCAAGCATGATGATAAATAACAACCAAATACTTTTTCGAGCACATTATTTAAACATGACATCCGATCAAGTGTTTTTTTATTTTCTACCGTTACTCATAACGTCTCTGCAGGAATTTCTCAAATATTTATGAATCGATGGTTTATGAATATTAAATTGGCATTGTTGCATCATGATGACGTCAATTCTGGTAAAATAGCTCAAAATATTTTTTTACTTTTTAGTGATGACAGAGTAAGATTACATACCAGCATGGGTATAAACCATAGTCCATCTATCCTAGAATGAAATTATGTATGGTATCATTTCTTGACTTTATGTATCATGTCTCACCATCATAAAAATAATCAGAGGTCGTGCTGACTAAAAGGGTTAAATCACAATCTAACTTGGTAGTATTAATTATTTAGGATGCATAACGGCCGAATTGTGAGTATTTCTGATGATGTTTAATAATATTAATTGAGGCAGCTAACTGTGCTTTTAAGACATCTAATAGTGAATAGCTATCATCTATTTAGATCTGATTATGAAATAATATGATTAATTAAAAAAGGACAGAAGAAAGCCAATTATTTAACATCATTAGCCTACTTGAGTAGCCATGTAATATTTACAGTTTAGATAAATAATACAAAAATTAATATTTCAATTAACTGGTAAGGAGACGAAAAACTTATTAACTTTGAATTTAGTCGATATCAGAACAAAAATAGTTTATCTAACTTGATTCGGAAATTAAAAAATCATTTCACAATTGGCACACCAACGATGAATCAACGGTATGTTGTTTGTGATATCAATTTGTGTATAAATAAACGTTAGAAGACATAATTATCATTTCTTTTGAATTAAATAAAATCATGACAATTTGTGGGATTGATAGAAGGACAAATATCAAAAGAATTGAAAAGAATCTTTATCTGGAAACACGAAAGCCAAATATCGTAAAATATTTTTTGATCACAACCTTCATATTTTGTCCAATTCTCATTTTAATAATTATGTTCATCCAAGTAAACTTAAAGAATTCAAAGTGTTACTTTTCAATCAACCATATATCAATATGTTCTGAAACACGAAATGGGAAAAAATATAGTATAAATGTCAAAAATAGTAATACTACGAAAAAAATAATATAAATTACTAAAACTATGCTTGTGTCCTCTTAGATATTGTTTCTATTTCAGTATCTAGATTCTAAGATTTTAATTTGATCAATTTAAAGACATATTACTTCAAAAAAATATGAGTGATCATGTTAGGTTATTAATAATAAGATACAAACTCGCATGATCCTACATTCAGTGTTAAATGTTAGCTTTCAGATATTAAATCATGCAATAGTTTTAAACGACATCCAATGAACATAAATTAATTTATCTTTTTAACAAAATAGGTAATCCAAGTTATAAATACCCATTGATATTTTGAATCATAATAAAAAAACTCACATAACAACCTTAACTTCAACAAAATTCGATTTTCGCTCTAATGAATGTCTGACACAAATATCAAACTGATTATTAAGTGATAGCAAAACAAAAACAGTGTATATAATCTCAAAACAATAGAACATAGAGGGGTAACTAATAGCGACTTGATAGTTTTTAGCCTTATGAGAGAGATGAAGGAAAATTGGCAGTAGATTACGTGTGTTCAATCACATTTTTCTTGTTTCACGAGGATGAATATTCGTCTCACTACAAACGATATAACCACAAAAATATTAATCAAGCGGCGTGAATTAAGGCTATTAGCACATATGAAACATTTTCACATAAAACTTGCACTTCTAGATCATGAATGATTCATTGGTGATTTTATTAAGACGATGATGATGCATCGTAGGTGAAATGGTGGTGTTGTGGGATCATCGTGTAACGTCGTTAAGAGAACAAAAATAAAAACCTATTACGAACATCTACGAATGTTAATGACATGCTGTAACATCTTCCCCTCTCACAATAGGTCGGGCAGTTTACGGTTTTAACCGGTTGAAATATATCGTGATATCTTTTCCAAATACATTAACCATATCAACTGTATCGCCATTTTTCTTTGGTATTTTCTAGGGGCAGGTCAAAATATATGCAAGTTGACTATTCTCTTATGATTTATACATCACAACTTCCCCGACGTCATAAGTTGTGCCATATATTTTCAAATCGTTTCGCTTTACTTCCTTTTAAGCTCGATCCAAGATTTTAAAAAGTAATATTATGCACCTTACAGAATTCGCTTTGGCGTGTAACAATCATCGTGATGATTTATAAATGTATGGTGATTAGGAATCAATGGCAAATCGATTAGGAGGTTCACTTCTCTTCAAAAAACTGCAGAAAATAGTCATATCGGTTGATTGATGCTTCGATTATCTGTAGGGAAATATAAGTTATTTTTAAAAAGGAATCCCATTCTTCAAAATTTTCTACCGATTTCGAAATCATTTTGATGCGTGTTTGATTGAATCTTTTGACTCACCCATCTGACTGTGGATAATAAGGCCATGTTTGGGTTTTTATAATTTCAAAGATTTCACAGAGAGAGAGCGATAAACACCTGACTCAAATTTTCTTTCTTGGTCAGAGTGGATAAAATCTATACATCCGAAACCGAAAATAATATTGTCAACAAATAGCTGTGCCACTGTCGGACCCTCGATATTTGGTTTACCGAAAACTTCAACCTATTTGGAGAAATAATAAGATATAAAGATTATGAATGGATTACCCATTTTGGATATAGAGAGGGAATCTAAACGGTCTTCTCTGATTCTCGGGAATGAATATCCGACATAGAATGGCATAAGTTCCGCAACTCTCTTTTTGTTTGGATGATTTTATAAACTGCATTTGCTACCAGAGTAATACCAGCTTTTCAAATTCGCTTTAACGTTTCTCTAATAAAATGGTTAGACAGCTTTTGAAAGCGTTTTATCTACAGATAAACGTCCATTATTCTTCAGATAATCATCCAAACTCTCGAAAACTAATGAAACAATTTTTGGGGTTTCGCCCTCTATGATATTTATGAGTTTCTGAAGAATATTCCCGGTGGAGTAAATCGTTAAAACAGCAAATATTATGTATTAACAGCCATAAATTCTGAGTTATTTCACATAGATCAACAGTCTTTTTGTCATGGATTGCACAAGATCTTTATCCAGTTAATGACTTTTTCTGTCTGTGTGATATTATTGTCATTTTAGGTGATTCCGCGCTATATTCATCGTCCACGTCGGAGAGAGAAATATGTCTAGTTTTAATAGATTTTCTCGAGAGGTAATCGGTATTAATATTCTCAGTACCTTTTCGGTATTGAACATCCAAATCATATTCTATAATGTTTCCATCCACCTTTCAAAAATCCTTCGGACATCCTTAAAGTTCTGTGGCCATTTTAATGAGATATGGTCCGAATGGATCGTAAATCTTCTGCATAATAAATACAGGACTGAAATACTTAACGCGCCACACTCACCCAAGCAGTTCCTTTGTCTTAACCTCATAATTTATGTCGGGTTTTGTCAAGGTTTTATCATCATGCATGACAGCTATTTCTGTCCCTTCGACTTTTTGAGAAAGAATTGCTCCTAGGAAATTGTTACGTCCGTCAACGTCCAGAATGAACTCAGAGAAATTTGGGAAGCATAAGATAGGTGGGTGTTGGGGTGATTTCTTTCGAGTGTTTAAGTTATGGGTAATTTGTTCGGTCGATACCCAGGCATTATTTCCATTCATCAAACTTCACAAAGGTTGAGCCGTTTTTGGAACATTGTGAATGAATCTTATGTAGCATGAACAGAGGCTCAGAAATCTATGCAATTGCTTTAGATTTGATGGTACCTTCCAGTAAACCGACCCATTCCGTTTTTATGTATCCCATCGAATGTTTTCGGTCGAACAATGTTGCCCAGATAAGTAATAGACTCCGAAAAAACTCACATTGGATCTTTGATATTTAAAAGCTCATCCTTTGGAATGCCCTTTACGTTTGTATGCGCTCTTAAATAATCTTTTCTAGTTGTCGATTAAATTAAAGGGTTTATCGACCTATTTAATAATCTTTGCAATCTATTTAATAAATGTTTCCACAGATCAAAATATAATTACACGAGGGGAATAATTAACATTTATTTGTCAACATTTCAAATTTACAGGTCATTCGGATGTTTTTAAGAGTAAATAAAGTGAAAATATAATTTGTTATAAAACACGGATCAGGGTGTAAAAAAGAATGAAACAAACGTTTGCAAGCCAATCGAACAATGAAGTTTTGGATTTTAACTTTGATTTATGACGGATCGATAATAAATAAAAAACTTCCTTCATACATAGAACCCTTTTCAAAATAGTTCATTCGAAAGAAAGGGTTTGTAAAATTTCGCAAATTTATAATAAATTTAGAGAACAAGCAAAAACAAATACTCTCCACTTTTTTATTCAGAACCAATGTTACCATTGTTTTAGAAAGGTACTTTCGATTTTAGGGCAAACATGGTTTCCCAAGTCGTGCAAAATTGTCGTACTTGAGAATATCGAGATGGACTGAAAAAATGAAATTTGATAAAACAAGGTTGATGAATCCGCTCGTGATATTATTTTTTGATTTGTAATAACTTTTAATAAATTGGTTACAAAGATTATTAAACAGATCGAAAAACCATATATATCAGAGGTACTCAAACTTTTATAACTGCGGGCGGCAGATAATTGCGCGTGTTTAAACCATATAAAATTTTAACAAATAATATTACCAAATATATAATCTTTTATCTCTAATTAAGCTTAAATTTCAGTGATAAAAATGCCCTGAATGTTTTCGATGATTTTTTCGATATTGATTTTAATACTTGTCTGTACTAGCCTCGGAATAGAGCAGTAATTCTTGTCAGTTAAATTAGATCGAAATTTATTTTTATTTAGGTTTATTATGGAAAAAGATTCTTCACATAGGTACATTCTTCCGAATTCGGACAACGTATATCAAGCCATGTCTTTGATACGCATTTATGTTTTCGCGTTTAGACTTTAATAAAATTTTGAAATTATGATGTTTTGATATATGGACTTCAATTGAGGTGAGCACTGGAGATTAATCACATCAAATTGGCAGGTATCATGAACAGACTCCACTTGGCATTAAAACAGATCACGATATAATTTAATAGATCATTATGCTCTCTTAAGACATCGAAGCGCCGGTTAAATTCTTCCATCAATGTTTGTCAATGGCAGTAGTAACTTCTAAATTCGCATTTCAAATCTTTTTGAAAGGTTAAACAGACTGGTAAATGGCAAAGAGTTCCAGCCGTCAAATGACAAATAGTAGTCAACTCAAGAGTTAAAGATTGCATTTCCTGATACATGTCGAATATAAAGTGGTGTTTTAACTTGTAGATGCTGGTTGGGTGTATTCAAATGATCTGTAAAATAGCAAGTCTCTCTATCATCTCTGTCAGAAAATACGGAGATGTCTTGAACTTTTGAATTAAATAATTTGTGAATTTCATCTTTCAATTTCACAAATATTTTCAAAATAAATCCACGACTGGGCCACTGGATATCGGCATGATACGAAATATGGCGATATTCTGTTTCAATGCCTTTAATAAATGATTGAACTTTCTATGGTTAAATCCTCTGGATCGTATGAAGTGGACAGATTTGAAAACACACATTTCCTAACGTGAACGAATTTAAATGTTCGAGCGCAGAGAGATTCCTGGTGATTCATATAATGCTATATGGAGGTACCCCTTGTTGAAATCTCGAGACCCTGCAAATTGGAGATCAAATGAGCAATAAACCCAGATTTTCTTCTAATCTTTGATAGCGCCTCATCCACAGCAATGCTTGGTGGCTTTGACAATTCGATTTTCAAGTGGGACAGAATAGAGATCACTCCTCAAAATATATCTTCACCACACGCTCGACCATGAATTGAGGTCATGCCAGCTAGTTCTTGATGCTTCATCGAATCTTTCATTAACTGCATAAACAAAGACCAACAGTTGAGATGTGTTAACGTTTTCTATGCTCTCGTCAACAGCAAGTTAAGAATATTTAAGTTTAACAAGATTATCAGACAACTGTTCAAATACGTCATTTAACAGGACTTCGACTTGCAGCTGATCACTTGATCCGGAGAGTTGAATTTTGTCTAAAACGGTCACCATTTTCAAGGCATAACTAAACAAAAAGAGCTTGCAGGTATTCATTGATGAAATAACCTCACTAATTAGAAGCGAGCACATCACAGTTGTATGTGCTACTCTATAGCTTGCTCAGGAAAATACTTTGTTATCTTCAGGTTTAAATAAGAAAAACTGTTGCTTGGCTTCTGCCGACTTTTTAGAATGGGCAATTTATCCTTTCTTGTAGAACCTTTCAGGTTATAAAATGTTTTAGCATGCTTAGCTTCGAAATGCCACCTGCAGTGGAACTCCTTGAGCAATTTTCTCCAATGCGAAAAAATTAAGCGCATGGCTGTTTAGGTGAAATTGTACATATGGGGTTTTAATTTACTGTCGAGCATCGCTTCGTTCAGTGACCCATAATGCAAAAACGCAGAAATTATTTAAAAGATTATTCAGACCGGTTTTGAACAAGCAAGTTTCTTGACCGTGAAAACAGATGTTCGAACGAAATTTTTCCTTACACGCATGGCAGCATTTGTTTTCCCAGAGATATCACGAGTGAATTGAAACTTTATGACGAGGGCTTTTTAGTAAGGCTCTCCGATCGTTAGAATAGCTAACCCTGCATTCTAAAATTTATTGGTAAGTGTAAACAATTTAAATGTAAATTATTTGATAATCTATAATTTTTGCGTTTTTGCATTATGGGGATGGGGACCTCATTTACTCACTTGCACATGAAATAAAAGTATGAATTAAATAATACTGAGTAGACTCATTTTTAGATGTCAAGCATGCCTGTTTTCAGGTACGCAATGTTGAATGCTAGGGATGCTGGATAGTAATTGAAACCCTGTATAGGTGTTTTTCAGCATTCTTTTCATAAAAGTGTAGAAATTATATATCGAGGCAGTTGATGATAAAAACGGGTGTGTATTGATGTAATGGACATGTGCTGAACGAACCCCTGGTTCATATCATTTGGGACAGACAAAGATCAAGACAGTTATCTGAAAAATTTTTTAGAACATTATTTTAATAAGTGAAGCTTTATGAATAATTATTGGGAAGGTTCAGTTATAAAACGTGTGGACATTGTAAAAGGTCGACTATAAGATATAAAAAAATTCTGCGTTCTGAGATCTTGTAACTGCCTGAGTTAGTACTGTTTGTCTCATCTAAAATAACATATGATCAATATTGGTGATGTGTTTGGTACTCAACGTTTATAATTTATTGTTCTCCAATATCCATGATGTCGTGGTTTGAGTTAAAACTTTTTTATGGGATCTGAAGGTGTCATACCCCTGAAAAACTCGTATTCATGCATATATTATGTCAAAAAATCGTGTCAGAACCTATAAACTAATATTGTTGAATTATGATGATGAGCTGAATTAGATATGAGCCCTTTCGATCTTAGATATCCAGGAATGATTTTATCCATCTTTCAAAATACATTCGTAAAATTCGTATATATACATTATAATTCTCGTTTACTATCTTGTATTTTCATTTTTATGAACGGAACAAATTGTTCTTCTACCCTTAATAAATTGAGAGATTCATTTTCTGAAAGATACGATCAGAAGATATAGTTAAAAACGCAGTAGAAATAATCTCAGCTGTTGATCGTCGATGGATTAGGTTTCATAATTAGTATCATAAATATTGCCAGCTTTTCTGTAAGAATCCGCGTCGATTAATTATTTTGTTATTATTGATTTTTACTTAGGAATAAGATTTTAAATCACAAGAACAGACATCTTTTTCATCCTAAGACGCTATATATCTAAATTCCAATCCGTTGTGGCTTGATTTATTAATTTCTGAAGGAATGAAACTGGAACATTGATCCTCGATTCATTTTTTGTTTTATTGAATATGTAATTCAGATGGTCAAGCAATAATTAACCATTCATCGTCTACAAAAAATCCAGAAAGAAAAACATTAATTTGTCTTTTTTTTATGAATCAATATGTTTTTTCGAGAATATTCTGGATAATATAATACATTACATCGAACTCTGTTTGTGAAATTATTTTGAGAAGACTTTGACAGAATGGAAGTAATTTAAGAGAAGTCATTCAGTCTGAAATGGTGACCGGTTAGAATTCTATTTACTCATGGAATCAGATACAGGCCAAAACGATTTTTAAAAATATTATACCACGTACGTGGTTTAGAAACTTGGGATTTTATCAGGTTGAATTTGATAAACCCTAATCCAATTTAAATCAAGCTATAACTCTACTAAACTGATTCCCTGTGATACGATATTGAAAATAGCTTCAGTTCTGGCCAAATATTTAAATTTGAAAGCTTGTGATAATTTGGTGTTTATCTAATAGCTTATTTCTATATGTATTTTATTTAATACCAATATGGTATTAGATTAGTAATATTTACTCAAAAACGATATCTTTGATGAGGAAGATCTATATCAATAAACCCAGCCGTAAAGGCAAATATTGAGCAGACCAAATATAAATACTTGTTTCAACGTCTCTTAGTATCTTCATCATCGCCGCCAATAATTTGTAATATTGGGATTATCAGAATTCAAATGTTTAATTATTTACCAGAGCTCTTAAATAAATATGTCATATCAAGAACGATACATCGAATCACGTAAGAAATATGGGAGAAAATGCACCACTCTTGCAAGAAAAAGGCTTCATTTTCTTGGAATTTGCGATTATGAGATAAGTATGAAGGAGGATCATAGGCGAAAATTCATCACTATTGCCGGTTTCAACGAACCATCGACTGAAAAAGAGATAGTTATAAATATTGAAAACTTGAAAAGCTTTATAAACAAGCTCAACTGGGTCTTCATGTTTGGTAAAAAGTACGAGCACAACAGCTCTCAAAAACAAGAGAATGGGACACCAGCTGTGGTGTTCAAAGATGAAATATGCACAGTTGAAGGACGGTTTTATACGTTTGAATTAATCAAAAAACCTGAAGCCCTGGAGTTTTGTCTCAAGCATTCGTTCCTTGGATCAGAAACAAGTTTAATGATCGAGCTGGAATATCTTAAGACACTTGTTAGAATCATCGAGAATTTCAAGAATGAGTATTGGTCTAACGAGCCCGAAGGTAAACTTGTTCCACTTGGATCATAAAGCTGGTTGGATAAATTAATATAAGCCTTGAATTAATCATATAATTTAAATGTAGTCATCCTAATTTTACATACATATATATTTAAATAGTAATCTTTTTACTGTATTCATCTATCATCTGATCAGGTGGGTTAAGATTCAAGTTTTTAAGATGTTTCACTCACTACATACACACTTTGATCATATTGTTCTCATGGCCCTCTGAAATGAATATTACGTTGAAGCAAAAGTCCACTTGTACAGATCTTAATTGACTTAACTCTTCTGTTCTGGAACTAATGGTTTTTAAATCATAGTGGTTAGTTATTTTAATGGTTCACCCATCAATGTTCTTATGTTAGTGTTATTTGGAAAGCAGATGATTAGAAATAACCAGATAGTGATTAATAAATTAAGAAAACTCTGTTAAATTTCTTTTACAACTAATAATGTCTATCAAAATGACCTTTACTCGATAGGCTCCATAGCTTTGTGGATTTTGGATTTTTCGAAATTTCAACACACAAAACTCGTTTTTAACTTCTTGTGTTGTGTTATAATAAATAAATCACTTGTAAGGCAAGTTTCAGTATTACCGTATTTTGGATATAAAAATTCATTTTGGTTGTCTGAAACTCAAAATCGTTGAACTCCCAAAAAATAGACCCAAATTCTGAATCTGATCGATACTTAAGGAATGAATATCATGATTAGGTCATGAGCTCCCCGAACTCTATCAAAATTATAATTAAGAATCCATTGATCAGGAAAGAGTTCTAAACAATAAAATCCCACTTTTAATTCTTATCCAGTAAATTATGAAATTTGTGTCGGACAGTTAGACAAAACAATGTAAAAATTTTTGTGTGTAGTATCTGAATTGGACTGTTATTAATGCCGATTAATGTTAATTACGCATGTTATTATCAGAAGAATTTTGTAAAATTGCTTGCCTATCTCAATAAAAGAGCTTAAGTATTGACCTGACTTTTTCCTAGTCAAAATAACCTTAGATATGATCAAAATAAATGACACGTAGAGTGCCTTAAAAGGGGCAACATTTTGTTCTCACAATATCTCTTGTAAATTAAATTTAATTGTTAGGAAATTTTGAGAGTATTCATATCATTGGTTTTTAGATCTCTGTCAGCATTTGTAAAAGCGAGGTTGATGCTTTCAAAAGAGAGCTTGTGAAGTTAGGATTTTTAATCTACCATATGGTTTCACAAATCTGACATACCACATCAGGAATCAAATTTGGCATATATACCAGTATTGGGGCGGAAATTTGATTTATTACAGTTAATGATAATAAGAATTTTTTCATTTTTCAAAAGATAATTGAATTCTTAAAATAATATCATTTATTTGTGAATTAAATACTATATTAAAATAGATCCTCATGCGAACATAATCTTTCACAGTGCCAATTTCTGACAAGAAAATATTTTACCAATTTCCCTTTTGGCGGAACTATCCTTATAATCATAAATTGGCTGACTTTAGACCAAGTTACTTCTAACATTTCCTCATTCTTGAATTGTTTTAAAATATTTCAATTACACAATTTTAATTCATATTCCCGTGTTGCGTAGTCGAAGATATTTAAATCAAGGCTGGTATGTTGCCATTCATTTGCCCCTATGAAATCAGGAGTATTTTCTAAATTATATTTACTTTATATATAACAGGTTGAACAGGAGCCCTAACTATCTGCACGATTAATTTATTGCCAGATACGGATATAATCTGAGAATAAATGTACAACTAAAAGAGTATTTAAATTGTGATTTCCATTCACTTTCACTCCAGGATAAACAAAAACAAGCTCGTATTTCAGTTTGATCAGATGGTTTGAGACGTTAATGCTTTGGTGTTGATAAGGAGAATTTTATCTCCGTAAAAATAGTTTTTATACATTCAATATATTTCGATTTCCGAACAAACAGTTGACGTCACCTCCCTAATTTTTGAGTGATAGATACTGTTTTGTTTATATTTCTAAGAAATGGATCTATTGTTGATTTAGATCATTTTCTTCATAAAAATTAACATATCAGCTTTGTTATCCGTATTTGTATTCAAGACATAAAATGCGTACAATTATTATATCTATTAATATTTTTTCTATACGCACTCAGAGGCAAATATTGTGATATAATGCAACAAGAAATTATATTTTTGTAAAGTAAATATTAATGGATTTGTATCATTATCTTGAACACTCCTTTTTATTTTCCCGACAAAAAATGAAAGAATAAGACGATTTGAATTCTCGATTTGGCATATAATTTACCATATTATAACAATTTTTGGGGCTCGAAAGGATATCTACTAATTTAACCTGTTGTGTACGCCTCGAAATCGTATCATCATGTTTCCACAGATATCTCGACTCATTTAGTATCGGATCTGGCGACCTAGAGTGAAAACGGTGACGACTAGTAGTGCGACTTTTTTAATAAATTTTTGAACTTAAAAAAAGAACTGTATCAACTATAATGAAACATTTTAATGTTAAGCACGGTTGTCTGCGGTGAAAAAATGTTTGCCGTTATTTTGTTTATCTATCAATACCTCGGTATGTTTCGACCAATAACCCGAAATATAACTTAGAATTAAAGAGAAAATCAAAAGAAGTAACAAAACACGGTAAAATTAATAAATGTAGAGTTTGAATATTTAATATGCATTACTTTATTCCCTCGAAATGTCTTGTTCTTCAAGTCACATTTTCGAAAACGATTCAATGTGGAAGAAAGAACCGGAAAGCTGAGAACTTTTAACAGTGATACATGAAGAGCTCATTCTTTGTAGTAGTTCATTGGTTCGAGTCGTTCGTTAGTCTGTCCTCACATTTTTCTTGATCACGTTGAAGGCTTCATGGAATGGATTCACGAATATCCAACGTTTAAGTTCGGTAACCATTTTTCACCTTGTACAACCATGTTTAATATTAATTTTTCATGTAATTTGATACAGTTATTTTTTGTGAAAAAAATTTACTTCAAAAAAATCCGAAAATTGGTCGTCGCCATTCGCATTACAGGTAGAAAGACTGGTATTTATTCGTTACATAATAGTTGACAGAATAACAAAATCAAAATATTGTTATAATTTTAATGCAGCGTTCAAATCAGAATGATTCGAGCTTAAAAATTCGTCATGTGCAGTTCTTGGGAAAAATGTGCGCAAATATTTTTATGTCTATAAAGGTAAAGACTGAATGAATATTGATATATGCGAGTTGTATATGTAGGATAACTATATATTCGTATTAAATCTAGGAAACTTAATGTTGCATACAGGTACATGATACGAAAAGTATTTAATGTGTGTTGTATTTCATTAAGTCCGTGACTAGTCGTCATAGGACGAACAGTTACCAAATAAAAAAATATTCGTTATTATGAGGGAAAAACCAAATGGCTGGAAGGAAAATAATTTCATATTATAGACCTTGGGCCATCGATGCAACTAAACCAAATATGGCTGAGGAACTAATGGTGAATGAATATATAGCTGAATCCCAACTAGCGATAGTCGAGATATACCTAGCCTAGAGAAGATTAAGGGTGGTTGGATTAAAGCGAGACATGAGATCATCGTTAATTAAGTTAAGATTAGTATCTTTGGATGCTCTACAACCTCCTTCCAGGCAAAAAATCCAAGGAATGACAATGATTGAACCATTTTCAAGTATCTTAAGCCTGTTTCTACTGGGAACACTCTTTGAGTCACATTAGCCTAACCTTGGCATTAATGAATAGTATCAAATTCGAATATGATCAGACAAATGTTCGATTATGCAAGATTAAATGACTGTTCAACTTCATAGCATCTGTTCAATGAGAACATTAATATATCGTGGACATCCTGAATCGATTGTGAGTTTATTTAGATGCCTAAAAATTTAAGAATATTTTTATCTGAGTTACGAATATATGATTTTTGCACAGGCGTCTTGAACAATGTTCTGAAAACAAGTAGAAGGAGTAATCGTTATCTAGCCAAGCAACCTATATTTCTACCTGATCCCGATATGTTGAATAATTGTTAGGTACTGTTCTTCTGTTTACTTCGTTTCAATTATTGTTTGCGTTTTGCGCTAACCAATCCATTTCTGGAAGATTTATATGATATGATCTGTATTTTTTAATGATTTGAAAATTCAACATTTAAACAGTCAAACGACTGTCATCATAGGGTTGTATATTATGGAAAAATGATAGATTTATCAATGACTCTATCAATAATTCAGCCCTTCCATCTCACATTACGTCAAAATAAATTCACTTGATATTGGATGTCCTCCAGATTTCATCCATCAAATTAAGTATTTTTCTGCGTAAAAGAAATTAAACTTAAACATTTTTTCTGACACACCCACATAACATAAATCCTCTTGAGGAGAGATTTTTCTTTAAAAATATCATGGTTAAAACATTTAGACCAATAGTATCAGATTCTGGCCCCGTTTTAAAGATGATTCTCAAGTTATATCTTCTCAAAATCTAATAAAAAATCTAACATCGACAATTTTGACCTTGGAATGACAGAATCCTGAGATTCACTAGTCAATCGGGGCATTTCTCATAATATTTCTTGTCCAAATCACTATGCTTTGTTTTATTTGATGGCCGACTAGTAACATCGGGTTTAGTTAAAATATTTTAAAATATCAATTTTAAAAGTTACATCTTTCTGGAGATGACTTTTAGTTGCGGTTTCATTTTCAATAAATCTGCCATGTCCTTTTTATAACAGAATAGATTATTCTGCGCATGATTTATCGTTCTTATGATATTTGGTTAAATATCAATATTCAGATATTTGACAGTTTAGATAAATTTATAATTATTCGCCATCTTGAAAAAAATTGCGGTCGTAATACATCCAAATCTTTAAAAGTTTTTTATTTCTCAATTTCATATTTTTTATTGTTTCTAATGACAAAATAACTAATAACGATCTAGAATGGAAATAAATCACGATAATATGATTTCTGCTATCACAGTTTTTGATTCGTCTGAGCCCCTTGTTTTAAACTATTCTCAAAACTTATCACTAGAGGATTTTATAGCTTTAATAGAATTATTATTTTTTGTTTTTTTGGCATCGTGGATGAAACCAATTTGAGCCTTAAGTTATTGATATGCATCTGGCAGGTCTTGTGAATGGTCTATAGGCCGCCATGTAATATCCAAATAGTTGAAAAAGATTAAAATTACTCATTTTGATTACTTTACTAGGCAAGACTCCATCCCCTAATAAGTTGTTGAGATTTTTAAGTTGTTTAATTCTTTTTGATGAGTTCACACCATCAATATATTCAATATTTCATATCGCTCATCCAAATTATTTGTTATTTGTAAATTTCCTTCAAACAATCCAATCTTCGGCTTGGACTATTTTGATTTTTATGACTCTTACTCAACCCAATGTAGAGAACATTTATTCTGTTTCGTGGTGAATCGTCGTAAAATATTGAGTAGTTGAAGCGAATTAATATTGTCTTGAGGAAAAATAATCGAGACATTCAGTATTTGAGCTTTGAACTCTCAAAAATCTTCTAGGTTCTTTTAAATTTACTTTTATTATAATTATGAATTCAATTTTGTTCATTTAGATTCATGATAATACAGTCAATTACGGTTTAGCTCACCCTCCGCTTATCTGCACAAAATTGTTTGGTCCCGTTCTTTCACGGCCAAAAGATAGGCAAATGACATCAGTTATGTTCACTGGCGATAAGTTAACACTCCGCTTAAGTGCACCCACTCGCTTTGTCGGCTTTAATGAATCTATAAATATTGAATTCAGATACATGTAGGCTCCGTTTAAGTGCAAATCGGAGATTGGGCCGTGCACTTGACAGGATTTGACCGTATACGATGCTGTTATTAATTAAATTCAAATTTTCCTAAAATAAGTAATAAACTCGATTAGTTATGCTGGTTGGTATTAAAAACCCCACAAATAAATCGCGCAAAAGTGTAATTCCGATTACCCTGAAATTTATTTCAAATTTCAAGAAGTGATAAACATTTCTTCATGAAGATAATTGTTTCATAGAATTTTAGTGTCCCGCTAGGCGGTAAAACACTAGTTATTGTAGCTTTCATTCTTCCCATCGTCGCAGTATGTACAGAACATGTTTTTCTGATTGAAATTCAGTGTGTAATTCTTGTATTTATAGGTTTGTAGCAGCGGGTATGGCGGGAACGCATTTAAAAAACACATAACTGGGTCACTAACGTTAAGTGGAAGTTTTTTTCTGGTCCGGAAACTGTACACTTAACTGGATTTGACTGTATAAGGATGACCAAATGTCAGTTTGAATCATCTGTTTTATGATATTCTTGAGAAGAAGATAATTAATAATTTCATCTTTCGTCGGTATAATTGTAATAGGAATTAACAGATCAAAAATTATTATACTGACGGAACATTTGATAAACTCTTGTTTGAAAATAAGATGTAATAATGGGAGAGGAAAAGAACATTTTTGAGCCTATTCCTAATGGGCGGCGAACCAATAATGAACGACCGTCCGTTCGTTGAATGTTTACAACCATATTAAACCTGTGGTTAAATTTTGATTCTTTTCAATCTCCTTCGAGTTTGAGCTAGCATTTATCGAAATGTTTGAACAACTTCCAAAAATTGTTAAATCCAATCGTGTGTCACTCACTCGTTAAAGGACAAACGAAAGAATTGTGAAGACGAAAGTTTGACAAAACTAAAAATATAATGGTTCTGCTTTTTATTTAGGGCCATAATCATAGTCACGCTATCCTCTGTCAAAACGATCATCCTAAAGCTTGTTAGTTGCCATCAGAAAGTTAAAATATGTACGATCTCAGGACAACCATAAGTTCGGGGTGTCTACATAATATGTCAAAATCATAAATAGACAAATTCCTTTCATTATTTCTTCCATGTATGTGGTTTGTCTATGAGAATACAATGAATTGGCAGAATATATTGTAAAATAACCACATAGAAATTGCAAACTGAATTTAAAATATCTCGTGTTTAATGTAGAAATTCATGCATGTTCTTCGATGGACTCGCGCGTGGTAAGCTTCATATTTGTGTGATATATTCGTGAGGACAGGTTGACTGTAAAGAACACAAAATAAGATATAAATATCATTATCATAAGGAGCTATCTCAAACGAAATAAATCAGATCAGATGTTATTTTGTTTTTCAAGATTCTTTGATAAATAAATACACATAGACTCAGTGAAAAAACTAAAAGGAGATAAAATAGATAGCTTAATATTAATTAGCAACTTTTAATAACATTTATGTTTTTATTCAATGTTTCTAAAAACGTTGAGCGTTATATCAAAAATATTTTGGTTAATGAAATAACATTACAGAGCAAAAATAAACGCCATGAATACCCATCTCAAATCTATCAATCAAAATCATCCTGATAATAAAAGGCGGTGTTATAAACCTCTAAGTCGAAACTTTAAGTACAGCTAGATATTTATTCAACCCAAAGTAGATATTACGCAATAAATAAGCAATGTTGTGAAATTATATTGGGTATCAGAAAGTTTAGCCATTTCTTTTATGGAGCCAAATTTCTTCTTTTTACATATCATAATCTACTGATTCACTTTTGGCCCGTGAGAGATCATAAAGGCAAACTGGCATGGCGGTTTATGAGGTGTCAGGAGCATTCATTTGCTTCTTAGTTCATCAAAGGAAACAAAAACCGTAATGCTGATTCTCTGTCCAGATCTATATTTGCCGCTGATCTAAAAAATAATATATGCAGCGCAGAAGAACAATCTCTGGCCGATTACCTGTCAAAAATTACACTTAAGTTAAAACCATAAAATTGGTATCATTTTACGAATACTGCTACTGTGTTTTCAACATCTAATTAATTCTAGAAATTTGATACTTCACAAAGGGCGCTGTGAATGTAAAATTGTTATACCTGCCCATCGGAGAATAGAAATGTATGATTCAGCACATGGAACTACATTGTAACACAACTGGGTAAACAAAACGCTCATCTTTATCAAAAGGAATAGTTATTGGCCAGGTATGACTGGATATGTTGAGAGTTGGGTCAGAGATTGTCACGCCTGTACAATCTAAGTGTATGAATGTTACTCCGAAAGCGGAGTTAAATATAATGTCCTCTTCAGTCTCGTTTTCATTTTAGGAAATGGATTTCATCGAGCCTCTTCTAAATACACAAATTATAACAGCTACATCATTTTGATTATCGATCCCTTCGCTAAGTGGGTCGAAGCTATTCCCTTAAGGATCCCAAACGCCTTAAACTGCAGCAGCAGAGGTCCTTTAGAATATCGTTTGCCGATTTGAGATACCAGATGGGATTTATTCAACCAAGGACCTCCGTTCTAATCAACTATATTCGCTACCTATGTGAATGGTTGAACATAAAGAATAGTCTTACAACTAATTACCATCTCATGAGTAAAGAAAACTCGTGTAGCGTGCAAAACTAGCTTTATAAGAAATGTTAAGACAGTATGCCAACGAATGGCAGGACGATGGGCTGAACGTTTGGAATTAGTTATCATGATTTTGCGAGCAGCTCAACATTATTCAACCGCTTTTTCTAAACACGCTTAATGATTTGTGGAGAGAGATGGAGTCTCTTACCGATCTTGGATCTGGTAAAGAATACGCCCCCCCCCTTAAGACTTATACTCTGTTTAATCTAGTTTTAATCTTTAACGCAACTACAATTTTTTAAAATAAAATTTTTTAATCACCTTGTTTAAATTAAATGATTTTACTTCTTTTTTATTTATTTCCTTTTCCGTTTTCTAAAAATTAATGTTGTATTCTTATAATTCAAAAACAACCAGAGTCTGGATAAAATTTCAATAAAAAATTTGACTTATGATAAAATATTCGGATGATAAATATCCAGTATTATAATAAAAACTGTCAACGTTTTTTAACAATACTATATAAAAAAGCCTATTCTCTAGTTAGAAAAAAGATTGAATGGCTTCGAGACATCGGTAATGATGAAAATACACAATTTTATTTTTATTGTTGAAGTATACGTAGGAAGCATTTGATTAAGAAACTTGAGTTAACTGGGAGAAATCATTAGCGAACAATGGTTTGCAGCCGTATCCACTTATAAATAAAAGTAAACACTCCATTTGATCAAATATATCTTATAGAACGTACCTGTAATTGGGTTTGTTTCTATTTGAAAAGTTTCTTCTAAATGGCCCATTAAATGGGGTTGATGACCTTACGTAATAAATAATTTCGTAGTGTTCGAAAACTTACACCGACAATCTTCAAAACAATTCCCTATGTTCTCTAAGTTTTTTTTCATAAATAATTGGACCTAGAGCACATGATGAAAAATTAACAAAATCAATTTGTAAGGCAATTATTCTGTTTTCATTTCAAACAATTCAAGAAGTTTCTTCAATCATTATGTATCAATGTTCGTGGTTAAATAAATGGTTGCAAAAACTGGTTTCGCGAGCTATTTAACCCCGTAAACTGAGAGATTTTATTAAGCTGATTTCCGGCAGTTGACTGCAACACGACAAGTTAATGGTCAAATTTAGTCAGACGCGTAGTTTTTAAGCCATTTAAACTGTTTTTACAACTAGAGAAAAGGTTTTCTCATATAATATTGTTTAAAAATATTTACGATTTTTGTTGAGAAACCAGTTAAAAATCGTTTCCTCTGGTCGGTAACGCCATCGATGGATACAAATAGACGAATCAAGATGAAATTATTAAAGATAAAAATGGATGACTTTTTCGCCGAATTCCAATCGAGGCGAAAAATATCCTAAAATCATTTGAGGTTTTGTGTACGCTTTTAGAGAAGTTGAACATCTCAATTAACTATTCATTTATTAATTAGATGAAAAAAAAGTTTCTGACTGTTTTCTAGAAGTTTACTTTCATTTAAAATGTATTAAAGAATGTATACTTGATATAAAAAAAAAATCTAGATAATCATTCCGATCTCTGAAGATTACGATTAAATGCAATGTAAACATTCGATAATCTTTTAAGTCGATAGCTTAATGTGGCCTATTTATTACATTATCCCAGATCTTTACGGTTAAGTGATACCAAAAATAAGACAGAACCTAACATGTTTATATTTTTAAAACGATCGACAAAATCCAAATTATTAGAATAGCAATTAACCAGAATGACTGGAGCATGAGAAACAAAAAATCTATAACGGTAAATGTGTCGAGAAGAAAAGGAAAGGCCTTTGCCACAGAGTGAATACGATTATAAAATCAAAGTTTTGTCAATTTCTCGATGGACCGTTTATCATCGTAAAAGAACCCCATTCAGAATTTAACGAATGCCTTTGACAAAATGTCATTCAAAAGAAACAAACATACCAAAGACCCATCAGGATGAGTTTGATTGGAAATGCAATCTCAAATACTGAGAAGGTGGGGACGTGAGAGAAGAACAGTCAATTGTGCAGAATTCTTTCAGTGTTGTTTTTCTTTTGGAAGGGAAACAGTTAGGGCTGCTCTAATGAATATGTTTGCTAGAACTCAAAGCCTTGGATTAGTCTTTGGTTATATCCTCACGCTGGTTGGATTCATAATAGGCATCCGGCTATCGGCAAGATTTGACCATATAGATTTATAATAAGTTTAAAAAACCATCTATCATGACTCAAAATCTAAGACCCAAGTCCAGGAGTAGTCGATTCATTTTCAGGTATGGTCAAAAAATAAATAAGATGTGAATATTTATAACCTCCAAACCTGTCGATTGGAGTTCAGGCCGGATGACGATAAAGATGAGACAATTAGAAAATCAGAAAACATTCGGTTAGCGATCACTAAATAAATGGCAGCAATATCTATTTATAGTTAAGGGTGGCTTTACTCAGTGTTGCATTTTAATAATTTTCAAAATATTTCAAGGAATAATGTTTTTAAATTTCATATCAATCTTGCATTTTTCTGCGTTTTAAGACCTGATGATGCGGGTCGTTTTGCTCATTTTTGGTTCTATCAGTGTCTCAAGATCCGAAGATTGATCTTTTGTCATTAAATAATACAATTTGGATGGGACCAGTATTCCAATCTGAGACGTCTGTAGTATAACTTCCTGTAGCACAGCCTCAGGAGTAGATAAAGGGGGTAAGGAACGACGAAACAAAGCACTAAGTAATCATCTCAAATATACAAATGATCAAAAAAATGTGGAGACCACGAAGCCTCCTAGACTTTGTCGCGATTCCAATCATCACTTCAACAGCATCGCCTGGATTCAAAATGGCACTTACAGACAGTTTCCTTTGAAATGCATTTATTTTTACACATATGACTTGTTGGCAAACATTTTTCTATGATTAAAGTCAGAAAACTTGAGCAGCCTGCCTCATCGCTAGCATCGCCACAGTCGTCAACCCCGTTGCATCTTACGTTGTTCAGTAAACATTTCGAGTTTTTGCAAAAGAAACCAGAACAATAAGCCACTATATTAGCGACTTCATACGCATACAGTGTGGACGACCTGGAGGACATTCGCACCTATTATCAATTTGTTTAGTGTGAAGGGGGCATGCACATTCTACTTCGTTATTAGATGTAGGACAACACATGAATTGACAATTTAAATTCTCACAAGCGTGTTTGAAACCTATTTATCGAAGCTTTTACTTTGCAGCGTCCCTCGATGCAACCATAAACGATCAAATTTATCATTTAGAAGTAGCATGCTCTTATTTTGCTGCTTCACATTCCGGTACATCAGCTTCTTTCCTTCCAACAAATATAAATGGTCGTCGTAAACAGAGAAATCACTCACGTTCGGTATCACTTTAAGGGTCTAATTGTTAGATTTTAAAACTTCCAGACTTTCGGGTGTGTCCACAAAGGTTTTAATTATCAAATCATTTTGCGATGTCAAAAAATAAGCTTTGAGGGCCGTCAAATCTATGTAAAACTGTAAAATGTCTTTTTTTTGTTTGGTACACGTCGGTTTCTCAAACACTTTGCAATAACAAAAAGTGTTTTTCGACTTTACAAATGATATTATTCTTCATTGGGTTGACTTTTACTTGTAGTAAGACGAATATTTGAAACCAGTGACGTCATAGGATATAAGATATTCAAAGTGAGTAATAAGAGACAAAATCCTGAGTTGTTTTCGAACATTCAGAAAAATGATCACACTGAGTACGGGGTCCAGCTCCATAAACACCATAGTGTTTTTTTTGAAATATAACATAGCTTTTTCAATTCCAGAAGTTTGAAATTGAGTGATATAGTTTCCCAGAAAGTTGTAAATACGTTGCTGTGATATATCATACGTGATCGGCGCACTCACGTCGATTTTTAAAAAAAGTTCGACTTGGATAGAAACCGGTTTTCGAAAGTGTCCACCGTCTGACATAAGTTGGGAGATGAAAAGCCGTTTTGATTTAAAGAGAAAGAGAAAATTGGTCCATTCTAATTATCAAAATGCCAACCGTGTTCGACACAAAGGTCGCTCGCCGTCACATTAGTATCTAGATGCAGCTCATGGGGGTCGCAACTGTCATGAGCCATTCTCACGTATCTAATTTATGGTTCCTCATACCCCATTTGATAAAAATCATAACGCGATTTACTATCGCAATTGTAGGGCTCTTCGGTTATGCCAGCTTGAGGGTCGATAACACAAATATCATTAAATGAATGGTAGTTGAAAACACTGCAATTTAAAGAAGGATAACCATGAATAGTCATCTGATGTGCAATGACAAGCAGATTTCACGTTCATATGATTCTTCAGGTGGTCTACGCAACGAATTGTTTGGTTTCGTGTAGATATTACGATATTATTTCCTCGGTAACAATATCCACCGTGCCTGTTGAACTGCCATTGGCGATAATGCTTGACATCGCATCGGAATTCTGAATCATTGGATCACAAACTGAAAATGGGGGAAAAGTCTAGAATCGTAAATTTCAGGTTGTTGACTCCGGGTTCGCTGGTCACGATTAAGGCCTTTAGATCACTGTCAGACACTCTTCCAATATAAAGAATGGTGGGCTTGTTTTGAAATACATCATGTCCGAGCCATGTCGCCGTTTCGTCGAAACTGTAGATGATGCGGTTCGAATTGACGTATACTAACAGGATCACTGTGCCAAAGTTGAGCATCACAACTTTTGAATGGGTTTGAGGGATTGCTTTCCATATTTGACCACCATCCAGTGTGATAAATGGTTGCAGTGCATTTCCTGAATGCTCATATTGAATATCTATCCACTGGAAATTGTCGGGAACGCTTTGAGGATCGTGAAGTCGGAAATCGAAGTACACGGACTCCTTTGGCTTCAACCCAACAGGGCGCACGAATTTCACTTTAAACCAAAATCTGCCGTCGTTTGTACTTGTAAATGTCTTCATCTCTCTATTTTCTAAGGGATGGTTCATCAAAAGAGCTCCCTCTAGTTTTCGGTTAATGTAGAAATTAAGCTTCATCGAATCGGTTGTTTCAGAATCGTAGCAGGCCTTCCTCACAAAATGAAAAGGCGGAAATGAAGTTGTCCATAAACAAGTCCTATTTTCGATATCTACCAAAATAATATAGTAGATTCCAAATTCAAACTGGAAATACTTTACTTTCTAAGGTCATAGCCATTTAACTTTGATCTTTAAGAGCTTTGGAAAGACGGCCGTATCAATTGAGTGGCTCTCGGAATGAAAAATACGTAGGAGCGATACTAAGTTGTTCTAAAAATATATATTTCCAAATACTGTACGTGTTAGAATCAATATTTTATCATTGGAAATTTTGTAATCAAAAGGATACTTTTCGGATTCACGATACCCATCGTTTTTATAGTTTTGTATTTGAAATCTTTATATTTATTTATCTTACCCATGTTTTTTTGATAAATGAACAAATTCTTCTCCGTTTCCAATCCTCGAATCAATAAAGTATTACCAATCAAATTCGATGACGTCACGATAAGTCACAGTGTAGTTTTGACCATAATCGCAGGATATATCAACATCAGAGGTTTTGCTCTAAGGTTACATCAGACTTTATCGAAAAAAATTATCATGTGGTTGAGTTATTCAGATGGTGTACATTAAAAAACAGGCTGATTCTTATACGAAAGAATCAAACCAAAAAGGATTGCATGCCTGGTTCTCAGAATAAATCTTGAGAAAATGTTGACCTCACGTGAGTCAGGAACATCCAATAGCCATTCAATTCAAGATGAGTCACGTCCACAGCATGTGTTTTGAAGACGGCTGGACAAAAGTGAAAGAATATGATTGCTTGTTTGAGAAATATTCAGATTTAAGGCTCGTTGGCACTATGACCAAAAATAATCATTAGAAAAAACATATCCATGTGGTATGATAAATTTTTGGAAAATCGTTATAAGGTTTGAAAGAACAAATTTGGTCGAATCAATCTTGTTAGATTAAGAACTTGTTAAATATGATAATATTGCAGTTTCATTAATGGATCTGATGATGGGAAGTTGAATGAACTAATCCACACACATCACGATATACATATTTCCCAGATAAAAATTATTTTAGAGAAATTAACTCTGAAAACCGAATGGAAACGAAGTAAAATCTAGGGTTATCCAGAAAATGCCACAAGAGTATTGAATGGTGATTTTTTGAGAACGTTGGTGTATTTTTATCGATTCTTAAAAACAGCTTTCGTGGTGATATGCTGTTTCAATTTACAGTTTCTTGAATTACTGATATTAATCAAAAACCCGGTTTTAGATCATTGACTGCTGGTTTTTCACTGTGACATCAACACCGAAATTTCCTGCGCTTTTTCATAGGGGCTTTTAATAAAAGAATACAATGTATTTTTAATCAACGCTTGGCTTAGAATAAACTTAGTTGCTAACAGAATCATAAGCGCGAATTTTGACGATTAAATATTTCTCAAATTAGTAACCAGCGCACGAAATAGTAAACTTTGATTGGAATCCTTCAAATGGGCATGAAACACAGTGACGCAAATAACATTCTTATGTCGAAAATTTTGCTCTTCGTCATGATTAGTGTAAAATGAAATCATTTCTTGAAATTTAATGGTCAGTTTTTATATTATGGTTTGGATATTTTATCTCACATAGGCAGCTAAAAATATTTTTAAAGCAAGTAGATGAGGTTAATACGCTTCAAAAAAAGTTTGACGATAAGTGTAAGGTAAAAGACGAGTTCAGCCGGAGCCGAACGAACCAACGACCTACCGATGTTAACCCAGCGGTCACCCACTAGACCACTCAGTGCTGAATCGTTGACTAGGTTATATGATATATCATTAAAATCAGTAAACTGGATACACCGGTCCAGGCAGTTATCTGGACTCGAATAGAGCATGTCCTAGATATGGTTATCGTCACAACTTTCTTTCACTTTTATGAATCGTGATATACTGTGTGAAAAATTCCTCAGATTCTGGATTTCAATACCAATCCAGTCTTTTGATGTTTATAATATAAAATATTTTAAGTGCTGGTCCATCACTTTCCTCTTTGCGGCGTGCGGCTGAAATTTCACGGTAATTTATTGGGTTTTTTAGGGTTTTAACAAGGTGAATGATAAAAGTTGAAATTAAAGCAACGAGGTTTTAATATGCAGTGAATGGGCACATTTAGGTAAATATGCTTCGATCTTGTGACAAAAATCCATACAATAATGTAAAATTGCCGGGTTTTGCGTTTAAAAAGTAATTAATTGCGTCGATAAGGGGATCATTGAACATTTGATAGATCTACTGAACTAATTTATCAATAAACTGTTATCCATCCGGGTGTTCCCTCCGTCCACGTTTGAGAAAAAAATTTAAAAGGAAAACCCAAAATTAAGAATGGCTGAGGCTTACGGAAGTCAAGCAAACAAATTTCGTAAATAATATAGATCACCCTGAACGATTCTTCAAAAAATGTATGAATGAAGAAGTTATCAGGAGTGAACTAAAATTTAAATGCTTAAAACCAATTTATCATTTTAATTTGGGCTTTTTCAAATGTAAAACCCTGTAACAGAATCTGTTTTTATGTACTGTTATCTTTATATAGAAACCTATTTAACGGAATGTATCAAATGTCCGTTGATTAAAACCCAGCTTTTTAATCTCAAGTTTAAGAATCCGCGTTTTTAAAACAAACAAATTTAATAAATTACTATGAAATTTCAGCCGCACGCCGCAGAGCGAGGAATTGGCTGACCGATGCTGTATTATAGCCGCAGATTTATTATTCTAATCGAACTTAATTACAGGGTGTATCGGTATTACCTGAAACGGACTTGATAACTGTGCAGCCTTAGAGGGAATGTGAAAAGGTTCTACAAGATCAATTGGGATCAAATCAATGATGGTGAACTAGTCATGTTAAAAAAATTATGATCCAGGCCATTGGGATTAAATAATGATCGTGTTCGTTGCAAGAAAAATAGTTGTCATCAACCTAGCTCAAGCTTTGTTCATTTGGAAACACGACGACAAATATCTTCGGCCTCGACCACTAAACGAGGAAAAGGGGATACGATATATTAAATATTTTTATTTGGCATGCAAAGCGTCAAGGTTTCCTCGCGAAAAAGTCCTCTCGCATTTGTGGTCTCAACTTTGTTGACCCTATATTGGTGCTCATACCAACACAATTGAAGCTAAGTGGAATACCTTAAAAATGAAAATTTCAAGGATAAACAGGACAAATTCATATGATGAGGATAAAAATACAGTCGAAAATAGCCGACTATTATCAGGCGAATTTATATGACGAAGAAAACATTCAACTGATATCTTGGTGTATTTCTTAATGCGCTGAAATCTATAATATTTTTGATGGGTAAATATGATTTATTTTATTGGATGACTGATGTTTTTTATGTATTTAAGTTTTAAACCCCGATATTTGCCGAGTTGTCTGAAAAAACTAGAAAAGTATCAATTGACCGAGAATATAGTTGATTGAGTTTGTCGTTTGGAGTCAAAAACTAAGAGAATACTGGTATATGGATATATTTTTCAAGATTTTTTAACTTTTTGACGATTCGATCGATAACTTTTGGGTTTTGTAAAACATCAGTAATTTAAACATTTTTATCAACTTTAAAAACGGAACGAGTTGATATTGGCTCCGTTTGCATATTTCGCTGTCATATAAAGTAGTGCTTGCGATCATAGGTGTTTGTAGTTTGGTATGAAGGGCCATTCATGAAATATATGTGGGCATTTTAAACAAAAGCAAGCATAACGACGAACAACGGCGAATAAACTAACGGGAAAGAAAATTGAGGGGGAAATACTCAACTGTGTGTCTTAAATAAAGATAAATCATAGTCTTAAAAGATTTCCGATGAAATAAACAGAGGTGTTTAAGGTCCAAATTGCTTCAGCATCGCAGAACTTAAACCAGTTCGAGCTCTCAAAAATTTACAAAAAATATAAAAATAACGAAAACTCATTCATGTTTTTTAGAAATTTCTAGCATGTGGTAACCGTTATAATAAAACTCATCAAGAGACATGGGTGAAACAAAAATGTTGATAATATTTACCTCGGGAACTGGCTTGTACCTAGCGATCGACTCAGGGTGCTGAGGGTTTGGAAGGTATTTGTATATCGCCTCGATAGTCTGCACGTGGTCAACTTTTAGATGTTCATCTATGTAAAATGAAACATTTTTTGCGTATGAAACGCAGAACATTTTGTCCCCGCTGGGCTTAATTCTATCGAGGCTTTTCACTTCCCCGGGAACGGAAAACACCACCGGGACAAAAACCGATTTGGAGGGGTCGTATTTGTATATGGATCCTTCTACATGTTTAGTGGAGGATTTAGTCCAATAGAGGACAAAACCAGGTCGATTAGGGTTTGTAATTACCTCAAGCTTGTCACTTTTATCAGGATATTCATTCTAGTGAAAACAAGCATTACCTGTGTGATACCAGGAATGTCTCCATTCCTAGCTGGAATGATCTTGAATAGGCTAGAATCTTTCGAACAACCCAATGTGAAAAAAACACATAAGAGAACACAGAGAAAACGACTGGAAAGCATGGGACAGGGAACTAAGACAGATTTGCGGCTTAATGACCTATGCAAGGTGTGCTAATGTAGCAAGTGACATTAAATACCGAAACAAAAAATGGCATCAATCACTATCATATTTAAAATGAACCTCAGAACACAGCAGAAAACCTTAGCAGCTAAGATGCATGTAAATATTCCGCTAGGCTTGACTCCCGTAAGAAAGGTGATAGGCGACTAGAGCTCATCAACAAAGTTCATTACTTGCTTGCACTGCAATTCAAATTATTTTTCCGGAGATTCAACGCATACCGATAATCTGCGTTCTCTATTATTATTATTTTGCATCAATATCCCAACCATTTTTATTTCCATAGAATCACAAATCAACGAGTTGATTCATGAAATGGGTCAAAGTCGATTTCAATAAACATCCCTCATCTCTCAGATCATCTTTTGGGTGTTGTCGATGAAACGCATTTGCTCAATACAGAAAATGTTGTTCTTTGTTTTTAGAAACGCCTTGTCTTAAACACCATGTCTCATTAATCACTAAAACTCAGCATTGCCCTGAAATTCATCTAATATATTGACGAGCATGGCTAAATTATAATAGTTTTTCATTTATCAACCTACACAAGACCAACTCGGATGTCTTGATTGAGTAGATTGGGATGCCATCTCAGGAAATTTGGCCATTTCCTTGAAAAAAAATGCTCCTGTGCAAACTGGTTAGTGCAAATATTTTTGTGAAATTATTGTACCTTTATTCACAATCGAGCTAGGCTACTGAATTTCACAAAAAAGAACTGCCATATATAATGTTAAAGGTATGCACGTTACGCAAGAGTTATTCTCCTTTATTCCTATCAACCTTTGACAACTTGACAATCCGGCTCGTTAACTTCGTTCGGTTTCTTCTCCGTTCTAAAGGAATTTATCTGGCATTTTAGCGAGAAAATGATTTTTAGTATTTATAATACCGGGGTTTGCACCGATAAATAGATTTTTCGGAATACAATTCAGAAATCCATGAAATATATAAATACAGGGTTTCCATTCATTATTGCACCGATTTCACTTCCCAAATCAGTAAAATTCAGTTTTTAAATGTTTACAGTTGTTTGATGTTCCAAATGTTGACTTTTCCAAAGTAATGTGCATTCTTTTTTAATATATCTTGGAACACCGTGTAAACTTCATTGACAAACCCACATATTTTTGGCGGCTAAAAATAATAGGCCCATCTAAACACACGCGCGCGGAGTCTAAGCACTATTTTGGTTATTTCCATTTATTTAAGGATACTAATTGGTATATTTTTGAAAGCAGTATTTCGCGTTATTCTTTTGACCCACCTAAATTATGATTTTTTATCCAAGTTAGTCTAATGTTCATTGTAAACGGGATCCACATTTATGCTTGTAGTCAAAATTTTAACCACCAAAATACTGTTTTCAACAATATACCAAAAGATAAAGCTTTTTGTTGAACTTTAAATTCTCATTCACTTACGGATCCTGTGATGCATTGAATCCTTTTAAATTTAATATGGTGAGTCGCTTTTAATTTAAATCCTTGTCAGAATCTCCTCCTCGAATGAAAATCGAACCCTGTTTCATCGACCGAAATAATTCTACCCATGTTTACAGGCACTTCGCGGTTGAATGATCGATTCGTGTTAAAAAATGGTCAGACATGCCGAAAATGTACGGCGACAACACCATTCCATTTCCAGAAACTGGAGCCAATATTGTAGAATTCAATCAATGTTGAGTTTTCTAACGAGGATTGGGCGGTTTTCATTCTGAATTGCCTTGTAAATGAGAAACAGCTGAGATCAGGAATACAGTCAACTCCGTTTAGGTGCACTCCGTATTAGCGCACACTCCGGTAAAGTGCACGTTTTTCCCGGTCCCGAGGCTGTTCACTTAACCGGAGTTGACTGTAATCAGAAATACTCCTCGTTTGCCTACGTGATGGTGTTGAAGGGACGCGGGAGAAGTAGTTATTGAACCTTCTGATCGCTATGGCGATATGCCCATTGTGATTTATTTTTTCCACGTTTTAGGTCTTTCACTGAGGTCAAAGGAAAGACAAAAACCCAGTTTAATTCATCTTAAATGGGTGATTAATATTTTCAACGGTGGGGGGGGGGGGGGGGGTAAGCGTTTTCAGAAAAATTAAGGATATCACCGTCAGTGCATGAACAGCCGCTTAAATTGATATTATCGTGAAATGTGTAGACGCGGTTAGATATTGATTGCAGTTTACTGTCGTAGAAAGTACTATGACCAATATTTGAAGTAAGAAACCTTTCATGAGTCGTCTGATTTGTCAACTAGTTTTTAAACACATTTAGAAAATAACTTCAACAATATGGACTTTCTATGATATCCTGATCATCTATAGTTGTAATACCATAAAGGATTAAAAAATCCACAAGCGAAACTCAAAAAGTTCAGAAAACCATCCAGTCGGGGCTGTTGTCCATGCTGTTCCAGCATTTTTAGGCGCATATCATCCATTTCGTCCCAGTAACTTCTAACACGAACCGCCGATTTGTTAGGGTTGTAAGAGTATCTTTGTGAGCCTAAGATAATAATTAGCCAATAGGAAATTAATCAATGACAATATCAAACTTACCGATTGGTCGGGGACTTGTTTTCAGGAAAATAGTTGATAAGTAAAAGAAAAGAATGAAACATCGAATAACTCCCATCCCTAGGTGTTCAGCTTTTGAATCAACAGCGATCAGCCCAAGTTTCATTATTAATTCGTTCGAATCGCCAATCTGCTTTTAAAAGATTGAAATCATTCGTAACCACCATTTTTCATTCAAAGGCTCCGAAAAATTCAAATAAGGTCCAGATTTATTTCGTATGGCCATTTTCTGCACGTTTACTCAATTGTCAACAGTCTTCGTAAAATTCCTTCATAAGTTATGACAATAGTGAAAACTTCTCTCTAGTCACATCTGAAAAGCCAAAACAGTACACTAGAAATCGGTAAGCGGGTTATAGAATTATCATTTTAGTTGTCATACGAGCTACACCGACTACCAAGCTAGAGTAACGTTGAACATCCGTAAGTGCTGCTTTTACCCTCTGCTGTTTACAGCAGCGATACGAGTATTGTGATAGTTTTATTAGAATTATGGTGTCGGTCGTAGAAAAAGATGGTTCCGAAATTGATAATGAAAATTGGGATTATTAAGGGCCACTATCATACGGCCTGGGTGCACGGTAAAGCGATGTTGTTTGCAATTATTAAAATTTATAATCCCGAATCTTGAGCCTTGTCTAGCGTGGATAGACGTTTTCTTTTCAAAAAGAATAGCCAAAGGAAAAAAATCGCTCTTGTCCGTAGAGTAATGGTGTTACTCCCAAATATGTTGTTATTGGTTGGCCTGTAAAGTAGCAACCCGAAGTATCAGTGCGCTCATAAAGTGTTTAGAAATATTAAACTCGATATTGCAGCATCAATAAGATTTTGAACCAGAAACCAAATAATGAGCATCAAACTAATTGATTCGATAACCTTCTTTGTCTCAGAAAAACGAGACTGGTCACAGAACATGGGCGTATCGTTTCCTAATGTTTCTTGCTTCCGTGTTAACAAGAACTGATTTATTTTGGTCGATTTAAAATGAAAACCTTGGCCCATGTCCATTGAAAAAAATATGAACTGTTAGGGACTATTGGTTGAGTTTTAAAAATCAAAAGGAACAATTGATAGAGCATAAATCATGGCCAGAGGTAGCAATGTAAAATTACCATTGTCGATAACCTTGGCGCCAAAATCAAACATTTATAAGGTCACGGTGCGTTGGTAGTCATCCCTATATGTGCTAACAAATGTGGTTTGATCCAGACGATGATAAAAGGAAAAACTTTAAGTTTTTGGGATCATGCGAACCAAACGAAATTCACCTAAAAAGTTTATTGATATGACCAATGAAAACCACATATCATTACACATGTTTGCGACCTGAGTGAGTTTGATTGATGGTCAACATTTTCAGATTCTGAGTTTTGGCGGTCTGTGGATTCCTCACTAAATAGAAAAAATAGAGTTGAACCTCTAAGGGGCCTGATGTGACCGGCTGGATTAATATTTATGTTTATGACAGAGAAATTGATAAACCTTAAATCCATGCCTCGAAACAAATCTTTTTAGATTATCCTCTTGTATATCACCCACCAACATCTGGAAGATTTTGAGTTTTTCAAAATTAAGGAGTTATAATGTTTTTTCGGTCCTCGTTTTTAACAAACTGATGAATGACAGCCAAACGTCACTATGAAGCGTTGGATACATTTCAAGTCTATAAAACCGTGCCGTGGCTTGTGTATCCGTGGATTGATATTTTGCGTACTTCCCCTGAAGCCTTGAGCGAGTGAGTGATGGTACATCAGAATGTCACTAACATGAAGAAGAACTCCGTTCTTCAATGAACACTTTCGTCTTGAGGATGATATCAATGAGTTAAAAGTTTGGAAAAAATTGCCCAGCAAATCTGCGCTTATCTGTAATCGACTTCTGACAATAATTTTTTGCATGCAGAGAACATGACAAGATAATATTGGAAGTGCAAAAATTAAAAACCGTGTTATAAGTCAGATAAATGTCACCAATTGGAAGCATGTATGCTTTCTGTGGCATGCAATAAAACAAGTTATTTTTAGATCGCCAAGGCTTAACAATACCCATCGCGTTGACCCAAAGTAAATTACATGATTTTCAGGCTCATTTATTGTTCCTTCAGCCTCAAATTGTTCTTCTAGGGTTAATTGAAGTAATGTGGATATCTCTGATAGTCTGCCAGAGAGGGTGTATATTCTTAATGCATTTTAATTAGGGAAACCCATATTAGTTATTTTTTGGCGATATGATCACAAGACTCTCATCAGTCGATTATAGAGCTCCTACCTGTCCACCAGTGGATATTGGGAATACCTATTAAACCAGTTGAGAAGTTACTTTAAGGGTCTTGTTTATATGGAAGCCTATCCTATTTTGTCAACAAGAATTCAGACGAACTGAGTCCTATTTTCAAGACAGAAGTAATGAATGTGGACCGAAGTCATCGATTTTGGAAGGAAGTCTATCGATTGTGCCCATTAAAATTAGATTTATTTAAAGGAAACCCTCGAACTCCCATGACTATTGAAAAAATATCTGGGAGCATAACAGACCTCTGGACACATCGTTGGCATGCCGCAATACTGTAGGAAAATTACTAGAACGAAAAACACGTATTCTTTATCACACTTCATGTATAATGAATAAATTGACAAATATTTTGATCGAAATTCATTGTTCCCTTCTAAAATGGTGTTGAGCTGTTTAACCATGTAATAGTTCACGAACCAACTTTCGTTATAGATGGCTTTATTCGATCCACTACCGATAGTTAATTCTATATCTGAACAGAGAAGGGATTTGTACCTACTTAATTTCCTTGTTATGTTAGTGCCAAGCGTTCAAGCTGTTTCATTTCTGTAAGAATCTGCGATGGTCGACCCAAATTTCTTTTTCATCGTCGAATAATATCGTGTTGGGAATTCAAAAATAGTTTTTTGACGATTTCAGTCTCAATCATACAATAAATCCTGATAAATGGCGAAAAATGTTTGGATGTAAGGGGAGTTTACTCTTGTTATGGATGGAGTTCGGTCTCACCTTAATGATGCATACTTTTATGTCTCATATCCATACCAGTAAAATGGCTTCCGCTATATAGTCCATTTCTCAATATCTATGAAGAGTTTATTAGGCGATAAAATCAATTGTTTATAAGAGATGGTTAAAGTCTATTATTCTGCCCCGTAAGCTTTTGGTTTAAAAGATTAATTATAATTCTATTGGTTTAAAAAGTAATCCAATGAAATCACTCTTATTCGAAACATTTTTCAAACTGCCCCATTTATTAAAATTTTAATTTTATACACAATAGAAAAATCAGTGATTATCAAAATTACAAAAAAAATCTTTTTAAAGTATGCAAGCTACTTTTTGAAAAATAATAGTGAACCTGTCTAGGATGCGAAGAGTTGCTTAGATGCAATTCAAATTCTCCTAAATGATTATTTTGAGTGTTTAAATTCGCGTTCTTTTCGTAATCGAATTAGACTGTTTCATTACGTGAGGCTATTTGATATTTAATCACATTCCAGATTCGTTCAGTTGAATTTTTATTCTAACCAGTTTAAAGGCCGGTCCAAGTTCCATGGTGGTTTTCTCCCAAATTTGTCAAATAATTTCACACATTGTGACTTTTTGTAATCTGTTGTTACAAAGGAATCCGAATCACATGGTTAGATGTATTTGAAAATAATGTTTCTTCGCTTCTATCGGGACTACGAAACACAATATTCAGGGACATTCAGTTCGTTCTTCGAAATCCAGAATTCCAAGCATTTATTAGTCTATCCTCAACGATTTTTGTTTTACTGATTTTAGTTTAGTCGAGTGTGGCGTCTCCAATTTGTAATTCGATTAAATCTAGCCTATCTCAAAACAAAATATCATAAATTTTACGACTTGGCTTCAGTTGATTTCGAATGGCCTTCAAATGTTGAATTTTTATTTCTCGATCATTAAGGCAGCAAAATTAGGCAAGAATCGATATTGGATACATTCTAAAGAACATTTTTCTAAAAATGTATTTTCAGAGTTTTGCTGACAAAATCGGTACATGTTTGGGCTACACTCACAATTTTTTAAACAAAAGCTGAGATTTTAATTTCTACACTTAATACATACATCCAAAATTAGAGAACCCCTAATTCAACAAAAGAGCACACATTTCATCTACTTTCGACGTGGATATATATGAGCAAAACTAAAAATGAGTTTAATTACAGAATCAAAAACCTCTTTCCCAATCATTGTTTTTTAATTAATTTCGCCAAATGAAGCGTGAAATGTTTATTTATTTTATTGTTCCAAGTGAGTGTGGTTAAATTTAATTATCGCTTGATTAAGTATTAATTTTTGTGATTAAAATCTTAAGGGGCAGGATGATGGATCTGATTCTAAGAGATAGTACAGGGTAAGGAACTGACGACTTCATATCATGAACATTGTAAACCAATGAACACTTGAATTTTACAGACTAAAGCAATCACTGTGAAAAGTTCATCGAGCAGTTACTAAATCAGGATGGCAATGATCGAAAACAGTAATTATTGTTTGGTCGTTGTATTTAAATATTTCAAAGATTTCTGAATTAAATTTTTAAAGAATCCATTTTTGAATGCAATACTTGGTAAGATAAACCAAATTTTTAGAATTTAAGAACCCCCTTTTGCGTCCAATGATTGCCCGTCTATGATTTAGGGTTCTTATTTCAGTGGCAATTTGACCTTTCGGTTCCACGTAACTTGAAGATCCATGTGTGATAAATTATCAAGAAACCCCGCCAAAAGCAGAACAAAGCCCAACAGCATATTCATGAATTCGTTTACGTCCCTTAGACACGACAAAAATTGCGGGTTAGCTGGTCAGCGATACAATGATATTGGAAAAGTGTTTGTCGGCCAAAATGATCATCTAAATCGACTCGTCAAACTTGAGTCACAACTCTCATTCAAATTTGGATGTTCTCGGGTCATTTCCCATCACTAAATGCAATTATATTTGTCCTTCTGCGTTTTAAAAAATTAGGTATTTCAATAAACACTATCAGTTTTCTCATTTATTGTAACCCAACAGTCAGACATGAAGCGCGGTCTACTGATTCGGTTTGAAGTCCCGTGAGAGCCCTCTGATTACTTGCGGAAGCTTGTGAACATTAAGTTTTTCATGAAACTTTTCTGCCATTATGCATGTGAAAATACATTGGATCATGATAATATTAAATATGTTGATTTTTGAAGTGTCAAACATACACAGACATACAAAAGTAACAGCCGAGTGCCTTAGATTTCCTCAAAAAGAAGGAATTTATTGAATGAAAAACACAAGAACACCTGATTGAATGAGTTGATTCTGCATTCTATATGCATGAGGAAATAGTGGGGATCGATTAAATTTTTTCAAACTACTGCTTAATTTATGTGATATTTTTCAACACTTTCGGTTTCCAGCTAAAATGTTCCCAGATACGAGACCTACACGCATTGGTTATAGAGAGAGACAATGAATATTGGAGTTAGGCTTAAAATGATGCTCATATGTGCCATTTGGTTTAGGATGCACCATTACCTTGAACTGAGGGTTTTATCCAGTTTGAGTAATATTCGACCCTGGGCATTAAGACAAATTTGACACTTAGCAAATGATTTGACCAGAATGTTTGCAAGGTTATCCCACCCTTAATTTCAAATAAGTGATAGCGATTACAGGAGTCTGATTGTGTACTAAAGCAGTAGGACGGTTATGTCAGTTATTATGATCTATCGACCCAGATTTCCTTTGTTAGTATAATATTTTGAGAACGCTCGATTCAATAATATCAGCTATTTTCCTCGGTTGGATGGGTTTGTAATTAACATATCCCTAATAAGAAGGGCATAAATTTTAGTATGAATAGGGCGCGTTTGGATTACTATTATTATAAATTACACTACTAATTACGCATGTTTTCGTTTTTACATTTCGATCACGGCGAATCAGGCATTCCAGCCAGTCTAAAGGTGCCTGACAGATTTTTGTCGTTGAACACCGATCAGATTTAATTTTACTGATCAAACTGAGTTATTCCAATCAAACAAAATTACTCCATATAAAAGCGCGTTAAAATCGTTTCTCTGCCAATTACATTCATAGCCATTTCAATTGTTGGTATCATGCTTGTCATGATTCATGATCATGACTAAAAAATTAAATACAATTATTAAGAATTAGAGTAACCGAGAAGGTTGCTTCAGGATAGCGTGTAATGAATCGTAATGTAATTGAGGAGCTCATCGCGTGATCGGTTTCGGCCGCCAATAGTGTGCCAAAGCTTCCATGCGGGTTTGCCACCTGTTGTCTTATTTGGTGAGACTTTATTGATGAGCGAAAGAGATCCATTAGTGAATAATACAGTCTTTAGGGCCGTAAACAATACAGGCAAACCAATAGAAATTGACGTGATGGGGTCGAGTCATTCAAATGGGGATTGGAATTACCGATATGTCGTTCTTGTTTTGGTAGGTTATTTTTGTAACAGAAGGTGTTTATTTTGGTTGTGATATCTCTTGCATACATGTTCTTCAATCACTACAGAAATCGACAAATTGCTTCGTAAGAGGTAAACTGATCCAGCTCACTAAATTGCCAGTATGGCCGTATTCAACAGAATTGGGGCACACGGGAGAAGCTAGAAACGTTTTACTTTCGGCCACAGATCTTACAATGATAGAATTTTAGCGACTTATGATTAGTCTACGATTTATAACGAGACTTTGCTTCAGCAAACATACCTTGATATGAGCCATGTCGTTTCGAGCGATGATGAAGATATTCAAAGGGATGTGACGGGTGTTTCCGATTTTAAGGAAATTCCGTTAGACAATAATGACTCTAAGTACCCCGCTAGCTGACTCTTAGAACTCCGAATGAGGGCATCGAACCTAAAACAGTTAATTTAAAGTCATTTTATAAACAATTAAACTCATTCCGAGAATTAATCAATAATACGCAATTGCATACTAATGATCAATTTCTCACCAATGAATCTCTTATCGAAAAGGAGGTGATACGAAACAGAATTGATAAATACCCGACTTCCTGCCTAATTATGAATGACCGGCCCGAAACTGTTACGCCCAAACCTAAAAATGAGCATACTTACCACATGAAACTTGTTAAGAGCTTCTACGATAACCTGCTGAAAAAGGACCAGGATGAGATCGCAACGAAAATCTATGAAGCTAAAAAGCAGCAGAAATACGAGCAGGATGTTACTCAGTTAATTAGCAAGTGGAAGACGAAAATTATTCCGAATTGGAATGACAAGTTTTCTTTTTCTCATCTGCAGATGTTCTACATCGAGTGTGAAGGCACTTTGGTGGCTAGGACTACCACCGCCTGTCCGTTGCGTGGTTTGGAAACTAGCTTGTGTTAATTATATTGGATTGACCAAACCATTTATCCAAAACCTGATGAATGAATCGATAAAACACATTCAAAACTACGATCAGGGCCTGTACTCTCGTGATCATTTGAACGAATACCAAGACAAAGGACATATTTTGAAAATTATACAAACAATAGAATGCTTGGATTTGGATATAAATCGGACATTTCCCCAGCTAAACATCTTTCAAACAAACGGTCCACTATCAGAAAGTCTGAGAACACTGATCGTTACCTTCTGCGCGTATAGGAATGAATTCGTATATGTAAATCTAATCATGATCCCAGACTCAGGGAATGACGTTCGTGGCTTCGGTACTGCTTCTGAACCTTGAGTTGATCGATGCTTTTTGTGTGTTTTGTAACGTCATGAACAATATAATAAGAGAGGGGTTGTTTTCGTTACGTGAAGATATCGTATGGCCATTCTAATCATTAGCTCGACATTCTCAAAGACGAGTTTGATGCACTAATTATGCACGAATTGCCAAAACTGTCACAGCATTTCAAGGGCATTGGCTTCTCTGTCAATGTTTTTCTAATTGATTGGTAATGCTGACACTCACAAAGGCTGATCACTATGTTCACAAGATACTACCCTCTGGATGTATCCTCCAGAATACTCGACCTATACTTCAGGGATGGCGAAATCTTTCTGTTTCGAACCGCGATCGGCATACTGAGTCTTGAGCACGATAATTTATTGGAAATGGATGAATTCAACGCTGGCTTAACGCTCACAACCAAGAGAGATCAAATTTCCCCAGAAAAGTTATTCAGTAAAATCTCCTCAATTTCTCCACCGTCGAAGTGGCTCCACTGTCTGGCATCAAGATTTGCAGATAAATTAAAAACAAAAAATAATAGTTTTATATAGTTCTTTTTGTGTTGTGTATAATTTGCTGCAACGTTTCCAACAGTACGTAAGACATCAATTCCCCTGGATTTGTCGCAATATCCCTATCCCTCTGAATTGAGTTTGAAATAGTGTTGACGAATGTCCTTCCAATGTACACAAGTGTTTCTTGGGTGTACATTGACGAATAATCTTTGGATTCTTGATCCTGTCTCATTTGTACTGTCCTTTTAAGAACATTGGACTGATTGGGTGTTCTGGATATCGCAAATGGCCTTTGGACTTCAACTCCATTTGAGTTTTGAAACTGTGTTGAGAAGGGATGTTCAGACTCAGAACAAGTTTCACTAGGACCGGTAATTATAGGGTTCGCCAACTTTCTGAGCTTTTCAACACCGGGACTGATCAATCTCATCCCTCCAACACGTTCTTGTGGTACAGCGAGTGAAAATTTGTCTATTAGCACAGTAAAAATACCAGTAGAAAATTGAGGTTGAACATTCACATTTTTACGCGTCTCGAGACGGATGTCCTCATCTCTCATCTCGGCACGCTTTATCTCGCATATACGACCACATATGTCAGCACGGCTTTTCTCGAAAATGATTCTATCGACCAGATCATCGTGTTTAAACTTCACAAAAGCAAATCCCTTGGATTTCCCGGTGGAATCAAGAGGTATGCAAATATCGTCTATGCCGAAAAGAGGTGAATTTCCATAGAAGTTTTTAAAGTATTGAAAGATTTCATCTTTACGAATTGTCCGAGGCAAACCGCCAATGAAAATCTGACATTATTAAAAACTTCAAAATCATTATCACAGCATCAATTCGGAAATAGTGTTGGTATCTGGAAAAGAACCAAACGCCGAAAATTATTCGAACATCGAGACTAATTAACCATCAATATGTATCAACACTAACATAATTCCACGTGCCAACAATTTACCATTATCACATCATTTTGACCCAAACTCCAATTGATTTCATTAACCACAACAAAGATCCTCGAGATTTTAATCATACAATATGGAATATGCTACAAACTCGTGAACGTTGTTATCACGAAATAACTAAAAATGTTCAAGACACCTAAAACGCTTGTAATATGAAATGATAATTAGGTGTTGATATAAATACTGCAAGTCGATTCTGTGGAAAACGTTGATGTTAGTAAATAACAAAAATCTTTAAGGATAATTTCATAAGTGAGTGTGAATATTCTGTATATATATATGGGGGTGTGCTCCTTGCTAACCGTGCATAAAATGTCAGCGCTTCGATGTTTATGGGCTATGGAGCTAATATGGAGAGTTTATGAACAGCACCGATCAGAATCACGTTTGGGGGTTTGATTATAGAATGACTCAATTTTTCCAGTCCCCAAATATTCTGTCGATTGCAGTCAAGCAAAAACTGTATTTAGTGTTAACGGGTCAAAAGCGTAAAAAGTTTTTCAAACAGGGAATTATAAATGACGTAATTTTAATGAAATTTTCAATTGGCAGTTTTAATATTATAATGATTGATTAACTTTCTGCCTGGTATACTGTTCAAAATGCAACTAAGAGATGTTACAGAAATGCACTCCGTAACAAAATTAGGAATATGTCTCGGCATTCGAATGAGATGTGATAAATTACGTAAACTCGAAAATGACTAAAATTTAGATAATCTGAAATAACCAATATTTAACAATCTAAAGTCTAATCCGACTCAGGAAAAATCTCCAAATATACAAAATCCTCACAGAAATTATCACTTTCAGTGTGAAGATGGGAAAGAACTGAATATAAATCCAACGAACGACTAAAAGATTGTTCGAGAGGACTAAATTGATCAGATTCAGAAGAATAGATTCAATATGTCTCATTCAATAATGCCCATATTATTGAGCATAGCTCAGTTGTGGGCGATCAAATACGAGAACATTAAAATTTGATCTGGTGACAAACTACAGTCAACCACGGATCAATAAGAATGTATGGACTCTGCTCAACATGTTCAACTAAGACTAGGTCGAAATACGATCTTATTGGTCCAACATAGTATAATCTGACCAACTTTAACTGGTCATTAAAAAATAAAACTTACGTAATGCTACTTTATCACATTGAAATCATACAAACAGTTTGGCTTTTGCTAAAAATTGGGCCGTTTGTTTTATGGGGGAGGAATGCATATCGTAATCCGACAAGTTATAATTCATAACGGAAAAAACAAAAAATTTCATTAATAACCAAGAACAAGGATATAGTTTAGGGTGATTTCGTAAAGATAGGTTGGCATTTATCGCCTCCAAAATTTAAGCCCCAAAAGAATAGATTAAATTAACACTTTATCAGTTACAAATCCAAGAGCAACAATCGAATACATATCATGCATTATTAGAGAGATAGAGGAAATCAATATCTGATAATGTAAATACGATAGAATAGTCGCCGTTGCAACGCAGATATCGGCTTTGAGTTAACTGAAAATCTAATGAAATTTTGCGAATTCAACAGAGAAATTTAATGTTAGTCAAAACAGAAAGAAGATACCTTGTTTGTGAACTGGTTGTCAGTTTGAATGAGATTATAAAAATCTTTGGGGAAGGCGTAGCGCACCTCCAACTGAAAATTATGAAGGACGTGGGGCTTGCTGACTAAGACGTTGTCGGCAGTGTACTCCTCTTGGAAAACGATGAAAGCAGAACCACGTGGCTTTCCGAAGCCGTCCCTCAGGATCATAATCCTTTCGATAGGCCCAAACTGACTGAAGTAGTCCTTCAACTGCTCCTCGCTACAATGTTGCTTGGGAAACCCGATGAATATTTTACGTTTGTAGATCGGATCAGTGGTTTCCTGGCCATTATGAGTAGGCGGTCCCTCATTTAACCAGCCTCTAAAAATTAAAATGAAAAATGTAAAAAATGTAAAGAATCGGAGCTCCGTGCCTTAAACCAGGAAGAGAGCATGGTAAAATGGAGCCTGAGTGGCGGAAATATCAATCATTAAATACTGACCTGGTAACTTCTTCGTCAAACTCTGCCATAATTGTGCGGCTGAGCACGCGACCGGCGTTTATCAAAATGGCGGATGGAACCGAACTTTTGTGCAAATTGAAACAGCTCAACCAACCAGTCCAGGAGCAAAACTTCATCGATGGATTTAAACAAGACTCAACTTTCATAAGAGAGATTATCTCGGACCTAAAGCGCCGAAACAAAATGTAAATCATTTAAAAACCAGTTGCGAAAAACAGATAGGTGGAATTACATTTCTTTGGGTAGGTGCCGAGTTAAGGAAAGGGACTGATGGTTTTCCAAGGGTAAAGAAACGCAAGCTCATGACTAAAGGTTTTGTTTCTCCTGTTGTGAAAAAGACGTCTGGTGTGGGAGAAAATTCACTAGAAATCGATATACTTTCAGCCAAATTTATCCTAAAATGTCATAACGGTAACCAGAGACCCCCGATCCAAGGCGCTGGAAAAAAGGAGAATGCGAAGAAGATAAAGTTGTTACACGCTCTAAACAAAGTTAGGGATATGACACAGTTCATTTTCGGTAAAATAGGTATTTGGGAAAAGTTATCAGCAATTTTAGACGAAACGACAATTAGTGAAATACACGATAAATTTGGAATGAATAACAAGATTGATTTAGGTTGAAGGGTCGAGAGGTCGATTGAAGCCTCCTGGCCTGTTCATGTATTGTCTAATTTAGATGTATAAAAACCTATATTTTCTAGCCTTTTTATGAACCACAAAAGTGTCGATATTTCCAGCCACTTTCTTATTCTTGAATCAAGAGCAGCTAACTTTGGTGGTTTCGAACGTAGCGAATCCCATCATTTTACGCATCATTTCTTCATTATCAACAACAGATGGTGTTTCTGGATTTGATTCGTGACTCTTTTTTGATGCTTTCCGAATCTTCTCATCCTGAGTCCTGTCTCTTGGTTTATATTTTCTTCGTTAGTCAATACCAACCTATGACTGGGCTCAGAGGAGCTGTTTTTTCATAAATGGCTTACCTATCACTACTTTTGCGCGACCTTTTGCGTCGATTCTCTTCTGGTGAACGCCTTTCGCGCTTTTTCTCCTTTCTGACCTTGTCTCGACTCTTATCTTGTTACCTCTAACCCCAACCTTTAGAACGTTTGCTATCTTTCCCCATTTATGATAACGCCCCAACTCTAGCTCGTTTCCTAGATTCCGGAGCTCTCACCTGCCGCCACATACAGGGAATAACTTTAACTCAAAACTCAGGAATTTCTTATTTAATAGCAGTACTCTTTGTGTAATGTTAGTCGGAGTGAGATGGTTCTAGTAAAGTTTTATGAGTTCGTTAAAAATGTCGAGTTTGCGCGTCGTGATTTTCCCTGTTTGATCAAAATTATTTAGACCACGGTCATGTTGACTGACAGAGATTATAAATATAAATAATTCTCTGATCATTCAAACAAAACACAAATCTTGGATTTAGTTACAAGTAAGGCGACTTGAGCAGACATGGTCCTACGCGATCTTATGATTCCTACCTGTGCATACTCTATCATAAGAATCTTGAGAACCGGAAATTGAACTTGAATAAAAACGCCTGATTCCTGATATTAAGCCGGCAATTATCGATTATGCCACGTTTATGACAACAGAGAAGACAAGGAAAGAGTTCTCAGGTATGTATGTATGTATTTATCAATATCTCACTGATGAAGGCTAAAAAGATCGATGATTTTTTACGATAACTATTGTCAACAAATGCAAGAGTATTATCAAAATTTCAAAATGGCAGTCTCTGGAAGCGTCCTCCGCAGTGTATTAAGCATGTTTGTACTCTGCTCAAATAACAAAGGCAAAAGCACAAATATTACAAAAATTAGTTGAATTTTACATCTGAAAAATATTTGCCTAGACATGAACTGTCAATTCAGACCAAATAAAGCAATAAAAGGGAGAGAATAGTGTACCTTTGTCTACCAATATCGTGAAAAACCAGAGGAATTCATAAAATGATAAACTCATCAAAAATATCAATGGAAACTTAAACCAAAATCAAAATGACCTGATGACAATTCAAATTGAGCAGTATAAGGACCTGTGATGAGTTGTATTTAGTTGGTCTGAATATTGATTCAGATATTTAAATTTCAAAATGACAGACGGTGGGAGTTATATGCTGTAGCAACGATAGGCGAATCAATAATTATTAATCCTCAACTAAAATATCAAGCTTTAGTTTGATAATTTTAAAATCTTTTAATTCGCAACTTTAAACTATAGTACAACTTTACACAAAATTAAGCTGAATCTCTGTCGTAACAAAGGATGCAGCAAAACCTGACATTGTGTTTGTTTTTTTCTGATCACATTAGATCAAAATTAAGACAAATTTATACTAGCTTTGAGTTCCTTGACGAAACAAATATCTCATTTAAATTGTAATAAATCGTAAAAAAACGTGACGTACGATTGATACATTTATTTTTAATCATCAAAATTAACTGTATTTGAAATAATTTAAGGTAATAAGACATGAGAAATAAGATTGGTGTTCGTTAAAATTTAAATTCAAACATATAGGTAAATTATTTTAAATTTAAAATTTGGCAATTTGAAGGAAAGGAAATATAATTAAGTAAACTAGTTCAGTTGAACGTTTGAGTATACTCATATGTGAGAAAATTCCAGTTTTTACAAATTGATAGTCTTAAGAAACATAGCTGACACCGAGGAATAATATAAAAATTTGAATCTTAAAGATAAATTAAGAGTTTAAAGGCAGGTATCTACTTTAAAAAATGTGACAGCGGATAATGGAGGTCTGAATTTAAAAACGCAATAATAAACTTATTTCAAATAAGTTAATATATTATCTGAATTAATCCAAGGAATCGTTATTTATTCCAATATTCTCTAGATTTTTATTTTTTTAAAAAAACTCTTTCAAGACAAGTATCATAATAAAGGATAACTAAGGCTTACAGTGGACATGCCAATACATTTTGAAAATTACAAAACCATGCCAACAATATTTTGCGTAAATCACGAATGAAGAGAACACCAAGAGAGAATAACTACTACACAACATATGGTTTAATTGAATTTATTAAATCTAACAAAATACATTTATTATTGCCATTAATACATTTTTAAATCCAAAACCCAGTCAAGAGCGTTGTAAACAAGCATCCTAGAGCATAATATTTTGAAATTTGATTTATTAAAGAAATATAAAATAACCAAATAAATCTAGGTTTGGCAATAAAGTGAACAAATCGCATGTTAAAAATCTCAACAAATAACAGAAATTAATACAGATTATAGGTCAATGCAACAATTTAGAGTGTTGATCTTTTAAGAAACTAATATTTTACATGTGAATTCTATATTTATGAAGAATGGTAGGATTTTAAAACAATGGTGTTAGATATGATTTAACAAAAACTTGATTAAGTGTGGGTTTCGCAAAAAAATGTAGGACAGTCGTTAAACTGACCATGGCGAACCAAATAAAGTAAACTTTGCACCCAGGCATATCACGTGTATTACCCCAAGAAAATCCCTTTCAACAAACTTAAATGTAGTACATCAAATAAGAGTTAAGCAGATAGCCTCGGGAATGAACACACGTGAAATTAACCAGAGTTTGCTTTATATGGTGTTTTATCACACCAAAAAATACAAACGCATAATCAGACTAAATGGATTGGTATTACTACAGACCCTGTGCAATCGGTTTAAATAAAAATATTATTGTGCACACTATTTTAAATTCCAAAATATTACGAATTTCTGAATGCAGAATGTTGCCAAAAAGAGAAAAGACAAAGCATGATTGAATCATTTCGGCGTTGTGGTTGTCCCTATTTTGTGTGCATATTTAAATTACGGTTCTCGAAGAACATATTTTAAATGATAAACAAGACTCATTTGTAAGTGTACACAACAAAAATACAATAATCCATAAAAAGAAGACAAAAACTATAAAAATAGATGGAAACAGAACAGATAAAAAAACGATTATACATTTAGAATCATATGTTTTTAATCGTAAGAGTAACCAATTTTACATGCATGCCACGAAATCGAATCGATAAATACCATAAATACAGCATAAAATTATAAACTCATCATTTTAGAACTCTCGCGTAAGGTTACGTTGGCACATTGAGTTGTAATATGATTCGCCAAATTTTTCAGGGATAACTTAAGTGCGACGGGCCTAAAGTAAATATCATCCGTATATTTATAAAGGATACACGATGGACACGAAGAGGAGAGATTCATATCAAAAAAACTTAACGAACCAAAGCGTTTTGTGTAAGAAAAAATATACATTCCTCTTTTACAATTAGCCTCAAAAGCCAAAGAACAACTTAAGATCTTGAATTAGATTAGGTGGGTTGGGAGATAAAATCAATCTATATGAAAATATTCTTATCAAAATTCCAGATACCGATGACAAATGAGCATAAAAATTGAGTAACGGAAACAGTACAAGAATCTAATGAAGCTCAACCATTAATTTTTGCAAGTCGAATAGTTAATAACTAGAAGGTATTTCAAAGTTTTCATTTTGTAACCCCTATTTGAATGATTCTCCGAATTACGTCAATTTTATGCTGGATATTTGAAACCTCGGGGCTGGATAACAGAATCACCCGATAATCACAAAGAAATTTTCAGAATGCCGAGAATATACGAGTATGGATAAATAGGATTTTCATATCCCATTATATTTACGAATGATAGAGATACGAACGAACGGGTAAACTGCCAATAAACACAACCTATAGATTAGGAAGGAACTAAAATTATAAAAAAACTAGTGACATCTGACATGTGGCCATTAACGTATAAATCTTCAAAACCAATTAGAAACCACGAGTTGTAGAGTTGTCATGCTACCAATAAGCTGAATCCATGAAACAATCTGCAATTAAAAATCAAATCTGTGCATCTCACACCAGTCAAAAACATCTTTTCCAGAGTTCAAAACAATATAGAATCATTCAAACATTTCGAAAAATAAATCATGCAATGACTTACGAAATCTTTTTCTTTTTTTTAGAAAGGCCAATCTTTGAATGGTTCGTCATCTGAAATTACAAAATTTGTACAGCTATACCTCTAGGCGAGTGAAGCCGAGGAGCTGCTATATTGTCTTTTAGGCTTCCTTTAAGAAACATTACTTTTAACGTACAAATCAGGATCGACGCTACAATTCAAATAATTTGATACCTGAGGCAGTAATTACAGTAAAATTTTGGTGGAGTGTTGGCAGCATCTAAACCAATACATCCACAATGTTGCCATGAACTGATTAAGTAACTATTACTTGCATGAATCACAACATACCATGGCACTATCCTCCTCACCAGTTTCGCTTGGTCAAAAACTATTCTCACCAAACACAGTGCAGGACCCAGTTTGAATCCTCACTGATCCCCGAGTGCTCATCGTCACGCTTCAAAGGTGAATGGGGCTCGAGTTTAAAATCTGAAAAATGACAACTCATTCCGTAATCGTGGTCCTGATTATTCAGTATATCTTACGTGGTTTGTAATCGAATTTTCGTCGTGAGCCTCCGAATCCTTAATTTTTATCATAATAAACTCCTAAACAGTCAAACTATTTCGAAATTCATCGTCGCGGCTCGGTGGCACATTTAAGCCGATTTTTCTGCCATCCACATTACGTAATAACTAGACGTTTTTGTAAAATATATAAATGTTTGTTAAGGATATTTTCACATTTTAGGGTCTGCGATAAATGGTTTTCTTTCAGTGAGGGTGTATTTATGAGACTGCGCGCATTGACTTGGGTCTTATCATATTTGTCAATGATCAAACTATAATAATTTTCCTCAAATTCCGACGTTTTTTGGTATTAAAAATTGGTTATAATATATTTTAGTCTATCCTCACATCATACTCGGAAAGATCACATGAAGCAAGATTAGGAGTTAATTCTTGAATTACAGTCATTCTATGGAAATTCAACAAGTTATAAAAATGGAAAAGTCTACCAATTACACAATTTCTTTGATAAATGAGATGAAAGCAACATCCATGCCGCTAATAAACTAACATCAAACAGTTTGTCTTACGGTATGCCAAAACAAACGCCAATTGACTTTTATTTGTACCTATTTGGCGCTCTCTCTGACCATATTGAACAATGACAATATTTTTAGTTCAAAATTCAAATAATATAAGTGATTTTAACTCAGTCATTATCTAGGCGTATTCAACGCTTGCGAATTTTTTGCAATTATTCCGATGGTAGACTTTTTGATGATATTCTATTTCTTATATTTTTATGCAATATCTGAACAAATTTGAAACGATAAATACGATTTCAAAACAAATTCTGAATTTTTAATAAACCACGGTTAGTTTCAAATAACTTTATCCACCTGCCTGATGGAATCAATATTTGCTTATCGGATAATTAAACATTGGTATTATGGTAGATCCTGTCACAGGGCCGAACCTGAGACATTTTATGCAGCCTCGGCCATGCCTGGCCAATTTGGATATGCTACTACTGTACATACTTGTATATTAGTTAACAAAAAATGGACATGGCAATCAATGTATATTCTTCAGCTCGATTGTTCCCAAATCTTCAAGATCATTCTTCCTTTTTCGTGCTCCTAGAGCTTACAAAGCACGATTGCTGTTAAAAATTACTTTAAGTAGCTGTTGGGGATCAGAAATCATCATCCTGTTACAGCCTTCTAATCTAAAGAATCACAAGTTTAATTTGACTATTTTTTACTACATGTGGCATAGAATGTGCAAAAAGCAAAACCAAATATTGTATTTTCATTTCGAAACGTATTTTTGTTTATCTTTAGGTAAGTAGATATCACTAAGTTTGACAGATAAGTTCATCACAAAAAGTGCCAAATGCCCAGTCGGTGAACCACTTTTCCGTCAGCAACACATTATACAGAGTTGGTCAGCCAATTTTCACAGATGTGCATTTAGTTTTCGTTTTTTTATCGTGCGACTGAAATTTCACAGTAATATATTGGATTTTTTAGGTTTTTTAAAAATATGAATACAAAGTGGAAATTAAAACTACTAGGCTTTAATTGACTACCATTGAATACATCCCGTAAACATGCTTCAATCTGGTGAGAAAATTTTATACAATTAAATGAAGTTACTTGGTATCTCGTTACGAAAGCACCAATTGTATTTGATAAAGGGATCGTTGATCATTTAACAACTTAAATGAAGTAATGTATCACTAAACTATTATGCCTACCTATGTCTTCTTAATTAATGTTTTGTGGAAAAATTATTTTTCAAACACACCACATAATTTAGAATGTCTAGCGTTTTCGGAAACTAAACCAAAAAATTTATAAATAATATAGATTCTTTTTGGGACTCGGTAGTACGTTGAAGTTCAGGGGTAAAAATACACCCATACGGAAGGATTACTCCGGTGGTTACCATCTGCTTAGCCCCAGATGGCCCAACACCTTACCTAGGTTCGCGCATAGGCGCCCTAAAGGGTCGATGCAAGCATCTCGCCTATAGGGTGTGTCAGAGTCGCACTGACTAAAAAAAACCCTCAACCCCCTGACAGCACGTCCACCTCGGCGATCTATCGCCAGCTTACCTTTCGGCATTGCTTCGCGGTTAATATAATAGTCCATTTCACTCTTTGCGTTTGAATTGGCTTAAAACACGGCCAGCCGGCTTCACATACCACACGTGCACCGAATATCTGCTAGCCGGGCATTGTAATCAGGGGTAGCACCTTGGCGCCTTGCCAGAAGAACCAAGCCGCTGGCCCTGAAAACCGGTTTCCATCAGCCGAAATTGGATACACGCTTCCCAACTGATGCCCATGCCGATTACCCACTCCTCCCCTGAGTCTACTACTCTCAGTAACCACCATCGAGGCATTCTCAGGGTCTGAATGAGTTTTTGTGTGATTTCAGCCCACACCGGATTTTTATGGTTACCCCTAGCCATAAATCTGTCCAAGGCTTGCATAAATTGTAGGGGATATTAAGCATCAGCCGCTGCTACTATGCCAGCACCAGCGGCACCCCAGATGCACTCAGTCGTTAGTACAAACATGGACGCCACGCGAAGGCCACTGAGTCTGGTCCACATAAATAATATAGATAATCCTGATCTACTCTCTTACAAATTTTGAATCAAGAGGATATTGGGAGTGAACAAAAAATTATTAAATATTAAAAATCCATTTATCATTGTAATTCATGTTTTTTAACACAAACCTTGATAACTGCATATAATTGTATGAGATTTTACCGTTACATGAAAACATGTTTAAGGGAATGTATTCAATGGATGTCGATTAATGCCTAGTGGCTTTAATTTCCACTTCTAATTCACATTTTTTAAAAACCTAAAAAATCAAATATATAAATGTGAAATTTCAGTCACGCGACGAAAAAATGAAATTTGATTACTACGTTGAGAAAATTCGCTGATCAGCGCTGTATGTGGGTTTTCCCTTTATGTAATTTTCCCGAAAAACATGAATTAAGGGGACATCCTGAGTGACAACTTTTTATTTATATATTACTTATGTATTTATATGTTGAATGTTCAATGAGTCCCTTATCAACTCAACTCGTGGATTTTTGGCCAAAGTACAAAATGTCAATATGCAGTTGCATGCTCGACCTTTTTTTGGTATGACATATCATTTATTTATATTATAGGAAATTAAATTTATTCATTCTCAATATATTGGTTTTATTACAAATATTTTTACACATGTATTGTAAGATTTTTTCTCCCTTAAATGTTCGAACGGGCTCTAAAAATGTTATTATACTTCATTCATTGGCAATACTTCTGAAACCGTGTCATTTTAAGAGTTATTTCTGATACATTACCTAATTTTCATCCATAATTGTATTAAAAACGAAATTTCCACTTTGACATCATGATTTGAGCCAAATGTTCCACTAAAAATGATAAATTAAAACAAAGTTAAACCCAAAAATTGTCGCGCATGCATATCATTATTGATTTCATGAAAATTGATCGCAAGTCAGTTTTCGGTAAAAACGAGTCCATACGAACAACTGATCCCAATCATTTTCTAATAGCTAAACGCAAGTTTATAGAAATTTATTTGAAAATAGAATAATACTATTCACTTTGATATTATATCACCAATCCTTTTGATAATTAGAATGTGTATTTAAAAAGTAAATCATAAAATTGTCAACGAATTGACAAAAACACTCGAAGAAGAGTCGGGCGGCGGCGCAAACTAACTGACGAAGTATTATTGTTTAGAATTATTCATTACTGCACGACAAAATTAATTTTTAACATGGTGCCGAGACCCATTATACGAAAAATCGAAAGACTACACAAAGCAATCGAACAAAAAATGACTGATTTCGAGACCTCTTCCTCTAAAAAAATCGACATTTTTAAACAATTCAGCTAAATTTTAGCTGTTACAAGGAAGAAATCGATAAAATCGCATACCTAGAGGATACCGAGGATTGTTCGATCGATCAACTGGTAGACCTTCAAATTCGAATAAATGAAATAACTGTGAAGGCCGAGTCAACAATTTACTCATCAAACCAAGAATCCGCGTCCAATTATGGCGAACAAAATCATCTCCGAGTTAAGCTTCCGAAGCTTAATATTAACAACTTCAGTGGCAACATCAATAAATGGACCAACATCTGGGCTTTGTTCGAAGGCAATATTTATTCCAATCCTATGTTTAATAACAAGGAAAAGTTTGCTTATCTATTAGGTTTTCTTAAAGGCGAACCACTTAATTTGGTATAAGGTTTCATACCAAATGATGAAAATTACACAAAAGTCCTAGATATCCTTCAATGTGAATATGGCGACTCAACGAAACTGATAGAATATTACTATGATAAAATCATACAGATCAGAACGTTAACTCAAGAATCTGAATTTTTGTTCAACTTTATAGATATCGAAAATTATATTAAGATTCTAGAATCTGTGGGTGAAAATTCTAACCAGCCGTTGTTATTACACATCATCAAAAGGAAAATTCCAAAATGTATTCTTATAAACCTACACGAGAATGGCCTACCCCACACATTTAACTTGGATCAACTTCGACACCGAATATCTGAATATATAAAACTGAGAAAGGATTCACTTTCTAGAACAAAATTCGAAATTCCTAGATACCAAAATTCAGAAACACACAGCAATAAATATGAAAGGTCGTGTGCTTTCTGCAGTGGAGGGCACTTCTCTGACCAATGCTCTAAATTCAAGACAGTCATAGAAAGACTACAAATACTTGGTAACGGGTGCCACAGTTGTCTGAACAAAGGCCATTCTAAGAGAGATTGCAAAAGAATCAAACCCTGCTTCCATTGTAAAAAATTGCATGATCATCATCCTAGTTTCTGCCAAAATAAATCTAAATATGAGCAACCAAATAATTTATCGATAGGACCATCCCTTTTATCTCATGGATAACAAACACTTATGCCCTTCATTATCTATAAAATCTCATCGTCGAACGAACCAGAAAATTCAATGGCAGAAAATATATTCTTTGATACAGGTAGCTATAGAAGTTACATTCATAGCGATTTGGCAAAATCCTTAAATTTTCATCTCGATAAGGCGGAAAAAATATCAATAGACACATTCAATTCGAACAGATCAAAGATAATAAAAAGTTGGACAGCGGAGATATTTATACACTCTAAAATAGTTTCAATTAGAGCAAAATTTAATACTATAAATGAGATTTGCAACATTTCTCCAGGCATTAGCAGATATAGAAAAATAGTAGAAAGACACGACATTACTGATTTATCATACACCGAAATCAATCATTGTTTTGATAAAATAGACGTTCTTATTGGTTCAGATTTATGCTGGGAACTAATTAAATCTATTAACAGGCTAGATGATAAAGTTTTTCTTCTGAATACACAGATTGGAAAAGTTATAACAGGCAAGATAAATGAACCAAGAGCATAAAGAAACGTTCCATCGATGTCCTGTTTTCAACGTCAACGCATAACCGAGTATGATGCAATTTTCGATCAAGATTGTCTGCAACAATTCGACCCTAACGTACTGTGGAAATTAGGTCAAATTTGAATAAAGTAATCTCCTATTGAAACTGACGCTGACATATCTCAACTTAATTTTAATGAACATATTAATCGAAGAGATGGAAAGTATTTCGTCTCCCTCCCGTGGAAAAGATCTACAGAGGAGATCTGTGATAATTTCAAGATGTGTTTTGATCGGGGACAAAAACTGACTTCGAACCTCCTCAAATTACCTGAGTTGATGACAGAATATGATAATACAATAAAACTTCAATTACAAAATGACATTATCGAGGAAGTCTTTCCGGTAAACAAAAATCAAAAGGCGCATTATCTTGCTCACAGACCCGTCATTAGACCAGACCGCAATACCACAAAGCTTAGAATTGTGTTTGATGCTTCAGCCAATCGATCAAAAAATCATTTCTCCTTAAACCAGTGTTTATTTAAAGGCAATTTACAACATAATAATTTAGCAGGAATTTTGATTAGATTCAGATTTTACAAATACCTGAGTATTTCTGACGTGGAAAAGGCCTTTATACAAATCAGAATAAATGGTGATGATCGAGACTTTCTTCGGTTCTTATGGGTTGAAAATATAGAAAAAAGAGAAATCACTGATAACTTCAAGGTTTACAGATTTAAACGATTACCGTTTGGGCATATATGCGCACACTTTTTATTGGAAGCATCAATTCTATATCACCTCAAGCAGCAGAGAGACCAACATTACCCTAATTATAAATCCGCAATATTTACGTTGACAACGCTGTAATTGATTATAACTCGATCGAAGAGGCTAAAGAAGGATATAATACACTTAAGGCATTATTCAAGGACGCAAGAATGAATTTAAGAGAATGGCGAAGCAATTGTAGTGAGCTAAATCGATACTTTGATCAAGATTGCAAGGAAAATGAAATTGTGAAGATATTGGGTATAAAATGGAATTCAACATTAGACTCAATAAATATTCTTGATTCTAGAGCTATCGTTTCGAATATTCACTTAACAAAGCGGCACATCGCACAAAGTATTGGGAAAATATTCGACCCTCTTGGCCTTTTTTGTCCTTTTTTGGTGAAACTTAAACTTTTATTGCAAAAATGCTGGCTCAATAAGAACGACTGGGACAAACGTATCACAGACGAGATTTGCAAATCATGGAAATTAACGATTCAAGAAATAAATGGGATTTCAGATATATCAATAAATCGGTATATTGGCTTACTTGGAGCTGTTGACTCTCCTTTCAAAATAATTTGTTTTGTTGATGCTAGTATACAATCCTACGCTTGTTGTATTAATGCCATTACGATGAAGGAAAATGAGTCCTCATCTTGTCTAATATTTGCCAAATCGAAATTGTGTCCAAGGGAAAACACAACAATACCTCGTTTCGAATTACTTGCAGTTATTATTGGGATTAGAAGCTGTAATTTCATACTGAAACAACTAAACTTGAAAGAAGAAGACGTGGTTATATTCTCAGATTCAAAATATGTACTAGATTGAATATTCACAACTAAAGAATTACCCCGTTTCGTTCAACGAAGAATGAATGAAAGTCACAAACATACATATTTTACCTGGATGCACATTTCCGGCACTGTTAATCCGGCGGATATTGCTTCTAGAGGGGTTTCACGCGATGAGTTGAGAAACAACGATCTTTGGTGCCATGGGCCCACTTGGATTTCTAAAGGAAAAATATATAACTCAAGCACGAAAATTTATGGAAGATTGGCCGATAATGCCCAACTATATCTATTAAAGGAAACATCCATGCTTAATCCATCGGCTAATACATCTTCTGACAAAAAAAGCTTTAATGACATTTTGTTTGATGTAACACTGTCAAAGAAGATGGTTCTATCTCACATACTTCGAATGGGAGCCTGGTGTATAAGATTCATCAACAACTGTAAATCGCTCGAGCTTCATGGACCGTTAACGATAGAGGAAATCTCATGTATAAAAAAAGGTGGATTATATTCAGTCAACGATCATATTATTCACAGTCCTATGATTCTTTGTTAAAGAAAACACCAGATGATTTCTGCAAACAAAATTCATTATTTCTAGACACTGATAACATTATAAGATCGAAAACTCGACTTAATCATTCTTCGTTAGAATACTTCACATGCAACCCTATTATTCTTCATAGAAATTCCTTCTTTGCACTCTTAGTCATACGCAGTTGTCACATTGAGNTCATCAAATGTTATGCATCAAAAATATTGAAAACTCTTTTTAAGGATTAAAATATTAGTCCAACGCTCTACGAAGCAAAAATGACCTTTTTAATGATGAGATACGAGGTTGGGTGTTGATTAGGTAAAATCTAGGATGACTAAAATGCATCAACATTTTTATTAGTTCTCTTGCAGATTTAATTTCCACTTGTAAAAATTGTAATTTGGCACCGATGTGGTGGTATAGACCTTCCCTTTGTTGTATTACCCATGTTTATTTAGTAAAAGAATAAGGTTGCTCTTAAAATCCAATTTTGAAATATTTATGAGCAGGCCCCAGCTTTACAGGTATGTGAGACTAAAAATCAAGTTTTAGGCGTGTTCTTTGATAAGATTCTTACCATAAAAAACAAAACTAATATAAATTGGCTGAAATGATAGTAAACATATTCTTTCTTCAAATAAGCGAGTCAAATACAACTGGTGGATGCAGACATTTTTACGAAATATTATGATTATTATTGGGCGCATAAGAAGTTACTGGTTTTAAATCAAAACGAAGAAACGAAACGATGCTTATTGCACACCAAAATATTCAAGGTTATTCTTAGAATTATTTTGAAAATTATGGATGATATTTTCCGTATGTTTTTATTTGTTTGTAGAGCATGATGTCGATAATTATTCCTCGAAGAATTAGGTGACAAATATCATCCTGATATGACATAATACCGGATTTTACATTCAAAGTTACTCACTTTATTTTCAAAGTTACGCATTTTATTAAAACTTGAAACACTTAAAACTTTAAGGCTTTGTATTAAAAAATTCACTTTTAGAATATAATTACCAATAGTATTTTAATGTCCATAGATGTCTCCTTCCAATATTCAGTCTTCTAGGAAACTCACCGTGGCCAATATAATTTGTTAAAGTTTGTGAAGTCATCAAAGTAACACATTTGTCATTATTTGAATAAGATCGGCTGCATTTCTTGGAATGTTTTGTCCTCTTACTAAAGATTTTAATTTGAGAGAAAATTTATTCACATCGGTTAAAGAAGGGACTGTATCTTAGGAGGTAGTGTATATGATATGGATGGGTATGATAATAGTCGGGATATGCATGGTGGAATCGTACATTGCCCATATTAATTGTGAATTCTTCATCAGTACCCAGTATTTCCGTTACAGATTGGAGAAATTTTTGAAAGGTTTGTGTATTTTAAATTTCAATAAGGTGCGTAAATTTGAATGTAAAACCTGATATCATAATTAATAACCATAAAAATTTACATTAAGTATCGTTATGTTTAATGGTTTGATTGGAAAAACCCGGTCGATCTCAAGAGGAAGGAAGATTTAAAAAGTTCTTCATGCCAGACTAGTAATACAGGGTAAAAATATGCAATGAAAAACTAATCTATTATACTTAGGTCGAAGAAACTTTAAATAAATTTGTGAAATTTGCACAATTGCCGTTGTGGAATATCCGCATTAAGGAGCCCAGATATTAAGTAACAGATATCAGAAATTCAAATAAGGGGTATGGAGAACAATTACAATTTAAAATTAATGGCATTAAACGGGGTATCCTAAACTTATTCCTGACCAAAGGATCTTTTAAATTAAGCAATCAAAGTATCTAATTTTTAATGATGACTTATTTTAAAGGTCAAATTTGGCTGTTTAAAATAATATTTATGGATTTTAAAAGCGTATCACGCAATTTTACCGTGCAAATTTGACCTTCCGATCATTGTAAAACCCAGGCTGTCCGAAAAGTTGACGAAAACGCGACATGTTAATTACAATAATATTTTAGAATTTATTGCTCAATATTTTCGACAAGATTGCCTAAATCAATAAAAATGGAGTTTTATAGTCATAAAAACAAATAAAAACTTTATTTTAGATGGAAGAAACATGCTGTAACATGAATCTGGATTTTAAAAGTTTAAATTATGACTTATTCTCTTCAAAAAGTCCATTTTTTTTGAGCGATCATATTCAGCTACTAGATTGAGGATCCTCAAATAAAGGTATCTATATTTTCTTTTTTGGTTGGTTTTTCATTGATCCGGAAATATTTGCTTTGTATAAGCCCTATTCAGACACTGGTATTCTTTTAATTTAAAAAAAAGTGAAAATATTTTGGTGGGTTGAACCAGAAAATCGTACAAAAGAATCGTGCCACTCCTCTACTGAATTATTGGTTCTTCGGCGTTATTAAATACGGCATCATGCACATTCCATTTTTCTATTGAAAAAACAGGCTTTGATACAACATCTCATCCATGAATTTGACCAAGATAGGTTCTTTCAGTGTCTAAAAATAGGTTGTAATAAACCATCATTTTCGATGAAAAACGGACCCGTTCTTAATTCAACATATCCGGTGATCACTTTTATTGAAGGAAGAAATGCTAAAGAGGGTATCATTTTTATCATCAGTTCGAAATTTTCATGTCCGTAGCGGAATCTTATGTCCGAATGTTCGTTAATCTTCGTCCAAAATGATTGCATGAAATGAAAATATCAAGCTTTAACCTAGGATTTGGAAAAACAAGAACGAAGAGCATTGATTTCTCCTTGATCGAAATCCACCATAATACTAGAAGGATTTAAATTTTTATATCGTGCACGTATCGCGGAAAATAATGATCTGTAGATAATTTCAGATTTTTCGGGCATTAGTGCTTAAACCAGCCAAACAACTTGTTTATTGATAACACCAGTGATCGTATAAAATTGTTGGAATATATTTTGGCATATTTTTCAAGGTGCCATCACTTAGCCACAATTAACTCATCGAAAGATAATTCAACGATCGCTGTGCAGTGAATACCAAAAGCCTTCCCCCGACAAGGTATGAATCAACGAATAGAACCTTTCTCCGCCTATTGTAACTATATATTAGTTTGGAATAATGAGGTCATTATATGTTTGAGGAAGTGGTAATGGAGAATTTCGAATCCTGCGAGTATATTGAATAGTATGAGTTATATTTCGAAATGGTGGAAGGGCGCCAATTACAGCTTCAGTCAAATTTCATGTAGCTTGAGCTGTTATTTGGTGATTGGCTTGTTGTGTCGTGTGGGCTGCCTGTCTTGTTGAACTTAAGACTTCACGACTCCTATAGCATGGGAAACATTTGGACCGTGACTATGGTCTTTTGTTTGCTGGAAATTATTTTGAGATGTTTTGAAACGTCCAGGGCATTTATTTTTATTGTAGCCAGCACACCGCCAAAAAGTGTAAATGGGACTTTTACTTTGTTTGTGGTATATGTAGCCATTCTTTTCAATAATTAAACCTCCTCTCTGGCTTTCAATGAATCGAAACTCGCTAATATTTAAAAATACAAATTAATTATTGGATATTAACCTACCCGTTAGAACTTTCCATTAAACTTACCAGATGGCTAAATTTTCGTTAATGTCCTGACAACCACATTTTATGCTAAGATTTCGCCAAACTGTTTCTAATAATTAATCAATGCTGTTTATTTGATATAAAACAAAGTCTAAAAATTCAATTCTTTAATTTTTGCTGTATTATTGTGTTTCCATCGCATATCGTGCATCGATTAAATTCGGCGTGTTTCTATTAATTTAATAAAACAAGAACAAACATTTCAAAAAAATAATTTGTCTCTTTGTGCCTTATTCTGCATCTATATATCTATGACTGTGATAAAATTATTGCATGTCGTCCGAATCGGTTGTTGATGCTTATCACGATCTAATTGATGCCATGAAATCATGATTGTTTTTCTTCCCATCCTTCCCGTTTAACAGGAATCCTCGTTATTCGATAAATCTGTTGTCAAAACATACTAAATTGCCGCAAATTTCGCGATTGGATAACTTGGATAGATACTCTTCTGATTCGTGTTATTTTTTGGTCGCTAAATGTGCATTCTAAAACGATATGCAATGATGAATGAAAAATCTATGATTTTTTAAAATATCTTTATTTTTCAATCATAATTTGATAGTAACAATTCTGAATGTTACTGATGGCCGATTTTCAATTAAATTTGCGGGTTAATGGAGTCAGAACCCTGTTATGGGTATTGAAAATTTCCATTCGAGGTTATTAGATTTATTATTAGGCAAGAATCGAATATGCAAATGTTCGATGATCTTCGGAAACCTAGATTTCTGCAATGATCGGAAGGTCAGTTTATCGGCAATCGTCGGAAGGTCAAATTTGCACGGTCAAATTGCATGGAACCAGTTTAATTTCAGGATTTTATGCGTTTTGTAGAGATAATTTACAATAACCGCCAATTAACTTAATAAAAATTTAATCAGTTTTAAAGAACCTTGTTTAATTAATCTAGGACTGTCATCGAACTCAACAACTAAAGAAATGTGAGTAGAAATCTGATAAGCCGTCAATCCATTAACCATAGGATCAGTTGACTAATAACCTCATCAATGGTTCTACGTCCTAAATATAGTCATTAAGTTTATATCGTCAAATGTGGCAACACCGCGTATATATTTTTACTGTTCGTGAATGTTCGTATGTCTCATTATCAATAGTAAAACAAACAGTCTTTTTTTAATTATCTATTAAGATAATCTCTTCCGATAGTCACTTCATTCGTGTATTTAGGAAAGAATTGTTCTGAATGATTTATTGATTTCGAGTGCTTGCTGGCATGACTTCCATAAACCTTAGCCGCCCTTATGTGGTTTTTTTTCACACATTTTTTTCCTCAAAATATGAATGAAGTGACTACCGGAAGAGAGTAACGATTTATTCAATCAATTTTTAAGTTAACTTTTTAAGTTTTACGAAGTGGATTTTTAAGTGAAAAGTCGGTAGAAGATAGAAGAGATAGATATTTTATTAATTTTAAAAAAAGTTTCTAGTTTTTTAACTTCTGTGATGTTTTGGCAAGCAATAAATATATTTTATAGAGCGGAAAGAAATAAAATAATTTTTACGGCACCATGCATATCTAAATTGAATGACTTTGGAAATCACAGTGGATGCCTTTGGAAATCATGGTGGATGATCTTGGATGCAAGACCCGGAATATATTACAAAACTATTTGAGTGTCTGGTTATTCAAATTATGAATAGTGAATGGGAGCGGTATGAAAGCATATCGGTTAATTCTCTGGTATGTCAGCCGTGCAACAATTAAACAATAAAACGGATTTGATCAGCAAGCTCTTGTCAGTTCGTCAGTAACCCAAAGATTATTGTAGTGGTTATCATTCGATTCCACCATTCAAAAGATCCGCCATGCAATAGAACAACAGGACTAATAAATAGTACTTTGGTACCCTATTCTCCACTGCTGAATACAATCAAGTTATTTTTTCGAAAAAGGTGACTATTACAAAGCCTAAATTGGCCGTTTATTATGCCAATTTTTGCAATCAACTATCGTCACAACGTCAAGGAAAATATTGCAGAAAGATTACAATAAATAGATTCAGAGATAAACACATTTGGCTCCCAAGTGTTACAAAGAGAACATTTTTATTTTATTATAATAGCTTTTTAAACTTCATGCCTATTTATGTATTCATTTTTTTGGAAAAAAGGGCATTTTGAGTGAACCCTGAAGCACGTTTGGTGGAGAAATAGTGTCTCATCTCAGTTAAATTAATTTCGCATCCATCATCAGGTTCAAAACATAAACATTTGAGTATTTTTCTCAGATATTCTACACAGTGAAACATCTTAACTTAGACACCATTCGGATACCTAACGAATGGCTGATATATACAGACAATCAAAGATATAACAATTCGTACATGTGGAGTATGAAAGATCATCCAATGATCGATACCAAGCGATAGTTTGGTAAAGTTCCAAGATACATTTTTGTCCTGGTCACTACAACCAGCAGTTAGACTTATGGTGACTCCCTGTTTCTTATGAAATTTAGAGGATTTATTAAAATAAAAGAAACAAGCGGTGACTTAGAAACGTTAGAAATTACAACAAATTCGTTTGGATTGGTCATTTTTTGACGTTAATTGCGCTACGACACGGTAATATATTTTGATAATTTGAAACGTGTCATAAATAAAAAATTATTTAATTAAAATTGTGTCTACAAAACGTGTTGATGTATTGAGACATATGCAAACAGCCTTTAGATGCCAAGTCGAATAATCCGGGAAGTAAAGTAGAATGAATTTTACCACGATCAAGATTCCACATGAGGGCACTCGGCGAATTTCCGCTATGCGTAACAGTAATACAAGCTGGACGATTTGAAAAAGATAACTCTGAATTGTTCACATCGACCAGCATTTTGTGTGTTGCTTCTGACACTAGGTCATTAGTAGTCCTTTTGAATATTAAGGCAGCCGTGCATGAAACAACGATATTCCTGATTGGAATACCAGCATCCAGAAAAGCAAGTGTGGTTGCATTTATACAACACGACAATTCGCCGCCGTCGCATTCTAATATCAAACAAAATAATGAATTACAATAAGGTTGACCTCGACTCTAGATTTGGCAAAGAAATCCTTGAAAATAATGGTTCTGAATATCTTTTGTATTTGAGAACACATTTCCAAAGCCTTTCCCTCGTTAAGATACATCCTAGCCAGTGGGTTTACCATTTTGGTTGATGAAGAAACTGAAAGGTTACATTTGACATATAAATCATCTTGCAATTCTGAATAATTTAGTCGCCATTCCTGAATGTCACTTGGACCATATACAACCGCCAGTACCTAGTGACATTGAACGCTCACTTTCGTATTCCCGAGCTGAAAAACGGCGCTTCCGTCACAACCCTTCAGCACGTTCATCCTACCCTTTATCTTTCTTAGCTCATCATTCTTTCGACCATCAGACCTAAGTTCCATCATTCCAAACCGAATTTAAAAGTTTTTACGCATGTCCGAAATATCTTACAAGGCTACAGAAACGCCTAACGACCACCCTTAATGGGAAAACTGTCATCTTGAAGCACCGCTTTGGACAGAGGCTACCAATATCTCAAGAAAAAAGCATAGGAGTTCCAACAAGAATTCGTACAATTTTATGAGATCGAAAAACAGCGACGATCATTCCGTAACGGTTTGACAACTTGACCAAGATTGCTTCGGGTATGAGGGCCTTTTAATACTTTGATCCCAGTTCTGTTTTCAAGTTCGTCGCATATCGTTCATGGTAGTGCCTTATCTAAGATGTTCTCCGTGTTTATTGCACTGCTCGTTTTAGTTGATTCTCCCTATCATCAATTGGCCCAATGATGTTCTGAGTCAAATTATGTTACATCAAATACCAAGAAACACACTGAGTAAAGAGGAATATTTATCATAATTTAGCGCCTATCAAAAAAGTTCGTATTTATTGCTCAGCCCGTGAAAACCAAGATATTCATTGCTTCTTTATTTGAATCGAAATATGGGGAGGGGCTCTAGAAAAATTGGTTGCCATGACTCCAAATACTAAAGTTGAGATACACGTGTTTCCAGAATGACTAAAACTAGTTTTTCAGTTTAACATAATTAACTCGTAAAACATTCCAAATTTATGGACAATCAGCAGAGAATGTCTCATATTTGAAGACAGATTGGATTAGTCGACTATTTCGACAATCCTCCATTTTTATCTCAAAGTTAGGCTGATTTATATTTTCCAATTAAGTTTAGGTCTATTTCATATTAGTTGGTGAGAAATATGTTTTACGAAATGCGAGGAAAAGTTTGTGATAGTCTCGTGGTGAAACTGAGCAGGTATTGATCGAGTGACCCAAAATGTTAGGCAAAGGACCAACAATATAGCTTGATTGTCAAATATTAAACAAACCTTTTTAAATTAGTAAAATTTGACTGGTCGGATTTTAAAAGAGGCCAACCATTTGAATGAACACCCCATGGTTATTTTTTACTGACATCTAAAAACTGGAGAGACGACGTATGTATGTTTTCTGTAATTGTTGGGGCCAGATTTCTGATTTTTCGAAAACTTTAGGATTTGGACTGCTTTTTATACCTCGATTTGGGGTTCTGGATATTACCCCTGTATATTAAAAGGATTCCTAACTATGTTGATTTATGTCACGTAGTTTTATTAAAGCTACTTGTCTGAATAGAGAGATGGGATAAAATCAGGAGTGTTTGGACAAATAAGAAAAAATTAACTGAACTCGCAATCCTACAAAATTATAGATCAAATGTCAATCTATGACAATTTTGACCTCCCGAATATTGTCAACCAATACCAAATATCCATATTGATATCGTGATCTTTCTCATCTACATAAATACTCATAATTAGCCAATTTAATTTCTATTGTAATAAACGATTTGTTCATGGACTGACCTTCCAATCGATATCCTCGTACATTTTTCAATTGAGGGCCAATCATTATCGATAATTAAGCGTGATCGACATGTCTTCCATTAACAAGTAGACTACACCTCTTGTGCTATTAAAAACCATCGACACCGTACCCGTTAATTTTCTGATCATCTTAGAATCTTTATGATCATGGCGACGTATTCGAGGTGCGATTTGAGGGTAAAATTATAAATTGTTAAGGGTATGTTTCTGTGCGATTTTGAAGTTTATAACATCACAAAGATCAAGGTATATTCAGGCAACTAAATATAATTGGTAGGTAACTGTGATTCCAAATCCTAAATCAGGTTCATAAATTAAAGACCCTCGTGTGAGTTTTCAAGGGCAGTTAGTAGTGACTTTGCCTAAACAGAATGAACAAGTATTCACAAGTTTGTTGAAAAGAGGTTTATTAAGCCGAATAATAAGTATTTAATAAAATTTAAGTTTAGTAGCCTCTTTCACTTATCAATTCTAATTGAGGTGTTAAATATACCTGTTTTGGTGGGTTTGAAGACTTTTTCCACCGTTTTAACGTGTCTCAAACTACTTTGGACGAAGTTCTTAAGCGCAGTCAGTTCCGGTTTGGGTGGAATATAATCAGGTAGCATCTCTTCCCATAAGTCTGCTTCAGTAGGAAGGGGGTTTTTCTCAATTGTTTTGACTTTTTTGAGCGAATCTTTTTTGAACAGTTTCACCTCGGTACGGCATTCCACTTTTTCTTGCTCTATCTGACCAAGGGTGGGCATGAGCTGCTTGACATTAGGATTCACGTGTTTCAGACCAGTATGAGCAAACTTAACTAGTTCCTTGAGTTCTGGTTTAGGAGGCAGCTCATCTGGATATAATTCACTCCAAAGAGTCGCAGAATCGGGTAACGTGTTCTTTTCAATCGACACAGAGTGTTTAAGTTTGGTTCTATCGAATCGTTTGACTTCAGCCATGGTAGACTTTTCTTCAGCCAAAATATCTGTTTTTTCTTCTGCATACCTTCAATTGTGGGCAAAACGTTCTTTTCCTTTGTTTCTACATGCACCAGATACGACCTCACAAATTTTTGCAATGTAGCAAGCTCGGGGCGCGTTGGTAAATAATCAGGGATCAGTTCTTCTCTTAGGGTTGCCATGGATGGCAACATGTCTGTTTCCTTCGATATGACGTGTTTCAATTTTGACTTATTGAACGTCTTAACTTCGGCGCGAGTCAAAATCTTTTCATCTTCGATGGCTAAAGTTATAAAACTTGGACCTTTAGCATCCGGCAAATGAGAACGATCCTCGCTTAAAGTTTTTTTCAGTTTCGACTTGACAAACCTCTTGATCTCTTCTAACTCGAGCTTGGTGGCCAGGTCTTGAGGCTTCATGTTATAGCTCTGGGCGACAATAGCTGAGACATCAAGCGAACGAGCTGTGCCAGATTTTGACCGCTGTTTACCTTTAGTTTCAATATCTTAACATCAGTAAATGATAAATGAATTATTTTTTAATCAAACCACATACCTCTTTCCATGGGCTTTAATTGGATTGGCTTGTGTTATCAAGAATCGTTAAATTGATGACCGCAGTGCATCAGGGCATAAGAATCAAACCCCTCAAATACACTTGGGCGTAATCGTTTCAGTTTCATTCTTAAAACAGCGATCATCATTATAAAACCCCCGGATACAGGCTCCGAACATCACTGTCAGCTGTCATGAAATTAATGACTTAGGACATAACTAGTACCATTCGATTGGTTCATTGATTACTTTCGACAAAAAATTCACCATTTAAGTGAGGTAAACAATGAAGGGAAAACCAAGAGGGTTACTTTCCAAAAGGATATGCACTAATGATCTAATAATTTAAAAACTGATGATTGTTGGTGATTTAAGTTGACCTAAGTCCAATCTGTATACAGCATCATCATTTTCTGATTTTGTGAACCGTCGTTCAGTAAACCGTCCAATGATCCACGAAGATCCATAATTGTGTAGATTCAGAAAAAATGAGACACACCCTATTAATAGTATGCCTTTTTGATGAGCATCTGATAGCACATCGATACACCTGAAAGATGAATGAGGTTTCCATCGGAATTCATTTTCTTTTATCTCGTATATGCCCAGCTTTTCAGATGTTTTTACAGAAATCTGGAGTCATAATCAACCAAAAAATTACAAAGAGGGGTGTCATCCGATATAACGAATACATTAAGCATCTGTCTTAATAACTGCTCCATCGCTATCCTCTCTATGAATGTGATGACACATAAATCACATCACTTTTTAATATCCTTATTACCCGGTAGGTTCACATTCTGTATATCATAATAATGCTCCCCTGCACATTTGCACCTCAATAAGTTTCAAACGATACTTAATGGCTTCCGTATCGTCTCTCTATTCCAGAAATTTTGTCTTAATCGCATAAATACAAAAAAATTGCCTCAAATACAAGTGATATTGCTATTTTTGGTCATTAAGCCAACAATCAGTTCATTGGAATCAAAATAAGTACAAAGTGTTTATATTCTAAATCTAATTGTAATGTTAGGTAGGTCGTGATCGAAACAAAATCACCATTTGAATACATTGAATATCCCATCACACATCAATTCTATCAGTGTAGTCAGATACAAGCTGTCATATGGGGTTAGCATAATAAAGATTATCCTTGTTTTTATAACGCAATTTAGACAACGTAAAGTTCCTTTAAAGTGTCTGCATCGGAAAGGTCCCCACACGTGCACCAAATAATTTTAAGTCATGGTGGAATGATGTAAATTGCTAAATAATGTCAAAAACTCAACATCAGACAGCATTTACCATTTGGATTAGTGTAAAACGGCCTTATTGATGAAGTCAATTATATAAGGGTAGCATTTTTTGGCATTCAAGCAGTAAGGGCTAACTACTCTGTCGAAGCTATAGTACAAAATAGTGCACCATCTTAGGTATTGGTCGAAAAGTGTCGTTTTTTCAAAACTCATTCTTAAACTACATTCAAGATTTCTTGAATGTTAGATAACTATTTAGTGTAGAAGTCATTCTATGAAAGTTTGGTGCAACATTTTTTTGGAATTTAAATATCAGTAATTTGGCATAACATTTCACTTAAATGCAAAAATAATTCGTTTATTTGTGAATATGGCTGTTAACTTTAAGAAATAGCAATTTTTAGTTATTTTATAAATTTACATGTTTCAATATTCTGGAATCTACTAAATGGTGGCCACTTCTTGAATGTATAGTGAGTTAAATCATCAATTCTGAGTTCCATCATGCTTGCATTACAAAGTAACACAAACTGATCGCTAATAAATCAATCGTACGCTGATTCTAAAATGAATAATAGAAAAAACTTATGAAATTAATTTTAATAACTAAAAAATTAACCAAACGAAATTAATTCAAAATCAACACACCATTATCACAGATTTATAAGCCTATGCGGAATGTAAAGCAAATAAAAACGATAGTATAGTTTTGTAAAAATGAACCAAACAGGCAAAAGAAATCATAATTTACTTAAATCTACCCGCTTGGCAAATTATATGAATATTAAAGTTATTCTTTGAGAGAACGACGTTTTGTGATCAACGGTGAAGATGGTGCACAATTCTGTACCTTAGCCCTCTGTCGAATAGATATCATTGAAAGATCGTTGTGTTTAAGGATATCTTTGAGCTGAACTAACTTTTAGTTTGCTAGAATTTCCAACGGCAAACTACTTTTTTGAGAATCGTTTATTTTTATAGAAGGGTTCTATTGGATCAGACTGAACGAATAATAGGTATATTATTTGCACCAGAGGATATAAGTGTTGGATGATAGTAGACAATGATTAAGAAGCTGGAAATAAAATATTATAATAGTGAGCTATAATTTGAGAATTTGTTTGTTGTAGCTTCCGTCAAGCTGATAAATTCTGTTGACTCTTGAAAACATCAGTTTTAGCCGCTTTATCTTTGTATAATTGCGATTGAACATCAGAGGAAATTTTTCTTCCAGGCGTAAGAATCTTAAGAAAAATAAAAATATCCCCCTGACCATTGCAAAGTCTTCATCTTTGGGGATCCTGAAGCTCTTGTGATTTAGAAGTAGATTCATTTGAAAAAGGATTATGTCATAGTTGGTATCAGATGAAGAATCCTTTTTGAACCTCAATACCAATTCAGCAAACTTTACAAAAACCGCACACATCATTCTCACTGTTCTTTTTGTAAAGAGTGGGTGCTTTTTGAAAGAAACGATTTTCAGAAACACATTTATGGTCTCTTCATACAATCTGGCCATTCTTTTTTCGTAAAATGGCAAAATGTTGTCGGTGTTAGCGTCCAGGTATTTTAAAAATACTTGAAAAGTGCGAGCGAGGTTTGTATTTAGGGTTGGTGCGTTTAGTTGTGCCAGATTTTGAAGAATCATATGAGATGTCTCGATAGAAAGATAAAAACTGCGTTCGGTATTCATATTGACACCCCGTCCTGAATAGTACTTGATCAATATCTGAAACATGGTCATATAGACCGGGACAGCATCAGAAACTTCAAAATGTTTCAGGTTATTAAATATTACACCAAAATCGATATTAGGAATAATAGCCTTATGACAATTAATCACAAGGTTTAAAATATCCGTAATATTACGGTAAAGGTATAGGAACATAGGCTTATCTTCTGGATCAATTTTAGAGCAATCCAAAAAGAAACATAACAATAGGAAATCGCGGTATTTTTTCATCATTGCTGGGCCCACGTGATGGTTAAGCATGTATATTTTTATGTATTTGGACTTTACTAGCAAACCCTTCAGTACCACGGGCCAATCGGCATCGTTTTTCGGATCTTCAATCACTTCCGAACAGTCCATGTACTCAATGTCAATATTTGACCACGCCAGCTCTTCTAACGTCCATCGAGGATTGCTTAGGTCGTATAGTCCGTTATCTATCATAATTAAAAGAAGACACGAGAAGAGATTATGGTATCTAGACATAAATTTCCACTTTTTTTGCGAGTAGGTGTCTGTTTTTCTGGAAAATAACTTGAAACGTTCGTAAATCAGGTTGAGGTTTAAGCCTCTATATATCGTGGAGTGGTTGATTAGGATATATAATAATTTTGTCATCACTAGAATCCAAAACTGGCGCCTTAATATGTTGCAATCCATCAGGGAATCAGTGTAGAGAATATTACGGACGATGTCGTTGAGATCCATCATGTCCACGTGATTAGAATAGTAGTAGAGCTTGAAATAACGAGGAAATAGCACGAAAACCGTGTGTAATGGAATGACTGTTGAAGTGAAGGCAAACTTTGATATGAGTCTAAATATTTGATGGCAATTTAAATAGATCAGTATCTCTGGTTTGGAAGAAATGAAGTTTAGTTTAACCAGAACATCGTATGTTGTTGCCTCGTCAAGAAATATGTCTTCAGAACTGACAACTGACAAAAAACCAAGGATGATTCGTTCCAGATCTTCTCTATACGAGATGTGCGTGGTCGCAAAATAGTTCAGTATATAATAGCATGAATAAGGTCCACTCTTTAGTTTATATTTCGTGTTTATTCCATCGCGTAGGATGGAATTCATGAGATTTCCTGAAATTGATCCAATAAGCAGATAAAAATAATGCTCTTGGTTAAAAATTGTTGGCATATTTTCAAACAGGATTAGGATTTCATGACACAGTTCTTCGGGGGTCTCAATCTGTGTGAATTTATGTAAAATAAACTCTAGATTAGCTTCTAAACCGGTCTCCATCCTATTTTTCTCTTAACGTCATCGCCGGCTCGAATACATAAATGGATCATGATCCCACGATTTCTATTCGGCAACATAATAACCGAGCAGAGACGAATTTATTGACGATAAGATCGTAAAGGCTCGTTCACGTTTCACCAAATTGAGCAATACTACCTGGCATTTATGTATAGGTTATATATTCGTGGGTTCGTCTATGAATCCTACATATCATGTGAAAATCTTTCAGTATTTGCCGGATTTTGAAAAAGATATGGCGGTTTGGACTAAAAAGAGTGGCAGTTTCTGGAAAAAATGTGTTTTTTAAAGCTCAAAATAGAAATAGACTTTATTGAATGGTTAAAAACTAGGTTAGTCGTCACACAAAACTAACAGTTCGTCATATATGTTCAGATACGGTAGAAAAAAGCAAAAACTACAAATTCTATGTTTGCACCCCTAAAAGGCCCAAATATTTCGATAATATTAGTATCAATTGGTTTTACTTTATTAGCAGTGATGCCACATAGTGTAGAGGAGTGGATGCCGAACTTTTGAAAGTGTTCATACAAAGTCTGGTGACAATTATTTAGTTTTATAAAACATTTTTTCAAGGGCGCCACTCTTTTTAGTCCAACCCGCATATATTTTTCAAAACCATATAGTTGTTTGATAATTGTAGATCAAAAATCAGAAAAATATAATTGGTTCCTTCTGATATTTCAATATATGCAACCGATGGGTCTTTGGGTCAATGAAAAACCTATTTTACGAGTTTTTTTTTAATGTTTAGACCAGCGAAAGTACAGGGGAGCCTTGAGTCAAAAGGTTAATGATGATATTTACAGGTCTTATTTAAGAAATGCCAATTTCTTTACTTTATTCATATCTTTTTATTCATATATTCACCCAGAAATCACCATCACTACCGACTTTTGTCTTCAATATCTCTCATCTTTGTCTCAAATATTTCTATCGAAACTTTTTGAAAAAAAACCGAGAGATAATAAAAGTTTTTTATAAATTGGCATGTTGAATTTATTAAACTAAATGAACTCTTTTCAACATATCGTGCGGGGTAATCAGTTTAAAGAATTATGTTTTTTTAAACCGTGTTTTGCATTAGATTCTGCATATCTAGACATTCTATAATGCATCTGCTATATCGCAGTAATGAACCTATTTCATCAAACGTGAATTAAGAAACTTGCAAAATATATTGTTTAAGGGATAAAGGAGAGGTTAATTTAGTTAAGTTGCAACAAAACTTAAGTTCTACCAATGTTTGAAAGTTCTAAAAAATCATTTGAGAGTACTTTGGTTCCATTCAAACTAAAAAAAAATTTCATAGAAAAGTAATAATAATCTGTAAATGAAGTTATTTCAATATCGAGTTAAATCTTTTGCCTTAGTTATATTCGCCATGAAGTGTTTTGGATCGGTAATTTCATTCTTAATATATCAGTCGAAATGTTGCAAAAGCTGATTATTTCAGATATAAATATTCCACTTTTTTTATGTATAATAGCCTCATTACTTGGAAGTAATAACTTCAAAAATATTTTCGACTAAATGCAAAGTTCGTTTTTCAATTTATACATTTCACTGTCATTTGTAGTGTACCATTCATTTTGCATTTACTAACCAAATTAAATTCTCGAATCCTTCATAATTTAAACAAAGTCCTCAAAACTAATTATCGTAGATGACATGTTAAACAGTGATCATATCGTTTTATAAATTCTACATTTTAATTGACAAGACTTTCATTTTATTTCATCTTAAAAAAAAAGATTAAATGCGTAATATCGAACACCATACTGCTGGATATCGGAGGCAAAACCCAGTTTTGAAAAATGGGCTTAATTAAATGTCAGCTCGTTTAGATCTAATTATTATATTCTTTGAACCAAGCTATCTTCGTGTAGAGACATTGTTAATGATTGCAAATCCCGATAAAACTGTACATAAAGCTCACGGCTTCGGATAAAATCGTATTGTTAGGTTCCAATTCAAAATTAGCCAATATTAATATTTCAAACATATATGTTTTTGATGTAAATAGTGCGATTAATTTCCAAGCTATTCGACAATGCTGAGAAAGTTAACAGCAGTGAATGTGTCAATTGTGGCCCGATCAGAAAACAATACAAAAAAGAATTAATATTAGCCAACATTTAAACTGCATTTTTGTATGTATACATATTTTTTAGTAACAGGGTTTGAAAACAAGGAATCTTATGATGTTAAAAACTCAATATCATCAAATTCAAAAGCTTATGTGTTTAAATTGGCATGGGAACAAAATCATATGATTTTTCAGAACCAGTGCGCTTTAAGTAGAGTTTTACCAAAATTCTTCGAGATTTCTCCCTGATGCTGATATGGTGATTGTTATGGATTATAACATACTTGAGAGCTCATTTGTGTAATAGAGCCTGTTCATTTTGAGGTCGACCAAGTTAACTCGTGGCCCTCACAAGAGTGATGATATTTGAGCATTTTATTCGATGCCGATAATTCCTGCAGGGATATTACCTGCTAAAATATTTTAGGTTTATTTTTAGAAAATACCTGAATTTAACATACAGTCGATTCCGCTTAATTGGGACACTGTATAATTGGGACAAATCTCAAAGAACAGAAACCAAACCAAGAAATCAATAGTAAATTTATATGCTTAATTAGGACAGTAAATTTAAGATCACAGTGTATATTATGTTACATATATTCTCAAGAAAAAAATATGTACAGAGAATATAAAATGATATGTGGTCTCACAGCTGATCAGCGCGACTTAAGCCGGTTTTATTCAGTTAGCAATACACCTCGGCGTGACGACTGTCTCAGTTGTTTCGTATTTATTCACTCGCCAATACACCTCGCATGTGAACATTGCGTGAAATTATTTTTTGACAATTTTATTTTTCTGAAATTTGACCCATCCTAAAATGCCAAGATATGATTTGACACTTGCCAGTAAAATTTCTTTGCGAGATAAAATAAAAAGCCAACCACTTAATACAAGTTATCATCGGCTCCCTGAGATAAAATGTGTACCAAAATCTACCATATAGCGTGTTTTACGACAAGAAAGTCAACTGCGTGAGGAATTGGGATTACAA